>RQOL01000466.1:5233766-5744634 GCA_013076295.1 Sanderia malayensis | reverse complement strand
AGGCCCAGGTTGGCAAAAGATACTAGTGGTCAAAAGGACCTTTCCGAAAACGAATTATTCGGATCTCACGACAGCCAATTATCGGAAATCAGAAGATGGCATACTCAATACTCGGTATTATTGTATTGTACTCTCGCGCTCGCCTCGCCTCACATATTTTGTAATGGCGGACTGAAACCAATGGACCAATGTTGGAGAGGGGAAGAAATAACAACAAGTTTGAAATGAAACAAAGCAAAACATGAGATGATTAAACATTTCAGTTATCTGTTAAGTGCATAAAACATAAATGCACAATGATAGATGTAGATGTAGATGATTCCAAATCCAAACAGTTTGTCCTGAAGTGATGGCCTAGCCATCCAACAACTTTAACCCCTCATCGTAAGTTGGGATTATTCGCAAACGATTCAAAATGAAAAGCAAATTGAAGAAATTGAATAATGTTTCAAATTAAAAAACATGATTGCCGATTTTCGTGTGGTACAACCGCAACCCAGTCACGAGTTAGGCCGGAAAATCAGTATGTTTACATTGTTGCATATTTTTGTGTGCGGCGAGCCTTGTCTGTCTTGCGGAAGAGCAAAAAACAATGGCAAGTTTGGGGGGGCCTCTGTGGAGAAAATTGTGCAAGATTGCGTGGGTTTAATTTGGGATAATTTTTTGGTAACCTTGGGTCAGACCAACATTTTCATCCGCAATCCCCGCCATAAGGTGTGAGACAGTAAAAGAATGCCGCGTATTTTCTCATATGTCCCGAAAAAAATCAACCCCCTCCCCCTATTAAATGTTGAGGATGTTTGGAAAGTGTTTTTATACCCTGGGTTCCAGAGCCTTAATGAAGGAAAGGGAAAGGAAGACGGAAATAAGAGGGTCGAATCCCTCTCTTTTCCATTTTTTATTTATAGAGGCTCTGGAACCCAGGGTAGTGTTTTTAGCACTCCCTGATAAACCTGTCCATCAAAAATAGCAACATTGATTTGGGGGGGAGGGGGTGGCTTTATATTTTCCAAGGAAATTGTGTTTCTCATTGAAAAGCAATGCAAATTTTTCACTTTCTCAAGACCTTCTGTCAATGATTGTGGCAACCCTATTCACAGAGCAAGTTTGTCAAAAATCATGGATTGCGAAGCTCTGTTAGTGAAACCAGAAGCAAACCGATGGTCAGTGTGAGTGTCGGCACAGTCCCCATTCTTTGCTTCTCCTCCGCTCGGGCTGATCGCCTGTCCACAGTGTGATGTCAGACCTCACCTACTCTTCCCAACCGTATTCTAAAATTACTAAAAACATTCTAAAATTTGTGAAAAAATTTTCATTTTTATTTCTTGGGAAATTACGGTAAAAAATTACGATAGACTTCGATGCAAACACTTGCAATTTGTCATGGTTATGATGACATCACGGATGTCGCAGTTGAAATGGCAAAGTCCACGATTTTGCGATTGTTGTAAAAACAATTCTACTTTGATCAATTTTTATTCTGAAAACGGTCTTATTATTAGTTTGACTAGTTTCACCATAAAATGCGAGAAATCATATTGCTTTTTTGACTGCGGCCTTTAACATTGAAATACTTGCAAATCCTAGAATGGTGGTATGGTTGTGGTGTAAATCGAAGTCTTCAAGTTCATTTGAACACCTCCGTTTACTCATATCCTCATGTTTTGACCAAAAAGTGCTCAAATAGATGAACATATTGAATACAAAAAGTAGAATGTAGAATTGATAATAGAAAGCACTTAGTATTATTCACATTTTAATATTCTGTTACTTATTACAGCTGGGGCTATTTTAGAAATAAATAGCGAAAAACAGTTCAGTATAATTCAGGCCTTTATGCCATTTTTCAACACTTAAAAAATCTGGCTTCAGCAGGTTTTCTTTTCACGAAACATGTCGGTTTGAGACAAGAGGCAGTCGTTTCTCAATTATCGTTACTCGTAATTCGTCGTTTTATGCAATTCTCGGTAAGGTCCTTTTGACCACTAGTATCTTTTGCCAACCGTAGGCCCACTGCTGAATAAAAACTGAGAAAGCAGACACAAAGAAGTATCTTTTCCTATAAAGGACTAGAACGTCATTATGGTTTTATTTGGATCTCTCAGAAATATTTACCAGCAGCTGACATTCATAACTCGCAATGCTCCGGTTTTGCAGCAGTTTAGAACTTATAAAGTACGTTGTGCATTGAAACTTCGTTGTTCAAGTTGTCGATTTGTCCACCGTGGAGGAAGATTGAGAGTGTTATGCGATAAAAAACCAAGACATAAGCAAAAACAGAAAAAAGGTTAAACACCTTGCTGATACCGATATTCCTAATAAATACAATGCCACCATTTACATAACTTGAAAATACCAGAAGATCAGATGCGTTACATCATGCATGCATGGACAAGAAATGCCCAGATAATTGTTGTAACATTTGCAAGAAATATTGTTGTAAATAAATGTTTGTCATTGTATTACTAACAACTTTACATTATTTTCATATCAGGCCTGCATTTGAGTTTGCACAAGAATGTGGTATAGTTTTTTCTTGTTTCAACATCTCTTTGTAGCTTAACTGCTCTGCTTTCCTCGTAATTAGTACAACACCATTGATATTTGAAATGGAAACAAAATTTATACATCACCAAACTGTTCCTTCATTTTATTCAGAAAGAAACGTTCAACCGTGTTCGCACATCTGTAATATTCAGTGTCCGGTCCATTGTATGTGCGACAATTGGAAAAAATCCGACACATATCCGAATAAAATTGTTTTTTAGTCGTGTAGTAATCATTTCTGAACCGGTCAGTGATCGTTTTCAAATCTGAAAAAGATGAGATAACAATTAATTAAACTATGGCAAGAAAATAAAAACTCCTCAAAGTATCATTTAACTAAAGCTTCAATTTACCCATTGGATATTTAATAATATCATAATAGTCAGGAACGTCATTTTTCTCAACTGGCTTCAAAAAAGGCCAAGCGCTCGCATGATTCTATGAAAAATATTATACGAGTAAATTATATATTATATACAAATATTATAATCACATATAGCCTGGAATATATAACATATATTAGTGACAGACCTTGACTGCATGTAATACTTCCTTTACACATTGAGACAATTTCATAGTGGTATGATCATCCGTATCGCTAAAATTTGAAGAGAATAATCACTTAATTCATTTGATAAAATAAGCAATCATTTTCTTAAAATTAATTTTAAAATGATGCATACAAACCTCTGAGCTTTTCCATTGTCTTTTGATATTTGACTTTGTTCTGATTTCGCGGAAGTTTTTAATTTAGATTTTATTTGACTAAAGAGAAAAAGTAATGAAAACATAAAACGTATTTATGCAGAAAATGGGAAATTAAAAAATAGGAAATACTTCAAATCATTTTAACAATCTGTTAAGATAATGTTAGGATGATGTTAAATTCTCACGCATCCAGTTGTGTCTTCCTCCAACCAGTTTGTTCTGAAATTGAAAGATCCCTTGAATAATCTTGATGAATAAATTGATGAAAAATTCAAAAGCAATTAATAAAAGGAAGATTGATTAATTGGAAAACATGGAAACAAACCTATTCCCGGTATGCTATAAACAGGTATTTCTCTAACTCCTTCTTTGAAGCATGTAAGTCCAGGATATGTAACTCGCATTTCATCTTGCCGTACTTCAATTATCTTCTTTATAATCTAATCGAACAAGGTTATAATTATTATGTTTCGATCACTTCATGAACACAAAGAGCCAATAATTTGACTAGATCATGCGTATTATACAACTTATTATACTTAAGTATACTTTTATTGTGTTATTAAAACCACAATTAAACACACTTACACTTAAAGTTTTCTTCTTGAAAACATAACATGAAAACATAAAGTGTTTAGTGACTATGGTCTTAATGACACAATAAAGGTATGAAGCTACTTAAATATAATTTATTATTATGTTTATTGGTATTAAACTTGACATAATCTATTTCCATAGATTACAGCAATGAGAAAAGGCGAAATGATAAATAAGTTAGATTCAATTACACCGTCATCTTCCATCTGGAATTACTAAGAGTCAACTTTTAAATGGACATATTTAGCTATCTTTCTTATTTGGGTATTAGATTTTAGAGATTTTTAGGGGCAGTGAGGGGCATTTGAAGATGTGATATCAACACTGCACTATATCGATTTTGATGGAAGTAAAGGAGTAGTAAAATCTACAAATTATAAAATTTGGGAATGATTCTCGCACCTCTTTTTGTTTTCGTACGACAAGCGAAAATTCCCTGTACGGAATCATTGGATTAATTTCGCACTGTAAATAAAAAAAATAGAAGTTACAAATACAGATAAACAATAAAACATACAAGGAGTAAAAAAAGTTAACTGATGTTGTAATAAGCAAAAGAAGGTAGAAAGTAAATGATTGAACAACTCTTACATGCATTAAGTGGGCGCCTTCATATTCTTTGATAAAACCAAAATATGTTGTCTTTGACAATTTTATTTCTTTACAGAACCCCTAAGCAATTAAGATATCGTGTTATAGCTGCACTACAACTACAGTCAACTCTGTCTAATTCGAACACCCCGGGGAAGAGTGAAAATGTTCGAATTACAAAAAGTTCGAATTATAGAGGTTTGTTTCATAAGAATTAATTCATTAGTGATCCTTGAAGGGACAGAGAACTTCGTTCGAATTAGATAGAGTTCGAATTACACGAGTTCGAACTATGCAGATTTGACTGTACTTTGCTTAATTATTTAAAAAATATTTCGACGGAAAAAAAATTAAAAATTACCTGTTTCTTAAAATATCCTATTGCATATTCATCGGCATAGGTCAGGAAATTTAATATGCTATGCTTGATGTGATAATCTTTCAAATGATTCATCATATGTGTTCCATATCCCTGAAGAAGAATTAACCAGAAAATATTACGCAAATTATGAATAAACTTTATCGTCTGATCAGTGAAGCCTGCTGCTTACCTTCACTTGTTCATTGGATGACACGGCACAAAAAACAATTTCTGTAAAGTTTTGTCGAGGGAACATCCTAAAGCATATGCCCCCAATGGGTCTGCCATCTTTTATTAACACCAAAGTTCGGTGTTTTCTAAACAACAAATATGTTACACGGATTAAGTGTGGTAAAAGTACAAAAAGTCATACAGTGAGCATATATTAATAATCATTTTAAGAAGAAATATCTACACAGGGTGAAGGCTTGTCATTACTAAGTAGAATATTTTTTAAGCAATGCTCATTGCTGGGGAATTGACGCAGAAACATTTTTCTTGATATGTTGATTCGGGCATGATGGTCGCTTGGATTTGCAATCAAATATATAGTTTTCACATTTGATTTGATATTAAAACAAACATGTTTAAGCTTCTGGTATTACTTTTTGCAATTTTTCTTAACCTTTTCAATTTTTCTTGATCTACTTATTCGCAACTGAGGGAAAAATTGCGAAGAAACAGGTCTGCACCTTTGAAAAAACTTGCAAAGGTTGTAAGATTGACTGGCAGTTATAAAGCGAGTATGACAACGACAGCAAGAAGTAAAGGGGGAGATAAGTAAGAGGTGATTGGAAATAATTGTCAAGAAACAAAAGGGCACTTGCTAGTGCGAAATCATGGGCCAGCTGGTGGGGAAATTTAAGGACGTGGTGGGGATTTTCCCAACTAGTTTCATTGCTAAAAGACCCTCTGATACTAAGCAAACTGTTACCAGTAAAAACCCTGTTAATACATTAATATAATAATAGAGCAATATACGAATAGATAGGATAGATACTCACGGATCAAAAATCAAGCGTGAAATATATTCTCTGGGCATTCGAGGCAGTTGATAAGCAAAAACATTTTGCAGACCAATAAGCCACATCATTGTTTGTCTTGATGGTTTTTTAAAGAGCGTATTTCCAATGACATGAAATTCAATTAAACCTCTTCTTTCCTCACTCCTGGCTGCTTCATCTCTTGCAACTTGCGATGGCAAAATTCCGCCCTATAAACATTCCAATGAAAACATATTACATATGCTCATCTTGCCATCTTAATGGTAATTATCACTATATTCATGACAATTACGATAACTTATTAAATCATTGCTTGCAATAATTATGATAACTTTTCCTTACCTCTGGCCCCACCATTTTTCCTGGATCTGATATTTCTGATATAACCCTAGTTAATACATCAAGGGAGATGTCTCCTGAAAATTAATTAGTATTATACTAATGATTCATGTCTAAATTTTACAAATATACGATCAGTTAATACAGAATGCTAGGATAGAACCATAATAACATCTCACCTTCTAAGGTTAGTCGAAGTCTCTTGGTATCACTAGCGGATATACCAGAATCATGTTGTATTGTTCTTTTTAATGGTAAATCTAAACAACAATTAATAAAAATGAGCAAATAAAAATAAGCAATGAAAATCATCAAAGACATTTGGGAGACAAAAGAAAGAGCTGATATAATTATTACCATTTGGTGTGATATGTGATGTAGTGGAAAGGGAATCACTCACAAGACTCCTTGAAAGAAATTAATCATTTGAAGAGAACTCTATTGCTACATTCAAAATGAATAAAATGAAAAACTGGCATGCAAAGGTGAGTATCAGATTCATTACCTGCAATCAAGAGAAGATCCAGATTCACTGTTATTTTCTGTTTGATTAATGTTGTTGTTGATGAAGTATTTATTTGATCTAGATTACTTTTTGACAGAATTACAGAGTTATACTGTTTGGCAATTGTCGTAGTGAAAAACTCTCGTCCCAAATAGGGCAGTTTCTTCCATATATTTCTTCTTCAAATAGAGATAGGAACCTGTAAAATAAGAGGATCAATAGAAACCTGCTTGCATCAAAAACAACAGACATAGTTCGATCTTAATAATCATGGAATAATGAAAGTTTATTGTCATTAAGAAGCAATGTAATCAATTTGATTGCAAATTTGAAGTTGTTGCCAAGGCAAGTAATGAACTTGTTTTAGCATCTGACTGAGAAAGACAAAACATTCAAAATATGTTTTAGGATACGGTATTAACTCGAGTGAGCGCCGCCCCCGAATGAGCGCCGCAATTATTTTTGTAAATGTGGCGCTTAATCGAAAGACCGCTAGAGTCGTTAGAATCAAACGGGAAAAAAGTTGCAAATCTCAATTCAACCTCCGAAAATTATTGTTTGTATCAAAACAAACTCAAGTGTTTCAAACTTGCATGTTTTACTACTAAAAGATTGTTTAAAACTTATTTGTTTTATTAGAAAATGGCAGGGTTTTTAAAAAGCACTGCCTCGAATAAGCCCCGTATCAAAAGTACAGAAAATTAAAAGAGCGCTGCGGCGCTCACTTGAGTAAATACAGTAACCATGTTTATTTGACTTTAAATAAGCGTGCTAAAAGTGTATTAGCTGCAGCTTATACAATTCAACGCATATATTCTGATTACAAGGCACAGCAGAAGTTGGTTTTCAGTAACTGTACATGTTGAGCTGTAAAAACTGTGAATTATACATCAGTGTGAGATTGTTTGTCTTTTTCCTTGACAACTTATCCATTCTTAAATTCTCCAAGCTCTCTTCACCACAACTTCAAGGTCTCCCAGTTATCCTTGTATAATTAATAACCACACCATAATTATTCCCTGAGAATCTAGTACTCTTAGCAATATCCATTTTCGATTAAAACAACAAATAAACAACCTCAAGTCAACAAACTGACTTTCCACAGCACAAAAAGAGTGTTTTGATTCAAATTATTATATAATTTGCCACGACATGATCATCTTTATTTACCTGGGAAAATATGTTAGAACCATCATTCTTGTATCAGGTGGAAGTTTTTCCTTTTCAGCAGAAAACTTATCAAGTAGCTGTTGCTTCATCAAACTGAATATTGATTTAAGCATGTTTTGTCCAAATATAGATGTAACTTCGTGCCGCTGAAGACTCACAAAACAATGGCACATGACAGTAACACAGCCACCTGGAAAATAAGAAAGTGTTAAAATTGCAAAATCAGGTGATAACAGGTAAAACATGAGGCATATCTTTCTAAATTAGTGCATCATCTTGTAGGTGATAATAGTGAAAAATGAGGCATATCTTATTTATTAATACATCACCTTGCAGGTAATGATAATCTTAAATACATCACCTTGCAGGTAATCTTAAATGGTGCATCACCTTGTGTAGTTAATCCTGTAAGTTGAAATGTCTTCATTTTGTATTCTTTGCCTTCGCGCATTTGGTGTTTCAAGTTTCCAATGATTAAGACATCTTAAAAACATTCTTGCAAGCTCGTGCATAATTTGTCGTTCTCGTTGGGGAAGATGGCTAAATTTATACATTACAAAGTTCTTCACTCCCTAAAAACGAAATGCACAAAGAAAATGATTTTTCGCATAGAATTAACAAATGTATGAAGAAATGAAATTCAGAAGTATACTGAGTCAATAGCAAAACTCTCGCACCTCCTCGATGTTTGGTCTTTCAAAAGGTGGAGTCCCAAGAGGTCCTTCAACAGATGGCTTTGTCATTTGCAGAATACACTTCCTTAATAATTTGAACAAATAGAAGTAAACCTGTTTTTTCCAGGATCCTCTTCTTTATGCACGCACATGAAAAGATTTTCAACATCAACAACCATTGATAATAAATAGTTTAATTCATCTTCAGTGACATTTTGAAGATGTGAAACATGGTGACCAAGTGCATGAGCACAACTTCTACAGCAATCATCCAAATTTGCAAACGGCTGAGTAATATCAACTTTAGTCCCTGGCTGAGGTGGGGGGTTTGGGTTCTTCCAGCCATTGCATCTACAAGATTCATCTGCCTGTAAATGTAAATAACAATAGCAAACAATAATGACGTCATTACTCGAATTGACTGTCAAGTTAATGTTAGGGCAAGTCAACTTGATCGTGAATAAGGGATATGCATTATCAAGTAATAGTGACTGAACAAAAAGATATCACACCACGCTTGTTTACCTTACATGAAGAATAAACTCCAAGTTTCTCAAGCTTTTTTAAGCGAGGGTATGCTTTGACTTGAGCTTTCTTTTGCAAAATCCTTTGTATATTTGATGGCCTAGTCAATTCTGCGGGTGTTATTTGAGACGTCACAGCTCTTCTCTGCTGTAGTGTATTCGTATCTTCTTGACAGAATGCATTTATACTTTTTGAAGATGCATATTCAGAATTTCCATCTCCACCAGTCGCCATTTTTGAAGCATCAATTTCAACCTCGATTTCAATATGAAGGAAGATATTGCAGTGGAGGCAGAGCAGAGCATAAAGAAAATGGTTTGGTGGTTGGGTTTAAAATGGTTTGAGACAAACCTTAACTCAAAAAAGAACATCGCACATATCACCTATTACTAGAAAATAACGACACGTAAAGCCTTAAAGCAAGAAAACTTAAAATATAAGTAAAATACACAATTGAGTATCTGAAACACGTTCCAACGAACAATAAAAGTAATTGTTGTGATACAAGTGATCACATTTGGAATAAATGATCTTTCTGCAAAAGGATCAAATACAATGACATTTTTACTGATTAAAGCTTGATTTCATGATGAAAGACTTAAGCTGTTCCTCCTGTTTGTTCTTGATATACTTCAATTACATCATCATCTTCCATCTCCAGCTAAAATCAAATTTAAAAAAATTAACATTTTCAATAAAAACTACTGAATTTCTTTTGATTTTAATATTAATATTGATATAAAATAATGATTGATTCAAATAAATATAGATAGTTACTTGTTTTGGCGACATTTCGTCTGTTATTCTTTGTCCATCAAACAAAAATCGAACTGATGTTTGAGGTACACCCTGGCAGTGTGAAAAATACAAAGAAGGCAAGTGAATTTGATTTACAAACAAAAGATAAATGTGATAAATATTCAAGTGAAAATAATTGACCAATTCATGATATACCTGTCTGTCACAATAAGCCTGTTTTAACTTTTTTAGCTGAGTTGTTCTTTTTATCTTGAAATGCACTTCAGAATTGTCCTTTCATTGCAAGAAATGTGAAGTTAATTTCCATTACATGGATATGGGGGTACTTTCGTGATGTTTCGTCACAGACCATTTCACCCCTATCTCTGCTCAATTGACCCTCATTATCAACTAGCCCTCGTACCTGCTTGCCCCCTCCCTACTCCAGTTAACAGAGTATGGCAGTGGCGCACCCAAGATCTTGTAGACAATGTGCTGGAGGTGCCCCTAGACAAAAATATGTGAAGACCACACCCTCTTAACTACTGGGAAACACCCCTTTAATAGTAATTCTAGCATCATAATCATATAAGAAATACCCCTGGATTCTTAGGCTCACTCGCAGAAACTTAATTCTTTTATAAAATGGCATAGACGCACCTTAGCATCCAGAAAATAGTTGGAATAACACACTTGAATGGTGCACCGACAAATTTCTGGGGTTTTGGCACACCCGCATCTGCGTTGCAGGTCTGTTGGGGCACCCAAGATCTTGTCAAAATTGTCCCAGTCAAACTTTTATTGTCCTTTCATTGCAGGAATGTGAAGTTAATTTAAATTACATGGATGCGGGGGTACTTTTGTGATGTTTCACGACAGACCATTTCGCCCCTATCTCTGGTCAATTTGACCTCATTACCAACTAGCCCTCGTACCTGTTTGCCTACTAATTATGTCTGGATTTTCAGGAAACCTATTCAGGAAAGTTTGACGGGCACTGTGAATTTTTCTAGCATTGGTTTTTGTCTCCAATTGATTTCCACAATTTTAAGAGAAACTTCCTTACAGTTGATAGCATTAAATTATGGAATTCTCTGCCTCTAGATTTGAAAAATGCTGCCACTAAATCATCTTTCAAAAGAAACATGAAAATTACCTTCTAGGAAACCTTTAATCCTATTTATTTCCCATTCTAACACAATTGAATTATTTGTATACATTGTAAACGAATTGGTTATCTCCACGGCGAGCAAATCGACCAATTTCAATAGGGGCGAACTGGTTTGAGAGCGAAAGGTCTGTTACGGGGCAAGCAATTGAATACTCATAACTGCAAGAATGAATGTTCAGATTAAGCGGAATACTTACTGCTCCCATTACTTTCAAATTTATATGCTCTGAATCAGGTTTAACATCCTGAAAACAAATTATAAAACAACATCAGATAGAAAAAATCATCCCACATTGGTCAATCAAAGTAGAAATGGCCTAGTCCCACACAGGAGGATGTTTGATGTATTTCCATGTCAAAATCGCAGTAATAAAGTGATTCTAAAACTAAGTAGTAAGGACTAATGAACTTACATTACTGTCACCATTTTAATTTATTATGAGAAGTTTCTTCGTGAAATAATCTTCTCTTTTGCAAGAAAATGAGTCGTTCAAATATCTTATATAAAGCAATGACGAACGACGACAAGGTGATTCTAAAAATAAATAAACGTGCTCTGCGCAATGGCGGCAATTTTATTTCACACAGGTCCGAGATTTATGACGTTGCTATCTGGTACCTCTATGGCCTCGTTTTGAAAAACTTGATTTTGCTTGACAGCAGGGTTGCCAGATTGGCTTTTTTTAAGCCAAATTTGGCATTTTTGGCTTTTTTTCAGTTGATTTGGCTTGGGAAATTTAGGTTTGGCTTATTTCTCATTTTTGGCTTATTTTGGCTTTTTTTGGCTTTTTCGCGTTTTTGTTGGAAAATGGTTCAGTTTATTAGTTTTTTTCCTCAACATAGTGAATGACCCGAATGACCTTCTGACCTCGAACCGACATGAACCAATAGATGGATTAACGGCAGATGACCAATATTGTTTTCAACAATCAGTTCCATATATTCCCATTGATTTGCAATCCTCACATTTGGTATGTGACGCATGACCATGTGATGAGTGATGCTCCGCAGCTACTAGCAATTTCTGCGGAGGAGCACGGTTTGGCTTGTTTCTGGCAAAATTTGGCATATTTCCAAAATGCAATCTGGCAACCCTGCTTGACAGACAAATTTCATGAGCTGGCAACCCTTGCCCTGCCCGACACTTGCTCTTGCATGCAAAGCCAAGCCAAATCAGGCAAGAAACATATTTGTTATGTCCATGAAAATTATTGAAACACCGAAAAACAATGGTCCATGTTTCGCAGTGTAAATCTTCTGAGAATATGCTGCAATCATCATTCCAAGGTTTTAACATCGACGAGTCATCAAATGCTTGTCATGAAAAACGTGCTTCAGAGGATAATAAAGATTACCCTATCACCAGGCCCAAAAGTGAGGACAATGGCCTAATGTCCATCAAGGCTTCAGAGCTAGAAAGTGGAAACATAAACATGGATATAACAATGAAAAGCGCAGTTCACTGTAAATGCAGCTGTCATTACACAAGTAAATGTTGTCAATATAATAGTACTTTTGGTGGAAAATGCAAAATTTCGCGATTTATTATTGCTACACCTTGATCTAATTGAACAACAAAATGTTCACATTCAACAGAAAGAGAAACTTATTCTTCAAATGAGGACAGAAAATGACCAGGTACTAGGTTAAATTGTTGTGTTTTCTGTAAAAAGATAATATATTTGACGCAATAAAAATCAATATATCTGATTAAATATTTAATTATAGCTAAATGCTAGACTGAATCGAATGGAAAGACGTGTAGCTTTGAAAATAAGAAAAAATACAGAAGATATTGATGACGATGTATCAAAGAATAAAAATGAAAGGTAAATCAAATTCATAGTGAACAGTTAAATAAATCATTTTTAAGTTTGCTGCTACCCTGCTTGTTTATAGCTACAGAAAATACTATTTTAAAAGGTGTGATTCAAGAAAGAAATTTAGAAGATCATCAAGCCAGGTCTCATCTGTAACTGTTTCATCAGAACACAGCAAAGAAAATGGACAGGATCTTATCTGAAAACCGATGTTAGCTACTTACATTCAGAGAATTATGCCTCATTTGAAACTTCTGCAAACTCAGACATAGAGAAAGGAACAAAAATACAAGGTACACCTTTTTAAACTACTGTGTTGATATTTCTTTTAAAGCTGTTTTCATATTCTATAAATACATGTATATATACAAATGTATACACAAGTGCATGTGTTTAAAATTATTATAGTTCCAGTGTGGAAGAATGTTGCAATTACCACATTAAACAAAGAAGATTCAAAGAAATTGAATGTAGAAAATCAAAGGATGAAGTAATTTGTTACAAATAACTATTTTTCTGCATTTTGTATGCTGTTTATATATTGTTACAGCTTATTGTTGTTTTTTCTGTGTAAAGCAAACTGATGATGAAAGTTATTTACGACGCCATTCAAAAATGGAGGTTGATGAAATTCGCCGAAAAAGGTATTTGATCTAAATTTTTCTTAAATTTAAATTTAAATTTGATTTAAATTAAATTGCCCAATTCAAGTCTGAAAATCTAAGTCATCTTCAAATATTCATGAACATGATGTTTTTTAATTAACAAGGTGGGATGTACAACAACTTAGACAAGAAAGAATTCAAGAGTCATTGAAACAAAGACAAAAGTATCGGGAAGATATGAAAAATGGCCGATTAAAAATAAATTTCAAGGACCCAACCATGACATCTTTGCATCCACCTTCTGATAATGGTATTCTTTGTTGAGTAACTAACTTTTCTTTTAACAGCATCATGTTTTTCATCTACATCTACATATTAATCAGTAAGACACATTGTGTGTCAAACTGATGGAGATCAACCCACCACCCATGCACTCCCTTTATATGTTATAAGCACAGTGAAAAAGATTGGAACTGTAGGGGGTCAGATTTATAGGATAAATTTGCATGGAAGTCTGGTTTAACTATAGGTATGCACTGTGGTATGCATGAGGGGTGAGGAGATATCAAGTGGTAAACAAGTATACTTTACACAAAGAAGGAAAAAACTAAATAAATTAGTTAATTAACAAGTTAATTAATAAATAAATATAAATTATATAGCACCAAAAGTAAATATATGAGCAAACTAAATGATGGATCGCTACACACAAAAGCTTAAATTGTTAACATTCTTAGCTTAAATTTCAACATTTGTTGTAGTTATGGCTTTGGAGATATCTGATGCAATCCCAGTATTTGCTTTGGGATCAAGAGTTCCTCAAATGCAGCAATTGTATGTGAAAAGTCTATAATCATCTGTTGATACAAATTATGAATGAAATTGTGTTGTGCTTATTTCTAACAAACCATAAAATATCACATTTCAGAGAATTTCAATTGCCTTGGTTTGATGAAGCAAAAAGAACAATTCAAAACAGAGAAAGAAATATTAAGAAACATAAAAGACGATCTTTATTGAAATATTAAATCTAATATCCTTATTTTTCAGCTCTAGTTATCTTTACTTTTTGGACACTTTTGTTGATGATAATATCCCGGCATGTTTATTTCTTATGGAAATTGAAATTAAATATGAAATAAGTCCTTTTCAAAGTGTCATTATTTTTATAAATTCTTGACACTACATTGCCGAAACAACGGGAAAGATGCTTTAATATGTACGCCAATCGAAAGATGACTGGAGGAGATTCTAATTGGTTGTTCATGAAAATGACAGTACCTAATTTACGGGTCACATGTTGAAAATTACGATCAATGACACCGGACAAGATTTCATTGGAGGAGGACCTCAAGATTTTGGTCAGCAATTTACCCATGTACATGCCAATTGCCAATATATGTGACCTTCCGGTAAATTGTAAGTTGCTTGTTGGCCTTTCCTTGACGAGGCAGAATTTTATCGTAATTTTTTGAAGAAAAATTGCTACAAGAACAACCTGTCAGTCACTGCAACTTTAAAATGTCTGATGGAAATCGCTATATCGAACTACTTGAAATTTCAGAGGTTGGTAGTGCTTCAAACGATGAGGTTCCTGCAGTAGAAAGTAATGTGGAACCTGGAGAACCAACAACATTACAAACAAACATTCCACAATCTAACTCATCATCAGAAGTAATTTACACATTAAGCCGTCGAAGATGGCTGATTCTGGCTGCCTACTGCGTTCTTACCACATCTAATTTATCAACAATGTTTTCTTCTGCCTCAATAAGTAACGTCATTCAGAAACTCTATGCAAAAAATACTATAGCTATTGATTGGTTAGCCATGATCTATTCTCTTGCATCCATTATTTTTATGTATCCATTTTCACATTTAGTGAGTAAGAAAGGGCTCAGTGTTGTGATGGTAATTGCTGCATTTTTAAACTCATTTGGAAGTTGTGTTCGATATGTTGGATCATTCCATCAAGATTACGGCTATTGGTTTTTCTTTGCCGGTATTATACATCCAGCTAATTCAAATTTATTCATTCAAACTTTGCCATATTTATTTTCACTTCAAAACAATTAACACTTTCTTATTGTTCTTAGGTAATTCTATATGTGCCATTGCAACTTCAGCATTTCTATTTCTACCTCCAAAAATAGCAGCAGTTTGGTTTGCAAGAAAAGAAACTGCAACAGCAACATCAATTGCAATAGCTGCAGATTCCCTAGGCATGGCAATTGGTTATGTTCAACCACCTCTAATGGTACCAAATAGTGCAAATAATGAAAAAATCAACATGCATCTATCAACATACTTGTTGGCAGTTTCAGTACAATCAGTAGTTGCATTCATTTTGTATGTATTGTTATCAAAGACCAACCTTGCACCCCACCAAGTGCTAACGAAGCAGCAAAACATACCAATAGTGAAATAATATCACAGTCCACTGGTTCTGGCTCATTTCAATATCTGAAAGATTACATTATTCTGTGCAAGAATTGCTCATATCAGCCCATTCTACATGTTCATGGAATATTTTTTGCAACTGAAACAGTTTGGCTGATTATTTTAAATGAAACGTTTATCATAAAATTTCCGGGTAAGGAAATCGTAATTGGTTCAATGGGAACGATTGGTTTATTGGCTAGTATGTTAACAAACTTCATTGTTGGCATTTTATTGGATAAAGCAAGAGCATATAGAAAAATATCCATGGCAACAACATCTTCAACATTCTTACTTGCCAGCTGTTTTACAATAGCATTTTATTTTGGACATAGCTTGGCTGCATTATACACAATTTATGTTCTTATAACAGCAATATTTACAACATATTATACAACAGCCTTTGATCATGGTGCAGAATTAACATATCCTGTCTCAGAGGCAACTTCTGGTGTCTTATTATTATGGATTGCACAACTCTACAGTCTTATTTTAGCACAAATAGCAAGTCTTATTAATCATAATTTTGACGCAATTTGGGTAATCACATTTTTGCTTGGACTTTACTTAATAACATTTCTGGTGTCCTTTACTATTAAAAATACTGGTTCGAGGACTAGTTTTGCACTTTATGAAATAGATCACCAAATAAACAGCTGTAGTTCATGAATAATGGAATTTTTTGTCAAGTATAACACACCTCTTTGTCCTGTTTTCTTTCGTAATTGTTCAGTTTTTTCTGAGTTTCAATTTGTAAAGTTTTTAGATCATCATGCTCAAGTTCATTCATCAGCAACAAAACTGCTGATAATATGTTCTTATTTGAGGACTGAAATAAAATAAATTTAATCAATTACATATTCCCCAATGGTCACATAGATGAAACCATATGAAAATTCCACAAATTTACATGAGTATAGTAAACACTTTATACTTACAGATGAGAAGTTTTCAGCGGAGGTGGATGAATTTCCCTCTTCTGAAATTATATAAGGGCTAGGTTGATTTTCAATATCATTTCCTGAAAGATATTGCCAATGATTAATTGATTACTGATTAATGCATTTAGTCCTTGATGATAATTTACAGGGGCAAAACCATTTTTGCATTTCACATACCAGTTGTGTATAATCTGAGAACATCACTTTCATGAAGTGTCTGAAACAAAACCATAAAATTTACAATATTCAGCTTTGTTTGATGAAGAAAATAAAGCTCCATCAATGTGATAATTAATCATACTCACAGCTGACAAATCAAGTTTTTTAAAATCAGGCAAATTCTGTGGATTCTGAAAATCGTCACCTTCCAAGAAAGATTTTCTTCTTTCTTCTTCGTTGATCTCTTTAATGGAAAGAAAGAAAGTGAACTACAATGAAAGACACATCTACATAATTCATAAGTCATATATAGTGAATCTGATGTGAATATCGTACCACAATTATCTAACTTGACTAAATCTGGAAGATTTCGTATAACAGTTGACTTGTAATTTGTAGCCATTGAGCATTGATTTTCTGAAAGCCACAATACTTTAAGACACGGCAGATGTTTTAAATATACAATTTCACAAAGATCTATAAGATCATTCTTTCTCAAGTACAACTCTTTTAACTTTGGACCTAAAACAACAAATTAACAGATAAGTATATAAGTATAATGATAACAAGTAAATAACAAGTGAATTTTTTTGGGGGAGCTTATTTGAGGGGGTGCTTAATCGAGGGAGGGGGCTTATTTCAAAGTTTGGTGTTTTTCTCACAGTTGACATAAAAATGACAACATAAAAACAACAAGGTTGACATAAAAACTGATGTCATTAAAAGAGTTTCAAAGTGCTGTGTAAATATCTAACAAAACTTATAATTTTTATCATCACAAAACTTGCTTTTCTTTTTGCCTTTTTTTCTCCAGTCAAAGGAACTAAAACTGTATAGCTATTGTCCTGTTGGGGCTTTCTTGAAACAAGATATTATTCTGCAGGGGGGTTGATTTGCAAAAATGATTTTTGGGTGGGGGCTTATTCGAAAATGAGGGCTTATTTCAGGATACGGTAGTGCCATTTTAAACATAAGTTTTCAACAGCATCAATAACATCTTTTCTGTAAGCATATATTTGTCATAAAGTCTTCCAAAGTATGGCAGCTTTCAATGAGAAGTGTGAATTGTCCTTCAACTGTTTTATATTGTCCAGCTCCAATATGCAACTGACATACTGATATTGATAATTTAAAAACAAACTTCTGTGTTATTGTATTTTGGTAGAAGAAGACATATTTGATGATAAAGTCATGGATTTATTTACTCGGTCTTTTTGTTTTTCTGACTTGTAATTGTGGTGTTCGCAAGAAACATAACACACACTTTGCACACCATGTTGAAATTAGTGGTATTAAAATATGAAATATATTAGATTTACACATACTCACAGAAAGCAATATCTTTTAGATTTGAAACATGGTTCACACTGTAAAATCAAATAATCACAACTTGATTACACAGGATGATATCAAGTACTATAAAACCTATATAAAGCCCCAAATGGGGCTTATTTAATTTTCATGGTTCTAGAGGGTGGATCAGAGGTGGATATTATGGGAGGTCTGGGGGGCGAACAACCCCCCAAAAAATTATTTGTCGGTGAATGTTAACTTTTGTCGGCATTTTGTCGGTATTTACTTAGACAGATTTTTACTATGTATTCTTGAAAGTTTCTCAACTTACAAACGACGTAAACGACGAAATGGCACCTGACATCGTAACAAAAGCTAATGGAATCCTTACTATAATCAAAGGGTTCGAATTTACGCTCATGGTGATCATATTTTATCAAATAATGCAAACGACAAACATCCTGAGCAAAATACTACAAGGCATTGAGATTGACTTGGCCGAAGCTTTTCTCTTCATCGACACATGCATTAAGGAAGTCCAAGCATTAAGAAATGATGCTAAGTTTGACGAGTTTATTGTTCAAGCGAAAGAAATCGCAGAAAAGTCAGGAACAGAATATGATTTTGCAAGCCGAAGAGCGAGAAAAAGGATCTGACGAGTTGTGTTCAGATGAAGCACCATCTGAACCAAAAGAGGCCTGTCAAGTGTGACGTTTTCTTCCAAACGAAAGGCACAAAGTTCAAAGATGTTGTAATTGTAACTGAACTCCAATTTATTTTCTAAATTGATCACATTTCAAGAATCTCGAGAGGTAAAAAAGTAGCAAAGCCCCAAAACCTTGATAGGGGCTTTGCCCCTTGACCCCCAAGCAGAGCTCTAACCTTTGGTTGCTTGGTTTAGAATTTTGTCGGCAAATCGTCATTATTTGCCCCACCACCAAATATGGCCAATATCCGCCTCTGGGGTGGATCGCACTCTGCAATCTGGGGTTTGAAACTCATTTTTAACACAGCGCAGCAGGGACTTATTAGAGAAGATGAAGAGGTGGCTTGATGAAGAGGAGGCTTGATGAAAAGGAGGCTGTAATTTTTATTTGTCAATCTCGTTCAAATTATCCTCACATAAAGATGAATGATGAAATTTGTGTTTTAATTTTACTCACCTAAGATTTAAAACCTCTAAGTTTGGTAATTTCTTCAAAAGTGATAACTATTAACATAAATGAAGATAATGAAAATTGACTTAAAAAGCAATAAATGTTGTAGTAGTGTCATATAAATTCCACATGTATATGTATTTTATGCGTATAGTATTTGGAATTTAAGTTATGTATATCGTATATTGGTATTTTATGTATGTATATTATGTTGGTATGTATGTTGGTATGTATGTTATGTATGTTTTATGTAAGTATTGTATGTTGGTATGTATGTTATGTATGTTTTATGTATGTATTGTATGTTGGTATGTATTTTATGTATGTTTTATGTATATCGTATATTGGTATTTTATGTATGTATATTATGTTGGTATGTATGTTTTATGTTTGTTATGTATGTTTGTATGTATGCATGTATTTAACTTTGGTGTGTGTATGGAGGTCGGGTATGTATGTAGTATATATATAATTCAGATAAACTGGATATATGACTTACATCATCAATATCTGAAGCCCTGAAAATAATTAATCGAAAACATAAATTAGCCAGTGCGATCATATCCATCATCAACTTGTGAATTGAAACAAAATGAAACTTTCCAGGTGTAAACTGACCAAAATGAAACCTTACCAGCAATTTAAGTTTTTTATGTTCCTTAATGAGGAGGCCTTGGACAGTTCTAGAGCCTTTGCTTCGGTTAATATCACCATTTTGGGCATTTAATGTTTAAGGCGGGCCTTTCGTTGTCCTTGTCGCAACTATTGTCCTTTGCTCTTGTGCCCTTATTTTACTTCCTCCTTCCTTTCCTTTTTCGGTCAAGTCGAAATGCCGGTAGGTTGGTGCGATGGGATGCGCTGCGGAGGACTGCCATGTGAGATCGATGTTGATCACGTGTACA
Source organism: Sanderia malayensis (assembly GCA_013076295.1). Lineage (NCBI taxonomy): Eukaryota > Metazoa > Cnidaria > Scyphozoa > Semaeostomeae > Pelagiidae > Sanderia > Sanderia malayensis. Next base: position 5,724,388 of record RQOL01000466.1, on the reverse strand, counting down.
AATAAGCAAGATTACCTGCAGATGCAAACAACCATGATCATGAAAGGTTGACACAATACAATTAAGTTAAGCCACGTAAAACAATTATGAAAAGCTTGATTTGAGACGATGGAATAACCAAAGGACCCCGTTACACTTACAACGTCTGAAAAGTGGGACAATAAAGTATATTGTATAATTTTTATTGTAGAATAAATCTTGTTGCTTTTGAAATAGGAATGGCAGTAAAAAGCTTGAAAACAATGATAAGAGAGACAAGTAGTTTAAAAATCAGATCATTTCTTCCTATTGTATTTGGTGTAAGTATTGATTTGCGTTGTCAATCGTGTATATCCCAATTGTCGAACAATTTGCTTGTACGATATGCTGAAAATTCCAATGATCCAATCAGCAAAAATTGACAATTTGAAAACGAAGGAAAATTCGACAAATTATCAATCAAATATAGAAACAATAATACAGGTCCAACCTTCTGTCAAACCAAAGCAAAGTGAATTTAATTATGATTTCGACCTTATTTTATATACAGTGAACTGGATTTTCGATTCAAATTATTAATAGCAGTTATAACTTCAGAAGAGAAACTTGAAATTATGCAGTTGCAATAAATAACACTTGGGCTAAAGAGTTACCCAAAGTAATATTTTTTACAGCATATTCAAAGAATGTAGATTTTCATGAAAAGTACAACCGTTAAATTGAACTTAAATGTTGTTCAACTACCTGATGTAGAAAGACTCGCCAAGGGTTGATTTATTATTTAAAATGACCCAATATTTAAAAGATATTCTTCGAATTATAATCTGTTTATGAGAGTGAATGACAATGCATACATCAATCCAAAACAACTTATGAAATCAAAACACTCTTAACAGTTCTGAAGATTTATATTGGTTATGCTTCAAAATTCAAAGAACAATACACTTACGAAGATAATACCTATTGAAAGATTGGACAAGAGATACTTTTTGCTTTAAATTCTGGTAATCATTAGCAGAAACGTGCTTTTAAAGCTTGCAAAAAATATAGATAACTGTTTAGGAGCAAAAAAACTCAAGATGAAAATTTTGCATATGAAGCATGTGTTAAAAACTATCAATAAAGGATGCAAATTGCAGACGAAGTATGTAGCATTTTAAATTTGTTTTAATTGCAACTTTGGTCAAAACATTGGCAAAAATTAAGATTTACTGTTAAATTTGTCTTTTCAATCTTGACAGTGTTCAACAATTATTTCAAATTAATTTGGATCCGAATGTTTTCACTGAGTCAAACATTGACAAACAGAAAGAGCTGAGGGAAGCAGCTGTGTTGTATCCAGTTCATTCAAGTGATCAGATGTTGAAAATTCATAAATATTTTACTTTAAAGAATTTAAAAATGACTTTTTCGAAGATACGCAGCTTGCAATCAGATATCCAGAAGACTGTACCTTCATTACCAAACGGTAACAATGTTTTCAGTTTCAAATCCCTAGACGATGGCTTAGTCTCAAGCCGGCATGAAACCATAACTTAAAAATGAATTATTTTATTGCTTTAGATGTTCCCGAAAAAAAACTTGGCTGGCCGATTGGGTTTTCCAGCTCTTTTAAACCAAACAGCAGATTTGAAGTGATCAATTGGAAATATTTCAATGAGACAACTTTATTTGGACAGATTGATGCATCACCAATTACTGAAATCAAAGATGCAGACAAAGATGATCTGAATGAAGTTCAAGAAACAGCTCGTTCAGTTTTATTCAAAGAATTTCATAATGACGATGATGATGATCACATCAAGCTGAGTACTGGTTACAGAAGGCATGACCCAAGCAGAGGTTCCTTAATTTTATCTTGCTTTCATGAACCACTATGGTCTTCATTTGGAATTTTTTTAAATTGATAATAAACCATCCATTCCTCAAAGGTGCTGAGTATATATTGGATTATGAGATCAGTGAGAAAGACTTGGAAGAGCCAATAAAAAGACGTCTTCATTTTTTACGTCCATTTACAAGAATTGAAGCATTAACTGTCCCTCCAGCTACGGAACAAAGAGGGATCCATCTTGTTCTGCCTGTTTTGAGGTAAACTGTGAATGGCAGCATGCTCTGAAATTAAAATCATTCTGGATGTCCAATTAAAGTTCTATTTCAGAAACTGATTTGAACAATATGAAATAATTATTTTTAGCAACGACATTGGCTTATTTGAAAGGTTTTTGCAAATGTACAAGAGAGTGTGTCTGCAAACTGGGGAAAATGTTGTTCTTTTAACTGTCTTTATAAATATAAAAGGAAATGCTGAAGATGATAATCCAACAAAAGAAGATCCTTTTAAGGAAGCCAAAGCTATCATTGCAAGGTATTGCTGCAAACTTTCTTATTCGTTTTAAATTTTATTATTTGTACTATATGGATCTAACATGTTGTCAAATGTTTTGTCAACAGATATAAACATTCCTATATGTGGGCTCAATTGCCATGGCTTCAAGTTGGTGTAAAACAGCCTTCTCCAACATTAATAACAGATATAGTATCAATGAAACTGGCATCCAATGCTTTAATATTTGTTGTGAATCTCCATATTGATTTCACTATCAACTTTTTGAACCGTTGCAGAGTTAATTCAATCAGTGGTGTGCAGGTATATATATAAAAGATTTTCACCTTTGTTATTTTTATTATTTCATAGTTATTGTATAATATATAAGTTATCATTGTTTATGTTGGCATTTGCTTAACTTTGGTATAGCTATTATTGAGTGTTCTATCTGAAATCATAGGTATTCTTCCCGATTCCATTCGCCGAATACAATCCTGATATTGTTTATGATGGCAAGCAAAAACCGACATTTGTTGATGTCTATAGAACGAATGGAGAATGGGACTTCACCACTCAAGACATTGGATGTTTCTGTAATAATGATTACAAAGATTTGCGAATGCAAGAAGAAACATTTCTGGATGAAAATCAGCCTGTCAACTCGTATTTAATTAAAGTTTTTCAAAACTCAAACCTTGCAGTATTCCGGGCAGTCGATTCGGAATTAAGAAAACGATACGTACCTTTAGAATGTGGTGGTAAGGAAGAGAAATGTAACCATTCTTTGAATCCAAGTGTTGCATCCAAATCACAGCTGGCAAGACTCCTCTTCAAAAAAGAACAAAATACTATTATTTAACAATTCTTTTTTCAAAAAAGAGTCATATAAAATGTTATTCTATCAAACGTATATTAACGCTTTCTGTTAACAGCTTCAACGATAAAAACATCATGGAATGACATATTTTGTTTTCATTTCTCTTTGCAATAATACAAGTTACGGACTGAAGTGTATGATGAAAATTGACTAGTATTTAAAAAAAATTTAACATGATTGTTGATACTACTTTTGGTTAAGAATTTTTCGAAACATTCAGATTTACACAACTGTTTTGAAAAAACATATTGAAACATATTTTAAAATACTAAAAATAAGTTAGGTAGTTATTTAATTTTAAGTTGCTTTTGCACATCACCAACAACGAAGATGAAAAGTCATGATTAAATGTTTGTCAAACGATGGAATTGCTAATAGTATTTCCAGAAGATGGTTTGAGCTTAGAGTCGGATTCTCCCAAATGTGACAGGATCTTTTTCATACTTGAATTCAAAGTTTTCTCGAGATGATTAAGCTGTAATTTTAATCTATTGATATCTCTTCTAAGCTCAACATTGCAGTTACAGCAATCAGAACTTTTGTCTTCATAAATATCATCCAATCTATTTTCTCTACAATCGATATTAGCCCTATCATTAACTCTTTCCGAAGGTGGGATATACTTATCTTCATTTAGCATTTCTTCTGAATTTTCCATTTGGACATTAACTGTATGATAAGTTCTTCCCGCTTTTAGTTTTTCTGGACTCTTTAAAATACCATTTGGCTCATGACTTTTACTTGTGTTTACCAATAGTGTACTTTGTCTATCAATCGTTTCCCGCTGGAAAAAAGAATGTATGATTAAATTGATGAATTTGCAGCCAAAATAAAAAATATTGAAATTATCAAAAGAGAGTTTGAAACACGAAAAATATTCCTTGTTTCAAACTCTCTCTGTATATATAAAAGAATTTGAAACACGAAACTTCCGAGCATTATTATATAAAAGCAGAAATAATGAAACTAGTAAGTTACCTCAAGGTCTCTTAAATCGAAAGTAATTTGAAGATCTTTGATGAGGTTGTCCTTAAAGTCTGGATACGCACCAATGATATAAAAAGCATCATCTCTTTCGATTGCATGCAAGTCACAATATGTTAGAGCTCTGACACTTGCTTTTGATTTACCAATTGGACGATCAGACACCGAACTAAAGTTCTCTCCAAATACGTCTCCTTTTCCTGCAGAATGAAAATTCGGATTCAAAATACACAAGTTCGAAACTATACGGAATTAATCTATGTGGTAATGTAGCTACAATAGGCGACAGAAGTCCTTACGACTTTCGCAAATTTTGCATTATCCTTCGTCCCCCTCATCCCCCAAGCAGTGTTGTCTCTATAGACAGTCTCATATCGACAAATTCCGTTTGCACGATGATAACAATGGGTTGCTTGAGAGAACGGCTTTGTTTTAAAAGGAATAAGGCAGGGAATGGGCTAAATAAACCCCAAAAAATAACGCTTACAGGTTGATAGCCTTTTCCAGTGTCGCAGAACTTTTGCCTGCTATTGTAGTAAGGTGAAATAAGAAAATCATATGCACACTAGAGTAAACATGCCTTACCAAGTATCGCTGTAATTGTGTCATTTTCAATCACTTCTACAGTTCCTCTACCAATCCAATAAAGATTCTTAATTTCGTCTCCATAATGTATTATATAATCACCAGGTGGACAATGGGAAGTTTTTAATTTCAACGACAATGTTCTTAAACAGCCAGGAGTAGCTGATCGGAAAACCGGATTATTTGATAACAAATGCCGATTTAAATGCAGACAAATATCTGCTCGTAAACCTTCGGGAAATTTCTTCAAAACCTGCAATTAAAAAAAAGGTTTTCAGTTAAGCAATTCTAATTCAAACACTAAGAGTCCGCAAATAATAATAAATATTTGCAAAAAGAAATTCCAGCTGGATTTTTATTCATTATTAAGCTTTATAAATGCGATTGCAGGCAGTCCGTTGATAAAATTATCGGTTGAAACATACTGTTGTTTGCAATACATTCATTGCGCAACTTCAATGTCCTGGCACGTGGGCTCAATTTCGTTGCAAATGATCACAAGGATGGGTGGGGGCATATTGAAGGGAAGGCTTACTCAAAGGGGGGTATTCCAGAACAGGGTGGTAGGTAGCAATTACAATGAGAAACATAACCCAGTGGGGGAAGGTCCTTGTCATAAGAGAGGTCTCATAAGAGAGGTCTTATTGGAGAGGTCTCTTGTGACCATGGAGCCGTAATGCGGAGATAAACGTCTAGTGTAAAGCGACGACAAAGATAGACATGATGGATTGTTGTAACAGATAAAGGAGAAATATAACTTTGACACCTTGACCAACCTCATTCATGTCGATTCCATTCGTGTAAGAATAATCGTATTGAGCGTAATCTTCTAATCTTTGTCGAAGTTGAGATGGGATTTGGTAAAACCTGATGAATTCTCGAACTCTTCGCATCGTGGCATGATAATGAGCCATTCCGGAATAAAGGCCTTGAATAATTGCAGTTACATTACCAAATATAACGGCATACATTAACGCTGAAAAGAAGAACATTTTATACGTCATTGTGAGCTGCATGGCATGAAATCACGAAGAATGTAAAGAGCTACAATCGTGGACAAAAACCCTGGAACACTTGGACGACGTTCGGAATTCCGCATGTATCTCTAGCGACAGTCTTATACAATATTGACAAAATTAACCTTGCACAATAATCATGAAATTATGATTGCGAGAAAACAGCATTGTTTTACGGAGAATGGGAGTCGAATTAGGCCCATAAAAAGAGGTTTGTGGGTTGATAGCCTCTTTTTTCGTAATTTTACAACTGTTCCAAATACTTTTGTCCACTATTGCAGTAAAAGAAGATTAAAATAAACACGATATAACACATACCTCCAACAAACATGATTACAATTGTAAATATCTTCTCACCGTTCGTATTTGGTGATATATTTCCAAAACCAACACTAGTCAAACTGCTTAGTGTAAAATACAAAGCAGTAATGTATTTAGTTTTCAAATCTGGTCCACTTGCAGAGTCACTTGCATTATACGGCATTCTTGTATCCCTAGCAAGAATCGCTAACCACCCATCCATATTTAAGCTGGGCTTTTCAAAGTTGCCCAGTGCATACCAAATGCAAGCAAGCCAGTGTGCAATCAATGCAAACCCAAACATTAGCAATAGCAGCAGTGCCATTCCGTATTCTGAATAACGATCGACCTTCCTTGCGACACGGACAAGTCTGAGCAATCTTGCAGTCTTCAACAAACCAATCAATGTCGTCGTCTGAATCGATAGAAAACAATTACATAATTTGTACGCATCTACGTAAAGCGATTTTTTTAAGTAACCGTCTACAAGAAACAAGTAGCCAAAAGTCAGAAAATGTCAAGAAACTGCAATATTCAAGGGAAAAGCTTAAAAAGCTGATTTTACTTTGAAAATATACAAAATTTCGTATTATTTAATTGAAAATTTTGGCTGGGCCATGTTCATGTTCTGTTGTCACATGTTAGCACAGTGCCCTTGTTTTCCCTTTATTCACGTGATATTTTTGAGAAAATGATGAAAAAATCCTAAGAAACTCTTAAAACTGAAGTACTCATTGTCGGGGTTGGTTTCTTATTTTTTAAAAAACTCAGGGTATTATAACAATGAAATGAAATTAATCATCGGTCTTATGATCGCAATAGTGTAAAACCCTGAGTCACAATCAATGATAAACAATCTTATCATGATAAACTCCTGCCTGCAAATTGAGGCATGATAAACTCCTCTATACCTACCATAGGCATGATAAACTCCTACCTGTCATAGTATAGAGCACTAACTTGGCTGATAAAGACATTTCGCGCCATGTTCTTATTAGAATGTAGTTCATAACAGTGGTAAAAAACAAGAAATGGTGAGAATAGTGTTATAAAGTGACATACCCTTTCCGTATTGCCAATCATGATAAGTAACTCAAATGGTATTGCGGCAAGTAAGTCGATAACGAACCAGCCTTTCACGTAATACAACGCAATGCGACATGGATCACTGACAACTTCATCATTTCTATCAACAAATGTTGTACGAAAATTGATGAAAATATCAATGATGAACATCACGTCAACTATATAGTCAACAATGACAAGTGGGTCATCGTATATCATTTCAGTAGTGTAACTCTTTGAGCCGTCTTTAATGTATGACTTTGACTTGCTCGTTAATTCGAATGCGGCCATGTATGGGGTTAAGATAGCGGTGTACATGACCAGAAACAGCACAACCCAATCCCAGATCGCTTTGAATGGTGAGTAATGTAAAACCGTCCATGGGTGGATCTTTGGCGACTCGACTTTATACTCAGGTAGTATGTCAGTTCCAAGTGACATTACCTGCAATGAAATTTTCAAATGAAATTATATATGATGGGGTGTACTTGGAGAGATATTTTAAATAACGTTACAAGGGTGTGACAAGAAACAAAGTGTGCTAAGAAAAAGAGACGTTAAGAAACCTCTAAAACTGTTTCCGATTTATCTCGAATTGTCCTAATTCCTCTGGAACGCCATATCCTTCTGTTATACTTGCTGACATATCTTTGAGTCAACATTGTTGATAACCCGTTCAAAATATTCACAAATTTTACTCTGTATACGAAATGGTATATTTCTTCAGTGAAGAAGCAAGTGTTCGTAATGCGTATGAAGTCAAACAAGAGTGAAAGAAAAACGGAGCCAAAGCAGGTTGGATTTTCGACGAATCTCGTCGAATTAGTCACACTTGTCAATACATACTTTGTCTTTTAGTATATTTATATTTAACACTACCTAATCTAATTATTCTCTTCGCCTAAATTTTGAATGGAAATTGAACAAAATTCATTGAACCTTTACAAGCAAAGATTAGCTGCTCAAACTATTTGGAGAAGAATTTTAATAACAATCACAATGGACATCATGCAACATAAATATTTCAGAAGAACAGTGATTTTAATGAAACAAGTTGGAAACGATTTCAATTCGGAAAATGCGGAGTGAATTAGAGTGAATACAAATCGTCGAATTTTGGCAATGGTGTTCGTGTATTATTCATAGCCCAATTCTGCAAAATATTTAATGTCTTTATTATTTAATACGTGCTTTTGTTCTTTATACATTTGGAATATAAATAATGGTGAATAGACCCTGAATAGGTAAGAATGAAATCAAACAGAGTATTTTCAAACGACCACTATTAAACGGTTGCTTATGACAGGTGTTTTATCTGTCTGAAAATAATTACAATTCAAAATAACCTGTTGGATGTTCATTAATTTATTATTTTCTCCTCAGATTCATAAACAACTTGTTCCACGCTGTATATCCCTTGCTTGCAGAGAAAATACTTTGCAGTTTTCAAAATAAATCGATATGTAACACCATATTTATTTTATAAATTAATACTTACATTACATTACACAAGGTTGCAAAATCTTTACTTTTTCATTATTTGTTTTAGCACATTTTCATTTCATTGTCGACATTGATAGACATAGCAGGTTGGTGTCTTAAAACAGCACAAAAAGATTCAAAAATATTCTGCAAACTTTTCAGACATTCGAGGGTTTTATTGAAAATTTACGGACATCTGTTATAGACCATCTTGAATGTGGTGGGCTTAATATCAAGTTGTATGAGAAAGTTTTAGGCATGAAAGGAGCTTGCCTCGAAAAACGACGTTAAATCCTACTTAACATAAAGTGACACTATTGTCATCTTTATTTCAAGAAGAGCTTAATGAAGAATAAGATAAGGCAATGATGAAGAAATAAAAACAACATAGCTACCTGTGCAACTTTTTGTCCAGGGTTGATGCTGGTTTGCCTGGAAGGCGGTACTGCTGGATATGCAATGTCATATATATTATCACTCTTTTTATAAGACGTGATGGATTGAAATATTGCCTTATTCGATTTCATATCATCATTATGCCTCCTCAATTCTTTTGATAGATCTCCCAATGAGCTTGAAACTTTGCGAATTCGCTTATTTGCACCCAAATTTTTATTTAATTCAAATGCAGCATGACTATCGAAAAAATGTTCGTTCAACATATCTGACACCGGGCTCTGCAGATCGGAAGCTGATCTTGATAACTTTTTTGCTAATCTGGCATGATTTGGTGCACAACACATTTCTGAAGATTTGTTGAACCCATGTTCTTCTACACCATCGCATCTTTCTCCATTGAATTTTAAAGAACTCTTGTCATCAAATTTATTAAAGCGACCATTTATTGGTTTTAATTCCTGTTCGATTGTTTTTTGAAGTAAAGCTATCTCCTCGTATTCTTCCTCCTTCATCCTTGATCTACTTCTACGACTTCTCTTCTTGTCGTTTCTGCTTTTCCTTGATTTCCCTAAAATCAATTATTCGAAATCTACATCAACGTATTGGCGAAGGCTTCAATTTTCATATCGATTTCTCACAAAAAGCAATAAAAAATACAAAGTACGAAAAAAAATTAATTAATAAGAAAACTAATAGTTTACTTACCAACTTGGTATGAAACTTCGCTGCCCAAATCTTCGTGGCTAACAACATACATTAATACAACCCCAGCTTCATTCTTAATCGGGGAAACAACGACTGAGCAAGTAAATGTATTTCCTGAAGATAAACAAACAGATTAAAACATAAAAATAATGTTTAGAACGCTAATCAAATTACGTGCAGCCAAAAAGAAACAATTAGCACGACGAATAAATAATCAAGAACCGAATTCCCCCACCTTGAAACGTCAATCGAATCAAAATGCTCAAACGATAAAGTGGTATCGATAAAGAATGCAGAAAATTGCAGTTGTTGCATCAACTTATTAGGAAAACAACATCATCAATTTGCATAAAAATGGATATAATTTATTCAAAAGGCAGTTGTGTTGAGCGACTTGGATTCAGTGGAGATCCCAGTTTAAAGTAAATATACTCTTCAAGAAGTATTTCTATCCTATTAGTTTATATAATAAAAATCTCGCTTTGGGGCTTGGCACTGTATTTAATTTCTGAAAAGATTAAACCATAATAAAACCACACGATAAACATATCAAACGATATTTTACGCGTTTGAAAACCCTCGCGAGAAGATGCCATAAACATCTGTCTTCCAGTTTAAGGCAAATTCGTTGAATGTAAAAGTTATATTTATATTTCGGTGATTTAAATACATAAGTGACATGCTTGTGATCAAATTTATTGTTTGTGTTGCTTTTACGAAAAATCGAAAATTTTAGTCTAAAATAATAAGCCAAGTGTCAAATAGCAAAATAAAGCCAATGAAAGCGATATTCATGATTGGAGTATTCTTTTAAAATGTCCTTTGATTGAAATTTGAAAACAAGGAATTTTAATTTTATATAATTGAAAAGGAAAGATCAACTCCAGCAGTTCAATCAAATAAGAGATTCAAGCAAATCTCACTTCGCAAAATTAATTAACTGAACTGAAATAACAATACGACTAATTGTTTGATAAGAAACCAACCTCGACATTGAGTAGTTGCGGTTCTCAAGGCATCAGAGGCATCAGAACATTTCAGAATTCGAGTTTCTCAAGAGCTTCATTTGATTTTTTTGTCACCCCAAAAACATCACGTGAGGAAAATTCTTCAATTTGCTAATCACTGCTTATCACTGCGTGCTTATATTACTTTTTGCGAGTTTTACTCAACGGGTGAAATCCATTTAACTTACCCCGGAGATTTCCAGCGTGGACTTACGTTTTCCTTGGCGTACTGCCGTGGATAAAATACTGCGCAATAAATTAAGTCACGTATTTCTAAACTATTTTAATATGTTGTGCATTAAGATAAACAATCTTCGGCGCAGCTTTATGATTTCCTGGCCGTTCATAGCCAAAATATTCATTGAAAAATATAAATTCTGGACCTTCATATTATTTCCAGATTAAATCAGTGGCTTAATTATTTTGCCTTTAGTTCTGTATCGTAGCCATTTCTAACTTTTGAATACTGTCTCCTTGGCTTCATATAAAAACTGGGTGTAAAATCGATTGTTTTAGCCACAAAGCTACATTAATCACATGGATAAATTGATCAATTTTATGTAAATCAACTTACCATTTTTTTTGTAATAAATCACTGACGAAATTCGTGTCTCTTCGTAACCTTGCAATGCTCTTCTGATTTGACTAACTGAATTCGGATCGGTTTCAGGTCCATACAGAAAATCACAAGAGCACGGCTTTTGAACAAGTTCGCTTCTTTCATAACCAGTCAATTCACAAATGCTTCGGTTACAATAGATTATCGGACAGCCATCCACTTGAGCATTCCCGATTACAAAATTCCTCCCAGCTTGAAAATACAGAAAAATAATAAGCTTTGTCGTGTCATTAACTAATCTTTAACTAACAGTAAAAAGGCCTAGTCATATATCCCCAAAATTTGACGAATTCAATTGATTAATTGGATTGAGTGACAATTTAATACATCAACGTGATAAACTTACAAGTGTCAATTTTTCAAATGAAAGCTTAATCTCTGGTGCAAAATCTCTTAAATAAAACAGCCCCCGCCACCAAAAAACACCTCTGGCTGCCATTATAAACCAAAACACTTGATTTGGTCTCGTTTCCAGACGCGTATGTAAACACGCTTTGACGAACAAGGCAATGGTTTGGCAGGGCATAAGTAATTCATAACTTTTGCAGCTGTTAGCTGGCTGCCAGTCCCAAAATTGTATATTTAATATTTCATATCGTTTGGCTTACTTATTATTGAGCTGAAGAAATATATAGTTTCATGACTTGCTCCAGTGAGTAGAAACATAATTGCAAGTTAAAAAATGGTCAATTCTTATAACTAACCAACAATGTTACATAGTTACACGTTTTTTTTATAAGAAATCGGTTTATAAGAAACCTAGATCTAGACGCCCTAAAATTTAAGAAACTTTTAGAACTACAAGGAAATATTTAAGAAACATTAAAAATTTCGGAAACACGTTTTCCTTTACGGATTCAAAAATATCAACTACAGTTAGTATGTTTTATGTGGTAAGCATAACATTGTCGGCTCCACATGACAATTTTTCGCATTGACGATTTTTCTTTGTTATAATACTAATATTTTGTCACATCCACGTTTCTTTCTTCGTTTTCACTACAACTTTTTTCATTAAATTAAGAAACTTTTAAGAAACTTTTAGAACTATAATGTGGCTAAAAATTAAGAAACATTTACTACTAGGCCTTGAGCCAGGTTTCTTATAAAAAAATGTCTATAAGAATTGACCAACAATGTAACATAAATGTAGAGTAACCAACATTTTTTTGAAGGTTCAAGGGTGTGGCTCTAAGAACGTTATCAACATTTTTGATCCAAAATGTCACCCATATATAATGGGGCATTTTGGTCTATATAAACCTGATCAAACAACTGTAAAAGACCAATAGCGACACTTGTAAACAACCCGAGACCATGTTCTATGCATTATCAAAATGATAGCAACAATTATTGATATCATCATATTACTCTGTTTTGTTAGTACTGTTATATACATGATAAATGCACAAAAAATTATCTTCAAAAATATACGAACCTGGCAGAACATAATTTGTATGTTGACAACAACATTTTGATAATGACGGATAGCCGACAATGGAATTCATGACCTCTAATTTCCTTCTAATTGGGCTCGCTGATATATAAACTGTCTGAAAGAAGCCAACTAAATATGAACTTGAAAAATGTTAGAAAATGACGATGAATAGATGAGAATTATCAGGCAATTGAAATGTAGGACCATCGTTTTGAAACCATTTTCGTGCGTGTGCATAACAGCTCTGCAGCAGGTGATCATCATCACACAAACTCATAGCTGAAAAAATGCAAATCTTTAGAAATGAAACTTGCCCATAATACAATAATGCTAAGCTGCAAGTAATAAATAATTTATGAAATCGATAAGTAAAATGGGGCAGCTGTTTTCAATGTGACATCCATTTATTCTATTGTTCCACAAACTTTATGGAATTCAACTTGAAGAACTGTGAACTGCTCAGTTATAAAAAACCTCCAGAAATATTTCATTCAAATCTAAACACTATTCCTTTTACCTCAAAAAATACCATTTTCACCGCTTTACCCTTCTCTTTAGCTACATATAGCTATAGAAGCTATCAACTAAATTACTACAACAATAATATTACAAAAATAATACTACGACATCTATAATAAACTATATCCAATCATAGTCTGAAGGGAATAATTTTGAATTAATTTACCCATGGCACAATTCATTATTATTAGTAGAAAACGTAAAATTTGGTCAATTCACACTTGCTTAGTACTTGTTTATGTTGTTAGATAAAGAAAGAAATGAGATACCTTTGTTGAAGTGGGTGCCAAATGAAAAGCAATTACCACCACCACCAACAATAACAATTTGATCATCATTGATCACGTTTGAAGTATGGTTACATAACATGATTGGTCTCGTTGAGCTCTGACAATTTAAATAAAACAACATATGGTAATTCTACACAGTAAAATTGCGTTTGCATAAGGCAAAATAAAAGATAAAATAACATACTTACAATATCAAACGCGCACCATGACTTGGTATTAAGGTCAATCCTAAGCAATGGAGGAAACGCTTCAAGCCCAATGCCTCCTACCATCCAGATGTTGTCATTTAATACGAATGATGAATGTGAATATCTGGCATGGAATTCAGTGGAAAAAAAATTAAAATGATGAATAGATTGGTCAGAGTTGCTAGAAAATAAACAAGGCAATAAAATTTACCTGGCTTGAAAAGGATTACTGAAAATAATAGTGTCTAATCTCATTGGCTTTGTCTAAAATGGAAGTTTAAATAACGAATTAGTTCTTTATTAATAAGTTATAACTGGATTGGATATTCAATTAATAAATAGCTACACTCGATTGAAAAGGATAAAGAGATATTGGAAAGGTCCATACTTGATAATCAAGAATTTCGATTAGATTTAAGGGTCGAGATTCTTGGTCTATTCCACCAGAAAATATTATACTGTCTTTCCATTTCGAGGCTGCATGTGAATGTCTCGCTTTGATGCTGATAGCGTTGACTGTTTCCTGGAATAAATAAACATTGTTATAAACCATCAACGTGAATAAAAATTATTATCATGATATGTAGTCATAATCTGTTCACAGAAACAAATTAACTGATATATATAATATTGGAGTACCTCTTTCCAAGAACAACTTTTTAAATCGAAAGTCCACAAATCAGAAAGAACAAAACTTTTATTGTTTCTTCCACCAAAAACTAGAACATGCTCACCACCTGAAAATGGCCTAATTAATTCAGTCTTTGTTGAGTGTTATCAAACAGTTAAGCTATGTAATAGTTAAGAATTGGTGTGACAATGTGAAAAGATGTCTACCTTCTTGAAAATGAATTTGCGTAGCTGTGTGTCTCCATCTGAAATCTGGTTGTTTTTCACAATTTTCCGAATCTATCGTTGATAATTCTCCACTCCATACTGTTTCAAAGTGTTCAATACATTTCTCATCGGATAATTCAGTATCTATTTCATCTTTAAATCTCATGATAGAATAATCTTTGCATGGTTTGGAAGGAGAGGACCTTCCACCAAATAGAAATATCAAATTGTCATCTAATAATGATAATGAATGGTGCATTCTAGGATCTGAAATAAATAAATAGATAGTTATATCCAAATTTATGATTCAAATCATACAATAACTTAGAAAAAAACTTGCAATACCTTTCAAAATCGACGTTTTGGCAATATTTACCCTATTTTCATTTCCTACGGGATGAAAAATAATACCAAACAACTGATAATTCTATTAAACGTCAAAAAAGAAGAAAAGCGATAAAAAGCTGACTATGTGATTACCTAATTGGATGATAAATGAATCCGAGAGTCGCTGATGCTTAAGCCCAATTCGACCAAACCCACCAGAAACTAATATCAGACCTTTCCGCAACTCTAATAAGCAATGTCCATATCTATAATTAATAATAAAATATTGTCACTAATTAAGAAGCTATGGCTATGCAATAAAAGTCGTACAGAGTAAGTAATAGGTTAAGAGATATAATGCACTTAAAGCAAAATACAGTGAAAGCTCTATTAAGCCCCGTTTTCAAAATGCTATTTTTAATTAAGCCCCCGCTCTCTATTAAGCCACCCCTGCTTTCGTAATTAAATAGTTAACGTGGATGAAATTGTGATTGATCGTAAAAATTATTTTTCACTTATTTTACACAAACCACAAACATTTGTTGAAGATCACTTGTGAATTTTAATAAGCCCCCTCTGAAACATCAAAAAATTTGATAAAAGCACCCCCATCGGGGGAATTTATTAAATTTTGATGACAGTTAATTTTACCTTTCAAACTCTAAACTATCTTCATTCTGAACTTTTAATCGGCAGAATTCAGGATTACACGTTTTGTTGAAATTATCTCGTCTTCTTCCTGAAAATATGAGAAATTGCGTTTTCAAATTTAAAATTGACAAAGTCGGTCACTTTCATGAGTGAGTTTCATGAATATTTTAGCAAAAAGGTAGTTATCTACTTTACCAGTAAAAAGTTTTGAATTCAAAGTTGAGCAGGATCCAGAGAATGCAGCAACAACAGAATAATGATAACATTTTTGGTGCCATTCCTGGTTGTATAATAAGTAAAATCAACTCATCAATTTAAAGAAGAAAAGATTACGACAACAAAAACAAAAATTGAACCAAATACGATTATCAGCTCACCTCAAATTCATCAAATGGCTCCAATTTATCAATACGATCTCGCTCTTCATTAGAAACCACATCATAGTAGAATTCGTTCATATTTATCACATTTACAGTTGTCCAACCCTGAAAAAAACATTTGTTTGCAAAACAGGTTACATGGATAAAATAGTATAGGAAACAGAATCCTCAAAAAGATATAAAAATGTACCATAGATATAAATCTTTCTCTTTGGGATTCAATATCAGGATATGCTTCAATGCAAAGCAAAGGAGACTGCAACCTTTCAAAATGATTTTTCCTAAAATTAACATCAAGCATTTATGACAAGTAACAAATAGTGAACAATGCAACATGTGTATAAAAAGAAGCATGGTATTTCTAAATTACATTAATAATCCAAAAGCATCACTTGGGTGAATCTAAAACAAAAGAACAAAAAATCTAAACAATAATACGAAATGCAACGCAAGCTGGAAGCCTCAACTGAAGAAATTTCTGACAATGATACTTAATTTAAAAAATGTCTCTGAACTGAACCATTTTATAATATCAAGATGACATAACAGACCATGTTGGCCAAGCATCGAGAGTTGATCAGCTTAACAAAGTAAAATGAAGCAAACATAGTTTACATTTACATCAAGTTTTGTGAAAAACTCTGCAATGAGGATTCCGTATAAAAGCAAGGTGAAAAAATTAAACACAAAATCAATGACAGAAACCTACCTGTTCATACATCAAAAACATTGAATTTTCAAAATGATTATTTGCCCATTGAATTAAGCGTGAACAACTGTGATGAAAAAACCATAATAAAGTCAAATAGCTACAATGTGTAAAATTAATAGAATTGATTACCGATTACCGTATTTATTCGAGAGAGCGCCGCGGCGCTCTTTTCATTTTCGGTACTTTTGATACGGCGCTTATTCGGGGGCGGCGCTCTTACGAGGGTGGCGCTTTTTAAAAACCCTGCCATTTTTTAACAAAACAAATACAGTAGAATCCCGATAACTCGAACCCCCGGTAACTCGAACCTTGGATATCTCGAACCAATTTGTATTCCCCTCTAAAAGCTTTTCTGGTACTTTGTAGCCCTCGATAACTCGAACATTCGTTAATTCGAACCATTTTCATCGGACCCATGAAGGTTCGAGTTATCGGGATTCTACTGTAAGTTTTAAACAATCTTTTAGTAGTAAAACATACAAGTTTGAAGAACTTAAGTGCGTTTTGATATAAGAAAATAAATTCCCGAAATTTATTTAAATTTGCAACTTTTTTCCTGTTTGATTCTAACGATTCCAACGGTTTTTCGATTAAGCACCGTCCCCGTATAAGCGCCCCCCGAATGAGGGCCGCAGTTATCGTTTTTGTACATGCGGCGCTCATTAGGGGGCGGCGCTTATACGGAGGCGGCGCTCACTCGAGTAAATACGGTGCTTTACCTTTCCTTATCAATGTATGTAAGAACAACTTCAGAAATGAATAATGATGGAATATTTTTCATGAAACTGGTAGATTCCATAATCACATTCAATTTCTTTATGTCGGTTATATCACAAGCAACAAGGGCATAAGAATTTGCAATAATACCTTTAAAGAAATAAAAGCAATAAAAAATTCAAAAAATATATCCAAAGTTAAAGAAAGTCAAATGAAGGCAAAGATATCTAAATTACTAATCATCCTTACCATTGTCATGTTTAGTAAATGGCCCAACACATTGCAACAGTTCTTTATTTCTTTCTATTGCACTAATTTTCCTTTTAACAACATCTGGAAAATCTATCTTTGAAGAAAATTAGTTACAAATACTTCAACTAAAACACAATGACAACAAATTGGGTAAAGTAGAAAGTATAAAGTTGCTGTTTTACCTCCAAAAATCTTGTATTTGACAACATTCCTTGTTCTTGTAGACGAAAGAAGGTTGTATCAAACCCAGCACCAAGTGATATAACCTTGAAATTACAATGAATCAAATTACAATACTCTTAGGTGCGGGGGCTATTCAAAGGGGCAACTATTTGAAAGGGAGCTGAATTTAAAGTTTGGCACTTTCCTCAAAGGTTGACATAAAAAGACATAATTTTCCCCTTTATCTAACTGAAATGAGCTACATGAAATGTTTATTACAAATACAAATACACAAAGATTCTGCAAACAAAAGTTATTGGTTAACAATGATTTTTTCATTGCAATCATTGTCTGAATCAATCATCGGTTCTTGTGTTGTTGCAAATTCAATGTTTTCTGCATTTGAATAAGGCACTATGGGGTAAGTTATTTGCAACAAAAAATTTTTAAATGGGGGTTTATTTCAAGAAGACTTATTCAGAGGGTTGGGGGCTTACTTGAAGATTTCAGTATTTTAATTATTTCTTGTGACATCATCATATGTTGTAACAAAATAGTAAATAAAAAAGTAAAACACAAACTTGAGAGTCTTCATTCTTGCCGCAATACTCCAAGATGAATGACTTCACAGCAAATTCAATTGTTTTTGCTCTTACACAATAGCCTCTACAAAATAAAAGATGCAACTTACTGTTGTACCTTACATCCATTCAAGTGCTAAATGACATTTGAGCACAACACAGCAGTTCAGCCCTACCTGTTAATGAGAGGTGCCCTTCGAGTTTTCTTAACAAAATATTGCAGAAATTTGTCTTGAAAATAGCCAATTGAAGCCATCGAGTACTTGCTACCAATACTGCTATCATTTGTTGCTTGTATCTGGAATTGGAAAATAGTTATAGTGCAGTTGAAATATCTTGCAAATTACTGAGGGTTGCATTTAATAGGAGGGGGTCATGATCCCCCTGTTCCTTTAAAGAGATCCCAGATATTCCCTCTTTATTGGATACCTAAAGAAATTTCGAATTTTTGTGCTTCTTGATCCCTGCTCTGTTTCCTTGCTCCCTGTTTATTTTTGGAAACGTATCCCTGTTCTCTGGAACACCTAATGACCCTCATCGTTGTAAAAATAAGGGGAAGTGTCAAGTGAAGGACCTGCCAAGCGCACGTGGTCTGAGGGCACAAGTTGAGATATAGAAAAAACATACGTGTAGCTTAAATATATATGGGATCGGAAGAAAAATAACGACGGTATATTTACCGTTGCTTCATTGCCAAGGGTGGATTTTAGCTTCTTTTCCTGATGATTTGAGGGGTTTGCATTGCACGCAGTCGCCATTTGTTCAACACGAGCTGTTGAGGTCAGCAACGCCATTGGTCAGGTCGACTTCGAAAACAACAAGCAACAAGTCATCTTTCCTTACAAGAACGCTCCTGTGCAGCAACTCGAAGTATGCCACTGCACACTGTAGAACACTGTAATGACTGGGATGGCCGAGTGGTCAGATCGCTCAACCCTTATTCAAAGGGTCGTGGGTTCGAGCCCACCTTCAGACCTGTCATATAAAGTGTGAGGAGAGAATTTGTCAACTCTCTGTAACTCTAGGCAAAAAGGCAGAATCACGAGGTGTGGTCACATCGAAAGGAAGGACCAGGGTCGCACTGCTTCGATTAGTAAGCGTATTTGCCCATTAATCAGTCAATAAATCAATCAATGATCAATCACTGTGTGGTCGCCAAACTCTTTTCTTTGTTTACGAAGAAAAAACAATGTTATACAACATGCTTATAAATTAAGATCATATTCCAATAAATTAGTATAACAATGTATGAAGTAGGAAGTGCAAAGCTCTAACCTCTCTGTTGAGAAATATAAAAGCAGCAAAAAGCTTGAATTATTGAATAGAAATAAAAATATATTTATAGATCAAAATTATATTGTTGATCCCAATCTAATATATTGTTATCAGATGCCGAAATAATATTATATTCCTTAAGTTTCTCAGTAATATCAATGTCCACAGCATCATCATAACTTGAAGTGGAGCATGAATCACAGATTCCAGGTTGAAGTGAATCTGAAACTGAAAATGAGTCACCCATAGCTTCGACTGTGTCTGGAGAAATTACATCATAATCATCCAATAAAAAGTCTATTAAATCACGCGAATGTCCATGCCAGCTGCAAGACACAGGTCTTTTTCTTATTCGTTTTGTCTTCTTTAAGCCCTGAATTGCAATATTTTGATCATATGTTCCATTTGCCTTTCGCAATGTTCCAGCAAGACGAAGTTGTCCGCCAGGCAAGACACATGCTGTGGTTCTTGTGACACTGCTTTGCCTAAACATGTCTGCATTATCTAACACAGAAAACAAGACAGGATTTAAATTTTAAATTACTTGACACTTGCAAACAATCATCATAACTTTGAAGGAAAGTTAATAACAATACCTGTAAAATCTGTGATATCACAAGATCGATGGGAAAAAGAATGATATCCTTCTCCAATATAACGTGACCAGCCTCTAACTTTTCCTTTCTCTATTTGTGCATTATTCTTCGGTAACTTAAGACTAGAAGCTAAACTATCAAGGCTTAAGCTGCGCCTTAATCTTCCACATTTTGCTTCTATTGATTTCCTTCTTCGTTTCTTTCTTTCCTTTGCATCATTTGATTGTATTATTATGTCTCTGATGTTACTCAAAAGACTAGCCTGTTGCAAATGAGTTTCCATTTCTTCTGCACTCACATTACTTTGCAAGAATAAATGAAGTGCAGGCTCTGACAAAAATGCATTTATTTCAACAACCCTAGAAAAAGACATTAAAAACATTATAAACTTGGGGTAAATAATAATGTTATTATCTTATGATTATCTTGTTATAACAAAATATAGTCAAAGAAAATAAGATATTTGTGATAGCCAATAATAATATACTGTAATAGTACTTAGAAAAACATTAGTACTGTAATGGTATTGTTATAGGAAGATAGTAATAAGTTATAACGAAGAATTAAAAGATTGTATGCATGTATTTATGTATGTATGTATAATTTTTTTAGGTACATACGAGACCAAATTAGTATTACTTGTTTTCAGTCTGGTATGCACGTTTTTTGTTTTATAAGAAACCTGGCTCAAGCCCTACTAGTAAAAGTTTCTTAAATTTTCTATTGTTTTCTATTGTTAAGGAAAACAATAGAACAAAAGAATCTATTGTAATTTAGCACAAATTCTACTAGTAAGTTTCTTATAAAGTGGTTTCTTATATAAAAAAAAGGCGTAAAACACAAAAAACATCTGAAAATAAAATTACTCACTTGTTCATAAAATTTTGTAATCCATGCTGTCTTTTATGCAAAAAATTATCCTTGAACCTTCCTATGTATTGCTTGCCAGGTAAACTGGGAGCAGTTCTGTGAGATAATAATAAACAATTAGAAAATGAAGGAAATATGAAATAATACTAGATTTGTTTGATTTTAATAAAGTGCTCAAGAAATCCTCACATCATCATAACATCATTAAACCCCAATCTTTGTTTGAGCCAAACAAATTCAGAATATCTTCTTCTGACTCTTGATTCTTTTAATGCAAATTCTGGATGATTGGTCTTTTGAAATAAGACATTTTATAACTTAATAATGAATGCTTTTTTATATTGTTCATAATGATTTGTTTGGAAACAGATCTATGATTAAACTTACTTTAACATGGATTTCGTAATCTGTAAATTTAGCTTTTTCTTTCTTTATATGGGTTCTTGGGTTGACAATATCAATATCGAGAAACTACAAAAATAGAACAACAACTTCGACATGATCTGGATTTCCTGGCCACGCTGTTGAGTTAAGAACGATTAATACTCGTTTAAAAACCAAACACGATAAATAATTACCTTATTATTGATTCTATCAAATCCTTCTAAATTATCAAATTCTTTGCGATACATCTTGTCTCCCGCTACAGTTTTGATATCTTGAATCAAACAAAGTAATAAAATGTTTATGATAAAGTCACAGAAAAACAATGGCCTAACTAACGAAACGACTAAATGATGAAAACCATTGCAGTCTATCCGTTTCAAAGCAATTAAGAATAGCAAATCTCAACATGAAACCTTCTTCTAAACCACAGGATGTTTATCATATCCATTCCTTTTAAGAAATTAAATAAAATTCTTCCGCAACATTTCTCTGTGTCTGATCCAAATCAGCCATCCATGTTTGGAAAAAAGAATTGCAAGGGCTCCTTCGCAAGCGCACGCAACGCAACGCAACGCAAGTAATTGCGGCTTCCTCCCCCAGCCCCCAATAAAGGCCCAAAGCCACATACAATTACAAAATGATAACATAATAACAATTTATCTTCTTTGCATAATAAAACACAATATAAAATAATAGTTCATTCTTCTGGTGGCAATGCTCCCTTCTTTAAAATGATGTTTCCATAAAGTGCACCTTCGCCAGTTGCAACAACAGCAAAACATGTCTTTGCTCTTGTATAAAATGAAAATCGATCAACCAATTCAACATTGATTGTTTGCCCTTCAGCTTCATTGACAAGTCGTTTATATTCATCCCAAATGGGGGTCTTCAACCCCTTTGCCTTATCACTAGGAACAGGATCCATTAATGCAATTGGACTTTCCACATATGTATCAAGAGGAAACAAGTGCAAAACTGCTTTTAATAAACTTGGTATGCCATGTCCATCTGCTCTCACCTAAGCACAAAAGTAAACAAAAAGTTTAAATTATGATTTCTGAATTTTACTCAATATTCAAATGAACTTAGGCCAATGTATAATTTGTAACTCACGAGTTCTGGTCCTTCTTTGCAAACAGATGCACTTGGAAAATTAGCATCAGCTAGGACAATTTCATCTCCGTGTCCCATTCTTGCAAGAACTGAAAGCAACTCAGGAGATAAAACCCTTGGTATATTTTTGAGCACAACCATTTTTAACAGCGCTGCAAAAAAGATCAGATCAGACCTTCCTCTTCTGCCCAACTCAAAAGCTTCCTCCAGACAAGAACAAGACCAGACACGTCGAATGTTGTTGTTGCTGTTGTGTGTATTGCATTCCTGTCGTTTGGGATCGAAACAATCCAGCTGCTCGTCTTTGAGCAAAAGAGCCGCATCCCTCAACCGCCAAATGTAAAAATGTGAATATAACACTTTTTTCAAAGAAATCCTGAATATTTTCAGCACTGAAAGTTTCTTCACTTTTGCCCGATTTTGGTACTCAAAGTTTGTTAATAGTTTTTTAATTTTTTCGAGGAGTGAGAAAAACGGGTTACATTTCAATTATCTCAATGCCATCCAATGTCTTTTATATCTACATAATCATCAGTACCATCGTTGAAGCTCCCTCGAAACTTTCCATCTTGTTGTTCGAATAATCCATTTCGCCTATAAACCATCCGTTATGATGATACTTCACAAGGAAATAACTCCAATTAGCATCACCGGCATTATATGCTGAGGAAAGGCCACCATCTGAGTTTGAAAGATGCAAAAAGCATTATTTGCTTTGATGGCCAAGGAGGGAAAATTATTGCCATATGCATATATCCCGTATTTGTCTGAAGGCCGAGTGACACGTAGATAATGAATTCGATATTCCTCCATACATACAACAAACCTGTCTGATAGATATCTACGTGTGCAACATAACCTAAGATATCTAAATTCCAATTATAATTCCAATTCCGTTTACAGCAAAATTAAGCACAAGTTACAACGCCATGGCACTCGATTCTGGTGGGCAAACAACACCAAAAATTAGATCTTGATGGACTGTGTAAACTTTGCAAAAAGGACTTTATTTCAGAATGCTCCCTTTACAGCCAAATTGGGGGAGATTTCTTACAAAAAAAATTTCTTATAATTTCTACCTAAAAAGATTTCTTATAAAAAAAACGTGTATTCCCAAAAATTAGACATCTAAATATGACTAACATGTTTATATTTCTTTTCTCCATCCCACACCTGGGTATCATGAAAAAAATCATTTCATGGTTTTATTCGGAAGTACTCATTGTTGCACCCCGTTGTAAATTAGATACCGTTAGCATTTTATTTAAAAAACGGATTTGTTTCTTTGTCTTGTTTTGTTTATTGTTGCTTTTCTTAACCTTTTTTAGCAGGTTATTCAACAATCGTAAATATTTCACGCCCGGTTTTGACATTGTAAATGCGTATTATAGTCAATGTAAGATCATCACTATGAACACAAGAGCTTGTAATAAAAACAAAGTAAATGTTATATAAATATATTACTTATTTAAAATCACAGGTAGTCCATAAACGACGGGGGATGCACCAATTAAAAATGGCAATCGACATGCCACTCTTGCTTCTGGAATATGTTCTAATAAATTACTTTTTCTATTATCTTGCAACCAATTTTTTAGTAAATGTAAAAGGAACCTGTCTATGTCCTTGTCCGTTACGTCCCAAAGGTTTGCCACAATCGCTGGACTAAAACAAAATGAAATATTTTATTAATGAAAGATAAACTTTGAAATAAATATTAATGAACAGACGATTTTTGTACGAAACTGGTTAATAAGTAATTAGAAGGATGATGGTTAAAAAGTTAAGAAACTTAAGTGCTAGGCTCAAGAATAATTAAGAAACTGTAAAATTTCATTCTTTAAAAGATCCTATTAACTTTAATTTGTGTACGGCATGGTCTCAGTGAATATCAGAATTTTTGTTTTAATTTCAGTCTTAATTTTTGTTTGAACATTTTTTCATTTGCTTCATTTTTCATTTTTTCATTGAACATTCATTTCATTTTGATTTGCACGGGTTGTTTTGTGACGATCTGGGTTTACATCAATCCAAAAATGTTCAACTTCAAAACAATCAATTCAATTTAAATCTCGAAAATAAGAAACCAATTACGAAATTGTCAGGACCAATTGCTGACCCAAGTTTCTTATAAAAACGTGCATGACAAAAAGTATATTAGATCACGTGATTACCATCCTGCCATGATATAGTTCAGAGCCATGCCTCTTGCTTCAAGGTCTCCCTTCACCTGAAAAGAATCAATTAAATTACATATATTAATTGCATTAAAATATATCTTCACTTAATTACGGTAAATATAATATCAATTATATTTAAAATATAGCAATGGATAGTGATGATGAATAATCGCTGAATTACTTGTAGGCTACCACTGCTGCAACCCATAAGAAATGTAACAGCTTTGCATGTTATTCTTTGAATTTCGTCACCTCGTAAGAACTCTTGGCCATTTCCATGACCACAATAACTAGAAATATACCAGTGTAAACATAATTTAACACAATTTAACATAATTTAACAATACAACACTTGGTATATTCGTGAGGTGATGGCAAATATACTTACACAAACATGTCATATTTCGTGAGCGCATTTCTATATTCCTCTTCGGATGGCATCTCCCCACTTGTACCATCCCAACCTTGCTTTCTGCAATGATAAAAACTGAATAAGTATCCACCAAGTGAACAAATTACTTTTTATTCTTTAATGAATTAAGTATATATTAAGTACGAACTTTGAAAACCATTTTTCAAATGTTTTCTGCGTGTTCTGAAGATCGTTTCTTGGATTGAGGACATAAAATGCATCGCGTGTATTCACCCCACTCTCTACAATGTTCTGATGATGAATGAAAATGGAACACAACAATAAGTTATAATAAAGGAATATGAAAACACTCTAATTTAAAGATGATAATGTCAATATAAATATGAAATGAAATCACTGAGCAGACAAGCACAAACATATTCACGATAATAAAAGAAGTATATCTCGTAACGTTGTACTCATAAACACACTTTTTCATGGCATGAGTAACTTCCATTCTTATCATAAATAAATACCTTTGAATTCATAAAACTGAGCTGGGTAAAAATAGCTGATGGCATTCTTGAAATGATTTGTCCACGAATAATTGACATGTTCTCCCATGGAAACTTTTGTATTTCCTAAAACAATCCAGATCATAATTTTTATTCTCTGTTAAACATTCATAGCCTGTATACGTAAGAAAGAACTTGGACTTAAAAATAATTATTTACTTTGTCCAAAACAAGAATAACAGGAAGCCTTTTTGACGAGTTTTCTTCAGTCCTCTCTGGATTCCTTCTGCAAACGAGAAATACAAAATCAGATCAAATAGACAAATCAATTTTATCATCACACACAATCATAGAAAAAGCATCAGATATTCAAAATCTACTTGGATTTTCTAGCTTTCCCAGATATGGTTGATTTCTTCTGAAGAGATTCCATCTCGAACTGATCTGCTTTGCGCAGGAAAAGCTGCAAAAATGTGAGAAATTTTATCAGAAAATTCAAAGAAGATAACACTTTAATCTTGCTTGAAAGTTCCAATGGGATGTATATACAAAGCACTCATATATCTACCTCAATGATTGATTCATCAACTGCTTCTCCAAGTAAATACTGAAAGGCGTTCTTTACTTGAGCAAGATTAACGTATGAATAGCTGTCAAAGATTAACTGTAAAATAGAAAGCATTTCAAAAAATGATGAAAACAAAACCATAGGTAGTTATAAAAATTACTATATTCAATTATGACTAATATCTGACCTCGACATAATCCTTTGGCAATGAAATGTTAAACATTGCTTTGCATTCATCGTGAAATTCATTGACGATACTTTCCAAATCATTTTGATCTTGACAATTTTGATACTGACCAAGCAAAATTCCTTTCCAGAAATTCAACCATTTATTTTCAGCTCTATTTATCATTTTCTAAAATAAAACTTGTCATAATAGAGATGCACTTTTTACGAATAAAAATGTAAAAAATGCAGGAATTAACTGTTAATACCTGAATCTTTTCATCTAAACATTTCCGATTTTGCCACCACGATTCAACATTTTCGGTTTGCAGTGTCTGCAAACATTCCTCCAGCAAATCTTCCAATTGTTCAATTGGATTTGATTGAAATGCTGATGATAGACTTCTCACCAAATCATTCATTGTCGAATCCTAAAATTCCATTATACACTTAATTACAATCGCCTGAATAAGACAGATATGTCAAGATTTAAGGAGCTCAGAAAGATTGGGAAGAATACGTGAAAGTAACCATAAATCAGCATTAGAGCGTTATGAACGACTACAAAACTGTTAAGAGTGGGGTATATTGCCATAAAATAAAGATGGTGAAATTGCAGAACATTGCTATCTTAAATTTTGCAAAGATCCTCAGATGAACTCGAGAATTAAGGAAACTAATCCTTTAATCTTCTCCTGCGCAGTTTCCTGTAAAGTCTGCATGCTAGTTGTCACTGAGCCGCAACAAAACACAACTCAACTGATATATAGTGCAGGATATGACAATAATAAAAATCTACAAATAATGGTTATTTACCTCCAAACTATCATCATCATCACCATTGTCATCATTAGAAAGTGGAATGGATATAAGCAATGGTTTCTTATCAGCTTGCAAACGTGAAATAATCAATTGCTTCTTCTTTGCAATAGAAACACCAGGCGGAAAACGAATTGCATGCAGCATTTGTCTATTATTTCATGGATTTGTCAATTATTAACTCAATTATTAACTGAATTTGTCTCTGGTTTTTCTCATGTCTGTTCTCGTCGTCGTATACATTTTGAAATTTCTTCTTTGCAATAGTTGATATTCGTAAAGAGCATATTCTCCAGCCTTCAAGGAAATCATCTGAATTAGTTTTTATATCATATACAATGTAAATCTTTAAAGAGAAATAGAAATTGGTTTATATGGTTCAAATAAATACATGCATGACGGGCAGATAAGTGCTTGATGTTACCTTTTGGTAATGAATTTGGAATTTCATTCAGCTGTGAACAGTTTTGAAAAAAAAATGGATTACAACTGATGTTAAGTATATTTGGTAACTCTTTCAGTGGGGAACTTGATTTTCTGAAAGACAATAACGAATACAAATTTACTAAAACAGCCAACATTGCATAAACCTATATATGATCATATATCCGAAATAAGGAATAATAAG
Source organism: Sanderia malayensis (assembly GCA_013076295.1). Lineage (NCBI taxonomy): Eukaryota > Metazoa > Cnidaria > Scyphozoa > Semaeostomeae > Pelagiidae > Sanderia > Sanderia malayensis. The sequence goes on along the minus strand of RQOL01000466.1, from coordinate 5,696,519 downwards.
GAATTATGTGAGTGAGTGAGTAAACCTTTGATCTTTTATTGAACGTAGAAACATCTGTTCTTTCAATACAGTGGCAAATGATAAATGTTCCAAGTATGAAGTCTTTTCGACGTCTTTATAGCCAGAAATTAGACTAAGAAGATTGTAGATCTTCTTGATAAGTAAACAATCCAAGCACGGAACAAGAAACGCCAGAGCATCGCAACAAAGCTTTTCAACTTCATCTAAAATGCAAACTATAAAAGAAAATAATCGTTCTGTAATCCAATGATTAAAAAAAAGAGAAAATATACTTGGAAAAAAAGGATATATAACTACCTTTATCGCTTTTATCTGATGTTATTATTGATGAATCTTCTTTATTACTAGCAAATTCTTTCGTTTTTTTACTTCTGGTCTTCCTTCCTTTTCCACGTTTTGAAGAGACTGCTCTTTTGGACCTCGTCTCTCTCATTTCATTATCCTTATCATTTTTTTTCATTGCATCATCCTCTGTGTTCTTCTCCACGTTAATTAAATAATTTAAAGCATTCCATTTGGACTTGATCTCTCTTATTCCATGATTACTTTCCAGTAACAACAAAGCATTCTCGTAAAATAGTTGACCAATTGCTCTTCTATAATTATGCAAGATTATACTTCCATACTTTGCATTATTTGTTTCATCTCTGATTCTACCCATTGCAACCTTGATATCGTCATCCGTCATATCTTTTGTATTCCATATTAAACAATTCAACTTAACATTTTCCTCCAAGTATATCAAATGTGTCATTTCTTCAGCATTTAACAATGGCAATTCCTTCTTGACCTCACCAAAATTGCTTTTATCGTAACAATCGCCGGTTTCATCAATGAATTTAACACATTTCTTTTCTTTCCTTTTGTTTACCATAACAATGACATCTTGTAGTCTGCTCACTGTCATGCAAGTCTTCGCAGCAACACATCCAAATAAACGATCGATGAGTGATGGTGTACAAGAATCGTCGTCCAACCAATGGTTATCTGTCAACCGATTACACTGGGCTTTTAAAATCAAAAACCGGATAAATGACTTCATCTGGAAAATATTGCAGCATGCTTCACATGTGCAATCACTTTCATGCTGACAAGCATCTGGTAATTCTATCAGCCTGTCGCCTTGTTTTTCTGTGAGACCCAATAAAAATTCCATTGATTTTATCACTTCTTCTAATTTTTCCTTTGCGTGACTTATAAGATGAATTTCAGCTTCTTCTAATAGAAACTCTAATTGTCTGTGAAAGAAATGAAAGAAATAAATCAAGTCATGACATTGTTTATCTATTGCAATATAAAAAAATTACAATATAACACATACATAATATATAATAATATTACCTTTGGGGTAAGGAGAAATTTGTGCAAATCATGACAGCCTCTTTGATGTGGCATTTTGCTTCTGGCATGCTTCCTTGCATTATATATCTTTGTGTTAGATATAGTAGACAACTTAGCAATCGATCCAACACGATCCAAGGTGAAATACAATGCAAATCTAGCAAGTTGATAATATTAGCAATTAAATAATACGTCGGTATAAATTAGCATAAATAATGAGATATAGATAGGGAGGAGAATTATGATTGAGAATCAACGATATTCGACTGACCAGAGGCATGACTTCCGATTTTGTTATTCTCTGTTTCAAAATATAATTTGAAAAGACTTCGTAAGATTTTCAAAGCATCTTGAGCAGCAAGAATAGGATGTTCTATAAATAAAAAAAATACATTAAACATTAAGGACTAAACAAAAGACAACTTTACAATCATCAGAACCACAATCTGCAAGTAAATGCAATGAAAAACGAATTGCTTTCAATCGCTATCGTCACTTGTTATTCCTTTAAAACTGATGACTGTGTAAACATGAAACTCAGAGTAAACATGAAACTCGAATATTCACTCTTGCTTATTTCATTTATTAATATCTTCGTGCGTTAATCACTATGAAAGACATTTGTAAACCTCTTATCTTCAGGATAAATACAAATACATAAATTCATAACGAAATATATTAATGTAATGACCATCTCTCTCAGCGATGGATAATTAAATAAAATACCTTGGTTGTTGTAATGGTTCGTTGTGTAAAACTCTTGTGAACAAGCAAATTCCATAAGAGCTTCTGTTTTGATCAATAATGAAAACGGAGTCTTCAACAAAACGCTTTCATCTCTAAGAACATCTTTGATTATCATTTTAGCTCTTTCACACTAAAAAAATAACAAACCAGTTATAAGATAGTAATGCAATGTAACCATCGAATGGAATTAACATAAACATATGAAATAATCAATACTAAAAATTTAAACAAATACGGAAAGTTCTCGAATAAGCCTCCGTCTAAAAATTATTTTTGCAAATAGGCCCCCAGTGACATATTCAAGGGAATACGATATTAGAATTCACCTGTCGAACTTTGTTGAGAAGTTTTGATTTGATGATTTCAAATTGAATCTGGTGATTATGATCAGCAATTTTGGCATTGCCATAAACATTAGATGCGTTTGTAAAATCATACAATTCAGCAAGCAGCCGTGTGACGTCATAGGATGTTTGAATCTTCGCGTCGTCATGATATTTACAAACATGTTCATTTATAACCAATGACAAATGGTAGGCAGTGACCGCAAGGAACGACTGAAAAGGGAAATTATTAATTTGTGAATAAAACATTGAATAATTAAAAACGGTAATGAAAAACTGCAAAAAAATAAAACAAACGTAAATAAAGTATCTTACTTGTTTAAGAAGAGAAGAAATAATTCCAATGAATTTCAAACATTTTACACTTCTTTCTGCTGATCTGGTTGTTTCAGACTGAAATTAAATAATATTTGATTACAATGTGCTCGTATTAATCGACTTAATGATAGCAAATAAGCACCTGCGGGCTTAATTGAGAATTTACGGTGTTGCAAAATGGATATTAGGTGGAGGCTTATTCGGAGGTGAGGAATTATTCAAGGAATTATTCAAGGACTTATTCAAGGTGGGTTTGAACCATAATCGACTCAAAAAGAACTCGGTTATGCATATGAAACAAACTTACCAAGTTCTTAGATTTATCTTTCATAAGATCTTTCACTTGTTTCGTCCAGATTTCAACTGCAACTCGGAATGATGACAAAACTTCATTGCAGTTGAATCTCTAGAAATCCATCATAAATAAAAAAATTATATAGCTCAGTGGGAATTTCAGGCCAAAGCGTGCAATTATTTCTAAACTGAGCATGTAACTACTTATTGGCAAAGCCTTTAGCTATTCCAAGGCAACGTTTGTGAATATTTAGAGATAAAGACTGCAGGCATTTCAAGCTTGCAGATGACTTGAGTAAAGACGCGTAACTCTTTTCGGGCAGGGCATGCAGGTTCATCGAACCAAAGGATGCATAAGGCTAATTCTTGCAGCCAACGTTACTGCACTGTTAAAAAAAACCATCGAAATTCTAACCTGAATTCCTTCAAGCTGGACAGGATGCAAAGCAGTGTTCTCCGACTTGCTTTGCGATTGCATTGCTTCCACTGGTCGTAATTGAAGAGTAAAATAGCCCACATAGAAATGAGCTGTTGCAAGCAGAGCCTGGACATTACTTCTTGGATTTTCATTCGATTCTGACTGGAGCATTTCCAATGCCTTACGACACAGCATGTGTCTATTTCAAAAATAAAGAGAACGCAAGTTATTGCATTGCTCAAAAATAAACTAATTAACGACAACTCTTGATAATAATGATAAGGTATATGGATGATTCTATGCTATGAGGCAATACCATGAAGTGCTACAAACCTTTCATCAATCTCAATATTAATACAATCTGATGTAGCGTATTCAATTATGGAACGTGATGTATATACAGCATCTGAATCTGCAAATTCTTTCATCATACAATGAAGCAGTTCTTTTATTTCCGACTTCCATTTACTCGCATGTCTGAAATTTAAAAAAATATGCAAAATAAAAGCGATTCTTAAATGTATTCCTTTTTTATTTTGGACTATCGTATTATTATATTTAGCGTGTTAGTAAGCCTTGTGACATAATCTTTTACCTTGAAGCTTTATATGTGTCCAATTCCAATTCCATCAAATCTTGAAGATCTTTCTGGCTAAATGTTCTTATCGACTTTGAAAGCAATCTGAAAATAAACAGACAGTTCTCATAAAAAAGGTTGACTTAATATACTTCTGAAATTAAAAACATGATTGATGGTGTATAAAATTACCTTTTCTCAGAATGATTATTTCGACCATTGCTTTTACCATGTAGTTTTAGTTTTGACTTCTCCCAAAGTTGAACTTGGCTCTCGATCATTTGATGTGTTGACGAATTCTTTGATTTGTTGTGAATCGTAAAAAGAAGCTGAATCATAGTTCCAAGGCAATTTGCTACTGCACCAACATCTTCAATATCTGTCAACATTTCAACCAAAACCTTCTGTTTTGCAATAAGATTAACCTTGAAACAAAAAACAAACTATCAACATCAAAGACTTTGCAGTTTCAAAGTGCCTTTATAATACTTCTTTAAAGAGACCTATCGTCCAATTTAGACAATTGGTGCAAGTAGAGGATAACAGTAATGAAAACAAAAAAAAACAATTAAAGCAAATAATTTTAATGCTCATACGAACAATCATCAATACCAACGTTCTCATGAGCATTCATTGTTCATTGTTCATACAAGCGTTCATTGTTGATTTAAAGTGTTCATTTTTCATTCTCCTTTCTATTAATAGGATTGATAACATATAATAAACATAAAAAATGTTGGTGTGTGTGAAGAGTTACCTCAGCCATCTTTGATAACATTCGATCATGATCATTCTTGCTATTTTCAATCCATGCATACAATATTTGCATTGTGGTATTCAAGAATTTTATTGACATTTGCTTGGATGCCTTTCTTTGTGCTAAAATACCAAAGTTGTAAGACATGACACTCATCCAATGCAATTCTTTCTGATGAATGTCCATTGATAATGACCCAATTGCTTTCTCAAGCAAACCCAGGCCATATCCAAATATTTCATCACTGAAAAAATAAAACATTAACAACTACCTCATTATCTCTAATTAGAAACCATTTAACTAAGAAACCATGACATTCAATTTTATAGAAGAAATTTTGTTTACCTCTTTATTTGTTGATTTTGATTGCATGAGCAATGCATATTGTTTGACAATTCTGATTTTGACAATGATGACTGAAAAACTTCTAAGCATAAACTCACAAATGACTGCAATTGATTTTTCAAATAATTCTTATTACTCTGAAATTTTTCTGCAAGTTCCTTCTTTCCATTTTCCTTTGTCATTTTCATTACCGTTGAACCAATCACTTCATCTGCTGTATTCACAAATTTCAGCAAGTTTCTTAATACTTCCGTGCAAATAGGTCCCGTGTACGTAATGCACATTTTGATGATGTCAAAAAGAATAGTAAGTCTTGGGTTGGCTATCAAAAATCTGTTCTTGTAAAACATTGAAAAGAGAGTTTCAGATGCCAGTAATAATGCCTTTAAGTACTTGCATGAAGAAACATTTGAACCATTTGATTTTGCTGTGCATATGTGACATATTTCTCTGCAAACTTTTATCCATGTGACTGGTTGTTTGTATTTTAACATAATTGCCATCATCTGATCAATAATATCTTTGGAATAGCTTTGCATCAAAATGTACTTCATAATTAACAGCAAGAGGTACCCGTTCATTGCTTTTATATTACTTTCATCCTCTTCATTTTCATTATTTCTTTGTGATAATAATTGCTTTAACAGAACTTTCATTATATCCATTAGTTTTCCGTTTATTTCTTCAATGACAATGTCTGATAATTTCTTTTCCTTGTTTATCATGCAGCTTATTAACAAATGTTCAAGGTATTTTCCATATTTGATGATATCATAGTTTGTCTTGAAAATAAAAACTATGGCAGTGGTCCTTGATAAAACTGCTTCGTCGTTCAATGTGTTGGCATTTTTGTGATCAACTTTTCCAGCTAAAGCCCATTGCATTTCAAATATCTTTGCAAATATATTTTTGCTTTCCTGGTCAATTTCATGTTGTTGAAAATCAGACTGAAGGTCTGAGATGAATAACATACTTTCTGCTAAACTGAAAACCTCTCTTGTCTGTAGGTGTTTATGCAACTGCATCAAAATATGATAAATAAGTCGAAAAGTTCTTTGGAATTGGCAATCGCTTTGTTTTTTCGCCTCTACAAGCATCTTGCATGTAATCTTCAAGTTCTTCACAGCTGTGAAATAAATTTAAGAAAATGTCAGCATGATAGGTATATCAAGAATAATTTGTTACTATATTTAATCTAATTCAAGTTGACTGAATGTGGAAAAAATGAGCCAAATGAACCTGTTTTGCAAATCTCTAATAAACATATTGATAATGTTTTGCAATTTTGAAATCCTTGAATACAGCATCTTAAAAGTTTCAATAGAAATGAGTGATATTTCAACAGATTTGACTTTGAAAGCTTTGAAGATTCTTCCTCGATTGGTGATAAATAATTCTATAAAAAAATAATTGATGTTTATTATTTATCGTAACCATCTTCGCTACACTAGATAGAGCCAAATTGCACTAACATGATACATGAATAATATTTACTACTGATAAACAACGGTTTACCTCGACTTCTTTGGAAAGAGCTTGACTTTGATTGGCCTTGCTTAAGATATTTCGCAGTATACGTTCACCTTCCATGACCAAGCTATCATCAACTTATGTTTGCTTTGAAATCGTGATCAGTTATCTGCCAAAACATGACGATTTTACTCTCATATAAGCTTACTTTTAATTTCTTCACATACTCTTTTGTCAGCCTGGCCTGAGTTTTAATTTGTATCATCATTAATTACAAAAAGCGCGCTTTGGGGGTAGAGTCCAGACCTCCGACATACAATGGGGAACAAGAGCGATTTTTGAAAGTTGTCCACGTACCTTTCATTCCCCTCCTATCTTCTCCCCAGATAGTTGTCTCTGGGAAGATAGTTTTTTAAAATATCGGCAAAAATCTTTTGGAGCTATAATCATAAAGGTCTATTTGAGAGAACAACCTTGTTTTAGGGATAGTGAGGTTCAAGAAAGCCCGCAAGAAAAGACATTGCGGCGGGTTGATATTAATTTTTGTAATTTTAAAAGTTTCCCAAAGACTATTGTCTCTTATTGTAAGAGGGAAACAAAAGGAATTCATTTATCTTGTTTACTTGTACATATTTGCTACTACATGTATCTATCTAGTTTTGTCTTATTTTATCTACTTATACCAATCATTAATAAGGTGCTTAATTGTTTATATTATACCATTATTTTTAAATTGCTTTATATGATAATATACATAAGTTAGTGTAAGGATTAGTTTTGTCTACTATATTTACTATGTTAACCAATGTCCAATATACATGTATTATTATTATATATATTATATATTACTCACTTAAAAGTAAAAAAAAATGTCCGCTAGCAAAATCAAGTTTTCCTATCTCAATCTCACATTTAAGCTTGGGAGTCATTATTCAAATGAAACTTTCGTAACGCGCGCCTTAATTTCTGGGTTGCTTTTATTTTCAAAAACGTTTTGGGCTTCTTCCTTTCTCATTTCCTCAGTTTCTATGCATTTTCTGAGCTCCTCTTCAAAAATCGGTTGCAAGCTACCATTTTCACTGTGCTTGACTCCTTCTTGCTTATCACTATCATCATCATCCTCTTGGTCTTTCAAATTACGACCCTTCGGCACAATCTTCACAGAATCATTTTCCTAGCATCAGGCAATTTATAACAATAATTAAATCAATATAAATTTCGTGGTAAGGTCCATTCAATAACATGAATTTAAATTAAACCAACCATGTTATTTTCTTTGCAATCCTTTGCAGTAAAGCCCCCACTCCAATTAATTGGTACATTATCATGTGACCCATCACTGAATTGAATTAAGTTTCCAAGATTTTTTGATCTTCTTTGTAATTCTAGATTTCCTCTGCTTTCTTCGTGATCTGATAAACAAAATAGAATAGCCCTTATTTCAAAATATACAAACATAAGCTCTACGCACACGAGAAGCTTTGATACTTCGTGGGGAAAGCTTTTACTTTGGGACGGGTCATTAATTCTTGCCGGGGAGGGGGTGGAAGACATCCTCAAATATTTAATGGATTTTTGGTCCCCCCTATCAGATTTATGTAGAAATTTTGGTCCCCCCTCCAATACCGCAAAAAATATTTTCAGCCCCCCTCCCAATAGATAAACATGCTGCTGCAGATGTGCATACGTGTTCCAATACAATCAAGGCATTAAATGTGCTCAATGTAAAGCTCCAAGGAAAGAAAGATGAACTGATTGACCGCCGCAAAAATCTTTTTGACAAGACAACGCTCAAGATAAAAGAATGGAAGGCCAACGAGTTGTCCTTTTATGATTCTGTTCTAAGAAAGATCTGCGATGGATGGTATCCACGAAATAGATTCAAAGATTGCATTGCTGAGTAACACTTTGGTATTTCTAAATGGCAGATTTTCAGCAATTGTAGTACAAAGATCAGAAGACGGTAGGATTAGAAAAAGAAGGAAGGATAATAAAAACAAAGAAATAAGGCATGCTAAAGCAAGGCTTAACAAGGGAAAGAAAAAGCTCATCAAACTTCTCTTGGGTGGGAGAGACAGCCTTACATTCAGAATTGAGAATCTGGAAGGATTTGAATTGGAAATGCTGAAGCCAAGATTCCACTTGAAACCACTGAAATCTCTTTTTAAGGATGAGATATTCAAAGGAAAAGATGCCAAATTGTGGGCTCAGAATGCAGTAAAATATTTAACAAAGTCTAGTGAAATGAGAAAACACAACAAAAAGCAGATGAAGCCCAGCAAGCAACTGCATTTAAAAACTACTTCCAGAAGAACTAAAATAAGAACCTGGGGTCTTAAATAGAAACTGAACAACACTGTTTATATTTCAGAAGAAATAGTTTTTTTAACGTTTTTAGAGTTTGAATCCACTAAGTTTTTAGAGTTTGAATCCACTAATTGAAGGTCACTGATTATTTTGAGCCCTGGGACCATTCTGGTAAATGACCGGAAGTGGCATTTCCGGGAGTGAAAAAATGCACGGTCAGCAAAAATTAAAAATTCTATTTTTTCAAATCTGATTACATCATCGGAAAGAGCATTTGATACTGAGTAAAAAATACTAAGAGACTAACATTATCTGATTTATAAATAAAAAGTTATGGCTCCTGAAACAAGCGAAGGACATTGACAGCCCTAAAACTGATTTCTTTCTTTTAGTCCGGTAGCTGAAAAGGGGGTAGTACCACCAGACGAGGTAATTTATGAGACCAAGTGATTTTGGTCAATTTTGGGGCGCAGAATTCGAATTTCGATGTTCTTTTTATGGGGGAGGGGCCGTTTCCGAGATATGGGGGCAAATGCCCCCAAATTCAACAAAAGCGTGCTATAGTTAAAACTGTGACTATACCTCTTAAATGTTTGGTTTCTGATTGTAAGGCATTGATTATGGCCTGATCAAGCTTATTGGAGGTTTTTTAGGTTTCAGGCCAGGGCATAGAAATTCTGGGGTAACCGTGCCCCCAAATGGGGGCAACAAGGTAATTTGATCAAAACGTAATCAAAAACATCTCTTCCTATGAATTTGAGGGCGTAGAATCTGAATTTCGATGTTATTTTGACAAGAAAGGAGCCATTTTGGAGATATAGGGGTAAATGCCCCCAGAACAGGGGGTAAAGTGTGCTATTCTTATTTATATTTTTGATGATGTCACACTATTGAACTCTATACCGGGCTTCATTTTGGCAACTTATTGAATTGAACTATGATAGAACTCAGTAATTACCTGAGTTTTCATGCAAGAATATAATTTAGTCATCATTGCTGTCACTATCACTGCTCTCTTCATCCGAACTCAGCATATCGCTTAAGACTTCCTCTTCCATATCATCACCATTACGATCTTCTATCAGGAGCTCAGCTATCTCCTCTGGATACGCTTCCACTGTCCAATTTATTGTCATGTTTGGTAGCCAACCATGATTGCATGGATCATCCAACGCTAGAATAGGATTTGATGCATTTCGCCACATCCTTGCCACAAAACTTGCTCGCTTGCAATGCAACTCCAGGCTGGTCTGGCATGGTGGAAGGAGAGACAGATCGATGACCTTTCCATCCTTTTCCAATCTCTGCCAAAATATTTCTTTCCTTGCCTCGTTCACTGAATGCTGCTGCCTTCTTCCAAAAATTGCACACACAAAATGTTCCAATCCAGCAAGTTGGTGGAGAGTAATATGTTGACCGTTTCCTAAAGAAGCGACTAAGTCAATAAATACTGAATTCTCTTTGACGTGCTTCCAACAAAGTTGCTTCCCTTTGCGCAGAATGCTCGAAAAGTAGTCGTTGCCCGTGAAGGAATGCAGCCCAAGCAGTGCTCTCTTTTGTCTTTGTGACAGTGTGCATGCACTGACGTCTAAAAGAGAGAAAACGGCGAGGGTACTGTCTGCGTGGTCCGTTCCAGCTCAGGCGATATCGATATACCTGTGACTTTAGTAGCAGGAGAGTTCGACGCACTTATACTGATCAACAATTGAACAGGAAAATACCGCAAGGCTTTAGACGTCAGTGCATGCACACTGTCACAAAGACAAAAGAGAGCACTGCTTGGGCTGCATTCCTTCACGGGCAACGACTACTTTTCGAGCATTCTGCGCAAAGGGAAGCAACTTTGTTGGAAGCACGTCAAAGAGAATTCAGTATTTATTGACTTAGTCGCTTCTTTAGGAAACGGTCAACATATTACTCTCCACCAACTTGCTGGATTGGAACATTTTGTGTGTGCAATTTTTGGAAGAAGGCAGCAGCATTCAGTGAACGAGGCAAGGAAAGAAATATTTTGGCAGAGATTGGAAAAGGATGGAAAGGTCATCGATCTGTCTCTCCTTCCACCATGCCAGACCAGCCTGGAGTTGCATTGCAAGCGAGCAAGTTTTGTGGCAAGGATGTGGCGAAATGCATCAAATCCTATTCTAGCGTTGGATGATCCATGCAATCATGGTTGGCTACCAAACATGACAATAAATTGGACAGTGGAAGCGTATCCAGAGGAGATAGCTGAGCTCCTGATAGAAGATCGTAATGGTGATGATATGGAAGAGGAAGTCTTAAGCGATATGCTGAGTTCGGATGAAGAGAGCAGTGATAGTGACAGCAATGATGACTAAATTATATTCTTGCATGAAAACTCAGGTAATTACTGAGTTCTATCATAGTTCAATTCAATAAGTTGCCAAAATGAAGCCCGGTATAGAGTTCAATAGTGTGACATCATCAAAAATATAAATAAGAATAGCACACTTTACCCCCTGTTCTGGGGCATTTACCCCTATATCTCCAAAATGGCTCCTTTCTTGTCAAAATAACATCGAAATTCAGATTCTACGCCCTCAAATTCATAGGAAGAGATGTTTTTGATTACGTTTTGATCAAATTACCTTGTTGCCCCCATTTGGGGGCACGGTTACCCCAGAATTTCTATGCCCTGGCCTGAAACCTAAAAAACCTCCAATAAGCTTGATCAGGCCATAATCAATGCCTTACAATCAGAAACCAAACATTTAAGAGGTATAGTCACAGTTTTAACTATAGCACGCTTTTGTTGAATTTGGGGGCATTTGCCCCCATATCTCGGAAACGGCCCCTCCCCCATAAAAAGAACATCGAAATTCGAATTCTGCGCCCCAAAATTGACCAAAATCACTTGGTCTCATAAATTACCTCATCTGGTGGTACTACCCCCTTTTCAGCTACCGGACTAAAAGAAAGAAATCAGTTTTAGGGCTGTCAATGTCCTTCGCTTGTTTCAGGAGCCATAACTTTTTATTTATAAATCAGATAATGTTAGTCTCTTAGTATTTTTTACTCAGTATCAAATGCTCTTTCCGATGATGTAATCAGATTTGAAAAAATAGAATTTTTAATTTTTGCTGACCGTGCATTTTTTTCACTCCCGGAAATGCCACTTCCGGTCATTTACCAGAATGGTCCCAGAGCTCAAAATAATCAGTGACCTTCAATTAGTGGATTCAAACTCTAAAAACTTCGGTTAGGCAGGTTGCTAGATGGTTGTACGAAATTCCCTGCCTTAGAATGTGCTTTATTTTTCATCCCCCCTCCCTCTGAGTAAGTAAATTTTTGGTACCCCCTCCCAGATGTATTCCGCCCCCTCCCCGGCAAGAATTAATGACCCGTCCCACTTGATTCTGTTGACCGGCTTCAAAAATAAAACTTTAAAAATTGATCCCTCTATCACTCAATATGTGTCTAATCTTGCGAAATAACAGTCTTCTTAGTTCTTGCAATATTAAGACAATCTCTAACTGTATATCATGAATATTTCAAAGACTAGATGTTTTTGAACGCCAACACAACACCAGGTGAATTTCACCACATGATGACCAAGACAAAGTTTAAAGAGGTCATAACAGGGAGTCTAATCCTCTTAAGAAGGGTCATCTGATCCTTTGATGTCATTTCTCATTGTCCAGGATAAATATTTCAAAAGTTGATATTCCTGAACGCCACGCGAGCTAAGGCTGCGTTTACACGGGACCGGTTCCAATTGGAACCGTACCAAAATGAGTACGATTAGGCCTCCCGTTTACACGGGAACTGTCGGAACCGTTCCAAATGGAACTGCTAGCCGTACCCAAATGGGATCGGTTAGAAAAAAGTTCCATTTGGAACCGTTTTACGGAACCGTTCTAAAATGCTCGTGTAAACGGGTGGAACGGTTCCAAAAGAGTACGGATAGGAAGTGAGGCATAAAATGTGAGCGTCATGTGGTCGTGAACAAAGAGAATCACAAAATGGCGCCCTTTGAGCTTGTCAAGCACGCCTCCACAGCACCGCTCTGCGCAATAATTTCGAATAGTTCCAAATGGAACCGATCCCGTGTAAACGCAGCCAAATTTGGAACGGTTCCAAATGGTTCCGAATGGAACCGTTCCAAATTTCTCGTGTAAACGCAGCCTAAATGATTTATGTTTATACGAGCCATTGATAAGTTCTAAAATCTAACTTTCAAAATTGATGAAAACATCACCCACAAAACGTCTTTTCTACTGATTAGAGTTCCCGATCAGTTTCAAACCAATTGTTTTAAGAGTTTTAGCAGTAGTTTTTGAAGACCTGTAACAAATCTGATGACGTATTACTAACAGCACCTACCAATGTTTTCTGCAGTTGGAGGGAAAGTGATGTGATCAGTTGGATTGAAGTTGACATAGGTATTGGGTTCTTCATTCATTGAGCCAAGTACTTCATGTAATTGTGTGAAGCTGGGTCTATCCTCACTGTAGTGGCTCCAACAAGATAGCATCAAAGAATATCTGTAAGTAGATTGTAATGTACGTTACAGTAGCATTGTTTGTTCCTGTCATTAATTTCCATGAATAAAAAACCATATATATTTTGGTTTTAATGAACAATCTTACATTTGGTCTGTGCAATTTTCTGGTTTTTCAAGTCGTTTTCCACTGATAAGGTATCTTAAAATATCTTTATCAGAAACTGTGGGATACGGATAGCCTCCTATGAAGAAGAACATAACTCCATATAGTAATTCCACCCTTAAGTACAATCTATGTACTTAGAGAATGTTTGAATGAATCAGTAATATTTTATAAATGAATATGAACGAAATCTAATGTCGAAATACCCAATGTGCAAATTTCCCACAGTATCACGCCAAACGCCCAGCTGAAATAGCAAATAAAAAATTCATGTTGATACGTGTGACGTTATATGTTATGGAGAGTTCAAAGTGCATTTCATTTGAATGATAAATTGCCTTCGAAACGTTTACCAGTTGTTTCAGGCTACAACATTCGAAGGAAAATTGTATTTTGATAGTGTTGAGAATAAGCTAAGTTTCAATATAGTAAAATAATGCTTCTCACACATCACTCTGAGTGGTGTAAACTTGGTCTTTAATGGCTTCAATTGACATCCATCGGAGGGGAATTTTACCTTGGCCATGCTTCACGTATACTTCACCAAGTCTTGATAAACCGAAATCAGATATTATTAACCTTTTATCGTCACCAACTAGAATATTTCTGGCTGCCAAATCTCGATGTACTATTTCTTTTGATGATAGATATTCCTATGAAGCAAAACAAACACTTCATTCGATAAATTTCTTTTTTGATAACCGTCGCAGAGTAAATAACATAAAATCATCACATCACTATATCTGCAGATTCTCGCATGACATCATATAAATGAATTTCTGCTCAGGGTATAGGAAAAGGTTGAATGAGGGTTGTTGAAAAAATTTTGTGGAGTTGGAAATCGAAATCCCGGGATTTGGAAAACTAAACTTCCACCGAATTTTCCCGCTAAATATTGCTTTCCTAAATAAGGACGAGGCTATTTTGAAAAATCCCATTTTCAACTGGAGTTGGAAACTTTGCTAAGAATAACCTCTGGTTTGAATTTTATGGCTGTCTTACTAATTTTATGGTATAGTTCAGTTCGTAAACTGTGGCATTTGGGCAGGTGAAAAGTACTGTAAAATAGTATTCCAAATGGATCTATACCATTCCTGAGGCAATTTGAAGAGCAAAATATTGAAGGTCGTATGCATTTAGAGCCTGCGCTTTACTTTGACACGCCTCTTCTTCTTTCTCTATGAAAATAAACAAAACGCTGCTAGCAAACCATCCAAAAACATTGACGAAATTTCACGAACTTAATTGATAATATAATCACTTGATATGACAGCGAACCAACCTTTCGTTTCATTAATTTGTAGCGGGTAGCTGCTATGAGAAGTTGCATCCTAAAATTACAGTAAAATGACTTCTTGAGTTGCATGCTCGCAAGTATTAACTAATAGGCCAGCAGAGCTGAGTGAAAAATAGCTAAAAGTGTCTTCATCCCCAACAACAGAGTAAATGCTGCATAGTGATATATGCTCATGAGTCATGAATGCTCAGGCAGCATTTACAATTACCATTGAACCTCTTGGTAGTAATGGTCTTGCTGAGTCATAATCATAGCTCAATCTTGGCGAAGAAGGAACTGTGATTGTTTTAGAAGAAAAACAGCTATCAAGATATGCATTGTGGTGCTCTTTTTCAAACTAAGAGAAATATAAATACACAACAGTTCATCAAATAAATATTCTTCCTTGATAATCTCTATATAACTAAAACATATTTGAAAGATTAAAAGTTGTAGCACTTACTTGCTTTCTTAATTTCCTCAGATATGTTTGCAAGTCGCCATTTGCCAAATATTCAACAATAAGACACAATGGCTGCTGTTTTGTGCAGCAACCAAGAATCCCCAAAACATTTTCATGCACACCAATGCCTTTCATGAACTCTATCTCTTGTAAAAATTCACTTGCTTCGTTATCTGATGCACCTTCTGGCAATCAAATAAAAATTGTTATCATCAATATTAATAACGTTAAATTTGAAGTGCTGTTGTGGAAATTATTGAAAACAAAAACTACCTTTTAGTTGCTTAACTGCAACTGCAATGTCTTCGTTCTCTCCTATTATTCCATGCGCGTATGCTAGACACACTTTACCAAAGGCCCCTTTCCCCAACACCTGTGAATTGTAATCTAATAGTATAACCATGGATTTCTAAGATTTCGGATGAAAATTCTCATGGAATCAAAATGAACCTTGAAATGAAAATATATACCTTTATAAATCGTAAGTTCGAGTAAGGAAACTCGAAATGATCAGGTGTTGTATCATGTGACACGTAAAGAGGATTCTGTTCCATGTCAGAAGACTTGCTTCCTTCACAGATTGGTAAACTACGCAATATAAACATATGCTTATTTAATAATGAACCTTTTACTGTATGCTACATTGTCTTACGTGGAAGTCATAAACTTTACTAATTGTGATTGATTATTGAATGATGCTTACAGCTTACCCATTCTGACTGTTGCCATCAGCGTTGTAATGATTGGTTTCTAGATGCTGTGTTGTATACCTTACACTGAGGTTGACTTCCCGTGCTATGTTCTTTTCACGTAGATATTTCAATAGTAATACTGCTATGCCAACGAATAACACGACAAACAATGCCAGGCCAATTGATACCATATGCAACCAGTTTTTCTTGCCTTGATGAGTATAGGAATAATTATCTGCATCCATAAAATGAAGTTGAATCTTCATAAATTAGTTTTCAATTTCATGGACGAAAAGATTCCTTTATATTTTACTTACTCATTGTCTTTGAAGTCAGTGGAACTATTTCTGATGGAAAAATATTCTTTATTAAATCTGAAATAAATTAATTTGATGATTGAGTTTATTTGCAAGGCAGAAAATGGGTAATGCATATGTATTCTCCCATCAACTGCTTTTATTGTATTCATACCCTCGACAATAACTATCCTGCCGAGCATTGGTTCCATATGGCAGAAGAACATATTTCGTGCAATGATAGTTACCTGAAAAATATATAGATATTCATTGCTATACTCCTTGACTGAATCTCAAGCCAAGTTGCGATCAAATATTGAATGACTTACTTTCAACTTTTTGTAAACTAAGACATCTTCAATCATAAACTGATAGTTTGACACCTAAAAGCAAAGAATGAGGAGGTTCTTCTCAAATTATAGTTAAGAAGCATTGCTAAACAGCTATATTAGCAGCCGTAATAAAAGTAAGTAGGCTTACAGTTTTGTTGTAGCTCAACTTGTCTCTGTTGTAGTGAAGTGGTGCTTCTCTTCGATGCTTAACAATATCAACTTCGAAGAATGTCAATTCATTTAGTGCTTCAAACCAAGTACTGTCATTCCAAGACACAACTAATGTAGCATTCGACAGAGATAAGTTTATCGCTGAATCATTTCGTCTTACTTGGCTTGGCTTAACGTATGCTGAGAATATCAAAATATACGTATAAACTACTAAACTAGTTAAGCATTAGAAGATGTGTTGAATTATTTAGATAAAGTTGAATTATATAAATAAAACATTTACATTTGCATTTACAATATCCTTGAACGCAGTCTGAAAAGGAAAACATAGGTTAAATTTAGTTGAATGTAGCAGTGTGCCACAATGCGAGCTTGGATACATTTAAGGATTATTTTTCATGGCACTTGTAAAAAGAGCTCTTTAAAAAACTGCTTGACTAATTTTGTATGTTTTTTTTTTAGATGTGAAATCTAGAGTGGAAAGTACGCAATGCATTCAGTTCTTCATTGGGGTTTATTGGGGCTGTGTGCTCTCTCGCATAATGGGTGCCTGATTTACCCTAATTCAATACCGATCATTAGTTACCATATTTTGTTCAAGTATTAGCTAGCTTTCTCCTCTGTCCTATTACCCATCCAGAATTGTTTTGCAGAAAATGGACATTAACGGGTATATAGGTAGATAGAATGATAAATGCAACTAAAAATAAAAAACCTTAATTTTGAGAAAAGGTTCACCTGGTATTTTAAATACTGCGCGTGTGTTATGATGCCGATTGCAAGCATATGGTAGACTACAAATCTACGAGAAATGACAGAGACAATATTGCAAGCAATGAAACAGTAATTTATCAAGCCCACAGTGACAATACAACTATCGTTATGCTTAAAAGGGTTGCAGCAAGAGGTGAAACATTAAAATTCATGGCCTGAAAGAATTATTAGAAGAGCGTTTCAAAAGATGAAATGCTCTAATCAGATGTTAATGTAACACGCCCTGTGCAACATGTTAATGAAACACGGCCTGATCAATTTCCTGAGTTTCTTGTATAAGATGATTAAAATAGTAGGACCCGCCCAAGAAAAAGTTGATTATTTATAATAAACAATATATTATATTATGATATATCTTTACTCAAGGATCTGTATCAAATATAGAAACCATAAACAAGAACATTTATTTTGTTTCACAAGCTTTTTTCTAAAATAAGCACCGATAAGAAACTGGAAAAATCCAGGCTCGACAGTTTCCTATATTTTGATTCATTACTTAAAAAAGGTCCGCCTGTAGTTTCTTATACTTGCTTTCTTATGCGGGTTTTTACTGTACTGAAGAAAATGCGATGTATCATCGATCAGTGGGAATCCAATTTAATTCATATTTATTTGTTTATATTCCAGTTGAAAACACTATTATATCAAACAACTTACTGACGTACAGTAAAAACCAAACCCGTATATAAGAAGATGCGTTGTTGACATCCAGGCTACTGTTAAAACACAGTAGGCTATTGTTCCTTCTCTATTGTTATGAAAAGAAATATCATTCTGGAGGTTCTTCATTTTATATGCGGCTTTTTACTGTATTTGCTTTAATTAGCGCCCAACCCCCCTTCAACCGTCCCCTCCCTCAAATTATAGTCCAGAGAACATAATCGATGGAAAGGATTACTCGGATTTTAAACTTCAAAACTTTGAAATAAGCGCCCTTCTAATGATGATCTACTCAATGCAAAATATTTTTAGCGCCCGGGAGTTTACTAGAGAAAATACGACACATTAAATCAAAATGACGATGCATACGAAATAAAATAAATATGCAAAATGCCAGAAGAATTGCATGAAAGGGAATTCTTAGGAGCTCTTTCAGAAGCTAAGCTAATCAAGGAGATGATGACATGAATAAAAATGCAATATTATGATGATTATTACCGATATTTTATACGAACAGCCTTGGAGAAATGGTCCACCATGAATTGAGTGACCAGGCAAACTAAGATGATTTGAAGCATTAATCAAATCGACCTGTGTTGTATTCTAGAATGCAAATAAATCATACACAATAGTACCAACTTTAAGTAAGATAAGTACGAAAGCACAGATCAATTGTGTGGAAAAAACAAGATGTTAGGTTACAATATTTTAGCGCAGACCTTGTTAAGTGGTAGCTCACCTTATTGTTGACACGTTTTTTTAATAGTCTACCAACATGAAGTGTTTGCCACATTTTATCACATTCAAGAACTTTGGATGAATCTTCAGTCAGTGTGACGTCAATTTGATAACCAGTCAGGTGAAGAGATCCATTTCCTTCAACTATGATAAAGCATAGAAGCGCAAACGATCTTAATACAGCATCTAAACTACTTCATGTTTAAATTATGCAATATGCAGGGCCTTATTGCTCAACAGTGCATCACGTAGATTGATATAAAGGATACCCTTTTACTATAGACAAGGAGGCATGAACCAGGGGGGCAGAGGGGACATGCCCCCCACTTTTTGTCACTTTCAAACCCAAAAGTTCTCCTCTTAAATCCAGAAATGAGTGGCTTGGGAGACATCATGTGCCCCTTTTTTAACCTGCCCCCTTGATGCTCGCTACGTCCCTCACTATGGAGATACTAAATACTTATATTGGATACTTTTTTATATAAAGAACTCTTTTATAAGGAACCTACATCTAGAGAGCCTAAACATTACGAAGTCCCTAAAAAATTTTTCAAAATTAAATGGCTTTACAACCGCGATATAACTTAGAATGACAAATGTGTCAACCAGTTACAGTCAAATTGCACATTGTACTCTCCAAATAAACGTTTTTTGCCTTCTTAGAATTTTAATCTTTTCTTTGAATATAAGTAGTTGAAATATTTTGCCACTAAATGTAAGCCAGAATTAATGAAATATTATAATGAACTTTTAGTACTGCAAGTTTGTCAAAACAGGCTCTAAAACAAGGAGCTTCAAAAGCAAAGCCTTGGGGTATAGGTTCTTTATACAAGAAAGCGTTCTCATCAATTGACATAAATGTTACATATTGTTTCTAAAGTAAAATCAAGTGTATTCTTACGAGACGGGTGTTTCCATGCCAGTTTTAAGGAAATAACGTAGTAGAACTGACTTCTTTTTATTCTTGGAATTAATTGCAAATTAGTAGGTGGACATGGGCAATGCTCAACAGTGCCAGGAAATCCACAATTTATTGGAGTGCAAACACCTAAAGAGTAAATGATATACAGTATTAATTTTTAATTTTCAATTATTTGCTGTCAAGAAACATATTTCAGCGCATGAAAGACAATAAGTAGCTTATGCAAAATCAGTTTATTCAAGATAACATCTTAGTTTACGTAAAAACGAAATATCCTCATCAAATATAAGAAGCAAATGATGTGCTTCTTAGCTTTAAAGATATCCTCCACGAACTATTGTATTTGATTGAAAAGAGAATTGCGTTGAGATAATACCTGTCTATGATGTCAAATACCTTTAGTTCTGATTATATCGCTCCAGTGAGACCAATTTGTTGTTATCTTTCTTGTTACAACAGCTGCTCTGTATTGATAATAAGTTGCAGCCTCCAGATTGTCAAGTTTGGCTTCTCTCCCACGGTGCTGTAAGTATGAATACATTGCTAAAATTAATCTACCAATCAACGTGATAGCTACTTATCTTCAGTGTTATTTAAAATTAATAATAAGTAACAAATGAAGGCTTGAAACTATTTACGAAAGAATATTTTTTCAAAGTGGGCTGGATTACTCCTCCAAGCGTCGCTGACGTACCAGCTTTTCTCACATCGATTACTATGATTAAATAGTTACTTTCGTTGTGTTCTCCACAGGAAATACTATCAAGTGAAACTCTCAGGGAATGGTCTGTGCTGTCCATAATACGAAATCTTGGGACATCGTGCGCCAATTTATCGCCTGAAATGATATACAACAATAAAGAGACTTTGAGAAAAGTTTTTAACAATGATAATAAACTTATAAACAAAGTATTCAACTCAACTCACTACAAATTGTGTTTCCAGCAATGCCGCATGCTGTCTTGCAAACGCCTTGCAATTTAAGCTAAAAATAAAATTATTGTATATATATATCTTTGTAAGTGTGCAAAAACATGACAGCAACATAAATGTTTTAAATGTAAATGCCTTGATGATGGAAATCAGTAAGTGAAATCCTATTATGGTAGCTAGGAATAATGGTTTGCTGAGAAGATCTGATTGCATACATTGTTAAATTATCTTCAAGCTGATCTAAGTATTAAAACCTGCTTCAACTTTCAAGCGTATCTCATTATTTTACCCAAAAGTGCCGTGCCCTTTCAAATCTTAAACAGTTCATTCTTTGCTTTTTAACCTAAGATCTAAAATTTCAATCTGGACAATTTAAATTCACATTATTTCTTTTTATTTGCAAGTTCATAGAAGAACAGTTACTGCAATGCAAACATGATTCTTCTCAGCACATCATTTTAAACGAAAAAATCACTTAAAATTTCCAGGCTTCCCTATTTACGATGTGAAAATTCAACATGTAGTGGAAATGATATTCAGCTAACTGTGTGGAAGTATTTGAATTATGTTTAAATAGATTTCAATAGCTGATTTAATTTATGAATGTAGCAATGGAATATTATTCCATTATTGCAACATCCATCAACTAATGAGTGAGTGGGCGATGGACCACCTATTCAGCCATTCGTTCTAAATTTAAGCCTCAATCTATTTGAATGAACAGTAGCGGGCTTGCCACTCTTGCATGGTGAACAAATAACAAAATGATATCAGAAGTAAAACTATAATATATAAAGTTAATGCTAAGATTCCAAACATTAATTCAAAAAGGGCCTATACAGTTATAATATAATGTTATATGATGATTTGGAGAACAAAAAAAAGTTATACCTTCATGAGGCAACTTTTCTTGCAAAATTTTATTTCTTCTTTATTACTCTCTTCTTCTTTGCTCAACAATACAAGTGAGAAGAAATAAAGAATGACCACAACGAAGAATAAACAATTCATTTCAAACGCAGCTCGATTTAGGTTGGCATCAATGTCTGAAGCAAAGTAAATTAGGTAGCAGATGCAACTGAAATCAATTCCATCAAATTCAGATTAAATATCTGAGCACGTTGCTAAATAGCAGTGTGAATGTTTGACCACAGAACAACAACAATTGAGTAGATGGAACTGCTACTTCCCTGTTCCTATAAATATTGACGAGAATAGAGATCTGCTATCAAGCACAGCTCTCGCGAATAAGAACGGGTGAATCAAGTCAGGTCTTTCCATGACCAGGTCACAATATGCACAAAAAATCAAGCGACTGCATTTATAATACCCGGGGGTGTTAGCTGGTGCAAAATATTAATTAAAAGCAAGAAATGTATTGGTAGTTAGAAGCTGGTTTTAGGTGTACTGTTAACACTTTATGTCGTTTAAACTACTCTTGGCTGAAATAGATTTTCGCAAGTTTCAAATTTGTTCATCAAATTTCAATATAATGTCAAAACAATTATTGATATGACCATGTAATTAGCTGGTAGTAATTATTATTTTGTTGGATTTTGCACAGAATGTTGTAGAGTAGATCAAACGTTTTATGCAAAGAAGTGATCAACTCACAAGCTGTTTAATTGTAACTGAATAAAATGGTAAATGTTGAAGTCCGCAATTGCAGCAATGGCAAATCAAACATGTATTTTACTATGCGAAGTATATTTGCTTCAGATTAAATTTGAACTACAAAAAACAGGTTGAACTAACAAAACTGACCTCGTGACTTTCAAAGCAATTATTTTAAATTTAGGCTTATGGTTGAATTTTGCAAATATAAATGAAAACGCAATATTACGACTTTCGTCATTTGCTTCATATAATACATTTATTCCCTATATTAGAAGAAGGAAATTAGGCGAAGGAAAAGTATAAAAGTTGACAAATCCCCCTGGCATATGATTCGCAGCTGTTTAAAACTGCTGTTCAAAAACCTTATCTCTATGAATTATATGGCAACCAATTGTCGACATAAATTGAAGAAACAACTTTAGCATAAGAAGATTCAATTAGATATTGAATAGATTTCATAGTTTAGTAAACCATACGATACGAGACTGTTGTTGGACATCCTTCTGTTTAAAATTGATATCAAAGGATATATTAACTACTTTATAGCTAATTGTATTTTTAGAAGACTTCATTGTTACGCAGGAGACATACCGGCGTTTCGCGAACAGCAATTAATACTCGATGGTGGGAGGAAAGTGCCTCCCTCATTTAACTTTGAACATATGTTCTTTTTGTGAGGGTTGTGTAAACATTAATCCTTATTTGACTTTGACAATTTATGAAGCAAAGCAAAGTAGCGCGCCTGTGCAGCTACTGAATTACCGCACTACAGCCACGAAATCCAGTGAATCGCTGAGATAGAAACTTAAAAAATCCATCCAATCCAACCTCTTCCTTTCTCCACATTTCTGTGTAGAAATGGCTGCCATGTTTTTAAGACCAGTTCGAGTTCATTTTCAAGCTCTAGGGATTTCTTCTAGAATATTGAAAAGAAGATGCATATCTACCGGTACATTTAATTCATTTAGAAATATACTAAATATAGATTGAAATCCCCGTGAGCTTCCATTGTTTTTAATGCAAAACAATTCTCTTAGGCCAGCTGAAACTATCTGACATTGACAACAAACAAACCTCAGGAGAAAAGGTACCAACAAAGGATAACTAAAATATACTAATTTGTAGACATAATAATAGTTCATTGTTCCTGATATTCTAATATGCAGGCAAATTATTTCTGAGTTATTATGATTATTTTTGAAGGAGGTGATTGGGTTTATTGGTCTTGGAAACATGGGTGCATTTATGGCCCAGAACTTGATAAAAAGTGGATACAATGTTGTTGTTAATGACGTTTATCCCGAAGCAATGGTCCCATTAAAAGAATTTGGTGCTGAAACGGTTTCCAGTCCAGCTGAAGTTGCAAAACATGTTAAAACAATCATCACTATGTTGCCATCAAGGTCCATTTGAAGCATCATAATATATAATATTGCCATACCTTTTGTGAAAGTTTTCATGTTTGAGTTTTCACTTTTCGTATCTTAAACATGTTGTTGATTTGTAGTCCTGAAGTTCAAAAAGTGTACTGTGGTGATGATGGAATTTTAAGGTGAAATAATTTGCATTGATACTAAATGAAAACACATAAAGAAATGATGTCATTAATTATATTGCATTAATCATTTCATTTCGTTTCATAGCGCTGCAAGCTCTGGTACAATAATGATTGACAGTAGTACAATTGATCCCGTTGTCTCTAAAGAGATGGCACAGAAGAGTGACAAAATTGGTGCTGTTTACATGGATGCCCCAGTATCAGGAGGTATGCAGAATAAGAATGATAAAATAACTTTTTATTTGATTTTTGTTATCTTAGAATACGAAATTGTTGATAATTTTATTCATAGGAGTGATTGCAGCAAGAGATGCAACATTAACATTTATGGTCGGAGGAAGTGATCAGAATTTTCCACAAGCGGAAAATATTTTAAAAAATATTGGAAAGAATGTGATGCATTGTGGAGAAGTGGGAACTGGACAGGTATGAAAACGAAATTACTCTGCATACGTCACACTACTTCCTTTCTCTCCGTATTTTATTCTCCCATCATAGACCAGGCGACACTTGCAGTGGATACCAACTCGAAGCAGAAAATTTAAACTGGCATTTTCATGTATTTCTGGGGATGGGTATTTGGAAAAATTATGGTGAACAGATAGTTGTTGGGGTTTAAGAGGTGAACATGGGGGTTAAATGCAACCAGGCTAGCATATTACCCCTGTGGAGGAGAAATTCTTATATTTATATGGTAATATAAATAAGAATTACCGTATTTCCTCTAATTAGCGCCCACCCTCTTTTAACCGCTCCCCTCAAATAAGTGCCCACCCTAAAATCAAAAAGTGCTAAATAAGTGCCCCCCTCTATTAACCGCCCAGGGCAGTTAACAGAATTCTTACATTTTCACTCTTTGGTTCAAATAATAGCGTAAAAACTCTTTAAGGCTGGAAAAACACTTTCATTAGGTCGCGAACGTTTGGAAAATGCAATGCAGTCAAGATCAGCAGTTGAAGTTGATCTTCACTGCTTGATATTGAATAACATTCGGAACTATATTAGATTATTCTTTTGTTTTTGAGGTTGTTTGAATTTAAAATTTCAGGACTGTGAAATAAGCGCCCCCCTCTTTTAAGGGCCCCCTCTAATAAGCGCCCACCCAATTTTGCAAAATATTTAATAAGCACCTGGGCGCTTAATAGAGGAAATACGGTATATGGTCACTAATAGACTAGTGCCTGGTCTATCAGTTGTTACTTTCTGCATATCTTCTTTAGGCTGCAAAAGTTTGTAACAATATGCTACTTGCAATCTCGATGATTGGAACAGCTGAAACAATGAACCTTGGCACACGGTAATAAAAAACCTATCAATTAGTATTTTATTAATCTTGTTCTAATTTTGAATTTATATCAAATTGGCACCCTACATCATATTTTCTAAGGCTTGGCTTGGATAGCAAAATGTTGGCGAAAATCTTGAATGTAAGCACAGGAAAGTGCTGGAGCAGTGAGCTTTATAATCCTTACCCTGGCGTTATCGAAGGAGTTCCTTCGAGCAATAATTACAAAGGAGGATTTGGTTCTCAACTAATGGCAAAGGTACTTACTACACTTGCTTCAAAACAATTCCACACAATTTGCATTGAGGAATTTGATATCAATAGCGGTTTATTTATAATTTGCAGGATCTGGGATTGGCACAAAATGCAGCAACATTAACAAAATCAGCAACTCCTCTTGGTTCATTGGCCCATCAGATCTACCGTATTATGTGTAATCAGGGGTATTCTAAAATGGATTTCTCATCAGTATTCAAGTTTCTTCGTGAAGATAAATAGCAATAACAGATCTGAGTATTGAACTTCAATTTAAAGCAATTATTTCTTATTATAAAAAATAAAATGTAGGTGGCAATCTTTTCATGTTTGTCAGTAACATATTTAATGCTGGAGGCTTCCAATATTTTCAAGCTGTGTGACAACCATTTGATATTTGTAGAGCTGGATGCAATGCAAATTCAAATTCAAATTCAAATTCAAATTCAAATTCATATAATTCAGCAACAACTTACAATTTAAATACTGATACTTTTTATGATATATAAGCTACTTGTTAATTTACATAAAGGTTAATCAAGAAAGTTGCTTAGGACGCTGAAAGAACCGAAACGGTTTTCGAGCTCAGCGCCCTATTTAGAGCATATACTTGAGTGAGTTAGTACATTACGCATACATAATACAATGTAGAGCAAACAGCAAAGCTACAATATAAAGTGCGGTTATAATTTTTTTTTTTTTAGTTATATATTTTATTACAGAATTTGAAAAAAAGAATTTTCTAAAAAGAAGGGAAATTTAAATGAAAAGTTAATATAATAATATAATATAATATTAAAAAGGAAAATAAAGGAGGGGGGATGAAATGGGAAAAGGGAGGCATGGGTGAAACACTTGTTTTTCATTTCAAGAAGGCAATGGCAGTGCATTAGTTAAAATTGTATTTATTAAATACCCAGGCTTGTTCTTTCTACTTTTCTCTCATATTTTAGAATATTGGAAATATTTCAGAGAATCCAAGCCAATCTGAACACACTTATGTATAACTTTTCCTTTTCTTCATAAATAATGCTTGGTAAATTGAGTTCTTCTAACCTTTAACATCTTTCCCATCCTAAAATAAAATGAACGAGAGAAGAACATAAGAAATCTAACTAAATAAGTTATTATTTCAAATCAGCTTACTGTAAGTTAATTTAAGTGATGAAGACTAAAAGAGAAGTTATACCAAGTTTTCCATTTTGGTGTTTGCTTTCTTCCGCTGATACAAAGTATACGAGCCATGCGCCAAGAAGGCTCCATAATAACATGTTGCAGCAAAAAGTCCCAATGTTACAGCTCTTTGAGCATACGTTGCAACTGCATTTAAACCGGCCATTGTAAGGTGCTGCTGCTATCTTTTTTAATCGCTACGTATAATAATTTCCATGAGGTAAATGACCATATGAAAGTTAGACCAATATTCATCGAAATCCATAGAAGCATGGGACCGAACCGACACGGAACGGAATTGACTTCGATTCGATTATTGTTCAAAGATTCGAAAGAAGCATGAACAGTCAACGGTAGATGATTTTTAGGATGCATCGAAACCGATTTGCTCGTACACCAAGTTCTCGTCGTATGACGATGATCCAACCGAACGGTGCGACGAACAAAGAGTATCGTTTTCGTCGGAGTTGACTTTGCATGGCAGCAGCAGACATGAATGGCGGAAAGAAATTGGTTCTCTTGCTGAGTAAATTGACATGCCAGTAGATTTTCATGATAATGCTAGCATTATGGATGTTTCCTGCAAATGTTATATTCTGCATACAATGTGCTATGATATCTTTTGGGCGATTACAAAGATATTGTGTCACTTTACATATCTGCATACCGTCAGTAAACTGGAAGTTGACTTGATATTCAATACACAATCACAATACCTTACAGAAAATAAAGGAGAATTTAGAATGATTTATTCTATTCTGATTTTGTGCATACAAATATTTAATGACTAATCTCATCTGTATTGAGTTTCTGTTAATTCCTATGATTGATGACGTCACAGAAAAATCGATAGCATCAACAAAACTCAAAGCTGACACTTGTGTGGAGTCAGGTCAACCAACACCAAACTTGTCAAAATAACATCATAAAAGTCAAACTTCCGGTTGAGATTTCAATTTTGGTGACAGCAGAATTCACAATCTGCATGTCGTAAATCCTCGAATTAGCCCCCTGGGGGCCTATTTATTTTTGGAGGGAGCTTATTGCAGGGAGTGGGGGGCAATTTGACGACACAGGGTTGCCATATTGGCTTTTTCTAAGCCAAATTCCAGAAATTTGCCTTTTTTAAAAAGTGCTTGGCTTAAAAAATTTTATTTGGCTTAGAGCTGAAATTTGGCTTAATTTGGCTTCTTCCAGAAATTTGGTTTGCTAATTTGAATTTTCAAGGCCGCTGTGGTGAGGATTTTTAGTAACGGAAAGGATATTCAGGTTGTTCAATGCAGAAAAATGCACATGGAAGGTTCAAATCATGGGTGAAACCGTGTGCATTCTTTGAATTCTGAACAATCATGTGATACTTCTTTTATTCTCTTGTATTTTGATGACATCACTACACCTCGTTTTCTAAATTTTCCTTGAACTTTGTTTTAAGTTTTATTAATTGCTCCGCACGATTTTTGTTCTTGTCTTTATTTTTGGAATAGTGAAAAATAAAACAGACAAACTTATGCTCGAATGTTCAGGGCCCCTGAAAACAAATCAATTTGTTGGACCTTTTGGTTGTTGTATTTTGGGTATTCAATGCAAGGGATACAAATGAAGTTACACGCTTTTTTTTATAAGGAACCTAGCTCGGGCCTAGTTCTTTAAATTCCTTATTTTTTTCTTTTCTTTTCTTTTATTTAATCATTTTTTGTCATTATCGACTAATTTTCTTCTTAAAATATCTTTCTTATACATTTGAAACATATTCGTGTATATTTCACTTTTATCTATTTTTAACACGTCACTGAGGTCATATGGCTTCGATAGCTCTTTTCAGAGCTCTTTCCATATGTCCTTCAGCAATAACTTTGTAAACTGATGTAATACCTATATTCTTCTCTGTTCGATTAAAAGTTAACTTAAATATTCATCATATCGTTTTCTCGTATCATTGTAATTAAATATTGTTATTGTTGAAAAATACATGAAATTGAAATTGAAATTGAAAATTATTTTGAGACCTCTTTTGACCACTTTGTAGTTCTAAAAGTTCCTTAATAGTTCCTTAATTTTAAGTTCACATTTAGTGGACATAATTAGTACAGACGCAAGAAAAGCATTCAAATTCAACGTTTTGCTATAAACTTGTGAAATAATAACAGGTAAAAACATGAAGAAGCTTCATATAATGCAAAAGTACTGAAAATCAAGGGAACCGGCTTCCTAATTGTAAATTGTGCGGAAATATAAATATATTCAAAATTAAAAAGTTCCTTAGTGATTTGGCCTTTAGTAGCAAAAGTTCCTTAAGTTTTTTGACCTTCTACATGTAGGTTCCTTATAAACGGTTCCTTATAAAAAAAAAGCGTGTAGGCCGAAAGCATTTCCAAAACGATCACAAACACATCACAGCTCAAAGCATTCTCGCCGCTTTATTCGTGAAGATCGATTCTCGGTATTTGCTCGGTGGTCTACTTCGTCGTAAAACGAAAAAGTTGTGTACGAGCAGATCGGTTTCGATGCATCCTAAAAATCATCTACCACAGTCAACGTGGGGTCAACATGTACTGCACAAGTTGGTGGAATGAAAAGTGTATTTGTGAAAATTATGTATAAGGTAGGTATGTTTATAAGCTTTCAGCTTCAGGTGTTCTTGATAATAAAATGATTTCCCCTGTCTGAAAGTGCTATAATAGGTTATTGATGAAGTGATAAAGCGCGCCGCCGAAGGCGAAGTGAAGTGAAGTGAAGTGAATGAGCAAATGCTCTTTTTCTTTTTTTGACTGTTAAATGAGTTTTTAAGAGTGGCAAATTGTCGAAAGTGTTATATTTAAGTTCCCAAAACTTTTTAGCAGATTAGATTGTCCTGTGTACCTCCTGTTTTGGATCATTTTAACTTCCCAGTTAAGAAAGATTTAGGCCTTGGTCTGTCATTTCTATAGAGTTAAATACTGGACATAATGATGAAGGAAGTGTCTCTTTTCGTCCATAGTTGCTTGTGGCTCCCGGGTATCGTATATTGGAATGTGTGATAGTATCATGGAAATGCATTTCGTTCAATTGAATAAGGAGCAGCGTGTGTCGTGTCGGAAGTGTTGGCTTTTTACAAAAGAAAGTTCTGAAATCTCAATGACTTCGGCAAGACCCTGGAAGTAAATTTAACGGAGAAGAGGAACTCGACGTCGGCTCTCTAAAAGTTGAATATTTCAATATTGCTTGGGAGCAAGCAGAGAAATGCATTTTCAAAGGCAACATTGCCAGATTGGTACCCATTAAAGATGTAACAAACACTATTCTGCATCGTGCATGGGGCATGATGACTGTGCACACAGTTCTACAAGAAGGACCTGTGCAAAATTTCCCACAGCTGGCGCCATCAGTTGTCCTTGCCATGCTGGAGGTTCCCATGGAGGACATTCAGAGCAACATCTCTAAACATGATATTCCTCCAAATATATCCACAGAAAATTTGCATTTTCTGATTGAAGAATTAGACTTGTGCAAAGACGACAATGGCATTACAAAAGTGTTTGATGATGCTTCAAAGACAGAGGTGTATTGGCAAATAGTTAATGGGTCACACTGGCTGATGCAGGAAAAGATAAACAGCACCAACAAAGCTTGATATTGGCAAAGAAATAATTCATCTCAGAAAAGAAGTTATAAAAGAAATGAAAGAAGGTCTGAACACGTTGGGCTTTTTTGACCTTTCGAAACATCATCCCAAGCAATTTCAAGAACTATTCAGAGGTAAGAAGAAATACTTTGTGTTAATATTATCGGAGAAAACAAATTGACGAATAACACAACCAGTTTGCAAAGCACAACAGCATAACTGATATTAAAAAACATAAAAACAGCAGCCATTAAATCAAGTGTCAATCAAATAGTTTATCAGCTGAAATTATTGTTAATGTTTATTTATATTTCGTATCATATCCAATTCAATACCTTTAACACTTTGGCCCAAAGTGTTAAAGGTATTGAATTGAATTGGTATTGTCTTTGGGCCTTATGACTTTAAAGCTTTGTTGGACAACCCCAAGCCGACAAACTCTGTAGAAAGGCAGGCACTACAGTGGTTTCAGACATTTATTGGTCATGGAACTGAACTGAGCCTGTTGACAAAAATGATGAGAAGGGTTGGCAACGTTAAGTGCCAAATAGGGGGATGTGCCAAATAGGGCTTGCTATTCAATTCAACTAACTTGCATGTTGGATACAATGGTGAATCATTTTGGTGTTGCTGCGATAATAATACTCTATTTTATTTGGTCACAATTGCTCTCACCTTTTTTTTGCCTTGTGTATTTTCACTCATGTGCCAAAGAGGGGGCTGTTAATGTGATGTGCAAAATAGGGGGAGAGTTGTTTATGCTGCCACCTTGCCTACAGTAAAGCAATAAAAGCATAACTAAACACATAGAAAGAAACTGTTTGCAAGCAAGTAACTTTATTGCCAGCTAAAAACAGTAACAAAACAGCAGTAAAAATAAAAATGGCAAACCAAACAGTGAAACAATTATTTAGCTAAGTTGAAGTATAGCAACAACAATTCAAAAAGCGACATATCCCAAGCTTTTATTCACAATTACGCACCTTGAACAAAGATTGATATAACAGTATAGGTCTGGCAACTGGTGTTGAAGTGCCTTGACTTGCAAAGTCAATTGTTTGCCTATATTTTTATCTCTTTTCCTTGTCCATTGTGTTTGCTATAAGAATTTTCGCTTTGATTAGCATGAGCTATTTCATGGTTGATTGTCTCCAGCATAGAGTCTGTGCAGAGGGAAGAAATGTAAAAATTTTTGTGCCATAACGAAAATGCAAATATACACAGTGAATAAGCAGGGCCGCACTAACGATTTTGGGGGCCCTGAACTCACTGGTGTTATTGGCCCCTCCTATGTATGCAAAGGTGCTGAGATAAGATACTTGCAGACAGAATTAAAGAGGCATATGATCAATGGATTAGGTTAATATGACTAAAAACAAACAAAACAGAACTACATCAAGACTCGAAAAGGCAAACAGAACATTGATTTAACGAGTTGTAAAACAAGTAATTACGTTCTAAAATTTGTGTTTTCTTGCCTTAGTAAGTGCAAATTTTCTACTATTATTATTATTACTACATGATTAAAGGTTGAAAAACCTAACGATTAACAGTCTAGTGTCCATCCCTTCTGATATGTTGGATCATATCTACCAGTGAGTTGCTATCAGCTCTTCTCATTGCGGTGTAACCCACCAGTTGGGGCTCATCTGGAATAAATTTCAGAAAGTCATCTAGAGCCTTTTTGAATGTGGGGAGTGGAGTATCAGTTATGTCTCTGATATGTCTTGGTAGTAGGTTAAATAGCCTAGGGCCATTCACACAGAAACTGATTTCTACTATAGATTGAATCTTTCTTTGATTGCCATTGATTCGGTTGATAATACACTTTCTACCATGACGAACATGGTTGTTTGATCTAATGCTGTCATTGACATTTGGCACAAGTCCTTCCAGAATCTTCCAAACATAGATGATCCTGTATCGTTCACGTCTACGTTGAGGAGAGTAGATCTGACAGTGCTTCAGGGTTTCCCAGTAGTTTACTTTACTAAGTTTTTGAACATCTAATTTTCTTAAAACATCCGCATTGGATGCCATCAAACACAGTGGCACGTTTCTTTCTTGTGACATTGTTGAACGAAACTTGTTCTTAACTCTTTTCAAAATGGAGAAGCTTTTTTCTCCAGAGGCAACACTGCAAGGCAATGTTAACAATAGCCTCAAAGCGATCATAACATTGGGAAATGTGGCTTGGGTATTGTTATTCCTGACAAGGTTAAGTAAAAACTGCCCAGTTGATATTTGATATGCATGTGTTAAGGCCTTGCACCCTTCTGAAATTTCTTCTGTTCGTAATGCACAGATAAACCCAAATCTCTGTTCAATAACATCATAGCTAGCTTTTCGCATGGAAAGTTCTGTTTGAAAGCTGTCGATGACAGGCAAATACGTGCCAATGTAAAATTTCTCTTCTCCAACTAACTCCACTTCTTTTGTTGCACTTTCGTCTGCCAGTCTCGGTCTTTTCTTTTTTATTTTCATTTCATCTTTGAATTGCTGTTCTCGGTGCTGTCTAGAAATGATTTGGCCTTATCAAGGTACCGTTGGTATTCTTCTCCATTTCGCATCCCCGAAATGAATAGCTCAAGACTGTTCAATAGATCGATCGCAGAAGGCACCATCAGGCTCACTGTTTGAAGTGACAAGTTACTTATGTGTATTCGTTTTGGAAGATCATTCCAATGCACAGCCATCAACGCAAATTCCAAAGATTCGAGTTTTTCTGATAAGAATGTTGCGTCATTTCTAGTGGACAATGTTTGATCTTCATCAAGTGCAAATTCATCTTCATCGAGTTTCTTTTATAGAACGTGGTGCCAGAACTAATGCTCTTATAGCATCATGTTATGCAGACGATCGAGTATCACATATCTTTTTAACAACCAATTCACTTTTAGAGAGCTTTGATTGCATAGTGTTCCAGCAATGCGTGGAGGCTGCTAAAGATGTATACATCTCTTGTACAGTTGAGAAAAAGGATACTGCTTGTAAGCAACATTGGCCTGCAGCATTTCCCACTAAATTTAAGGAATGACTCGTGCAGGGAACATAAAGGGCACATTTCTTAATTTCTTTTATTCTTGCCTGAACTCCAGAATATTTTATATCCAGATTTAACGAGTTTAATGTTTCAATAATAGCAGTTGTCAAAGATTCACTTTTATGAGACTTTATTGGTGTAAAAGTGATAAATCTTTCCACCGGCTCTCCATCTTTGATATATCTTAGTACAAATGTTAGTTGATCAACGTGAGATACGTCCGGAGTGGAGTCCACAATTATCGAAAAGTATTTTGCGTTAGAAATTGATATCAGAATTAATTTTGTTAATTCAGATGATAGCATCAAGATTATTTCTTCCATGGTGACAAATATGAGTGTTTTCCAGTTCTTTTGTTGCCATAGCGAGCAAGATGGTCAGCTAAAAATGGGTCAAATTTGGACAGTAATTCAATAATAACAAGAAAGTTTCCGTTTTTTGGATGTCCAATAACATATGAATCTCCGGGTGCAATTTGCATTGAAATTATCGTAAAATATTACAAACCTTGCAGAAATATGGATAATAGTATTAGTTAGTTGTTATAATGTCACCTTAACAATAAATACAGCAAGAAAAATCATCAATTACTATGCTTAAAAATGACGATTGTTCACATCATGCGAAGTATCTTTAAGGGGGTTATCTACCTTTTCGGCAAAAACCATGTCTGTTGCACAAAAATGTAATTATCTCAACAACAACGTGGCTCACTGATCTGAAACTTGCCAAAAAGATTTATTGATAACCCAGGAAAATATTTTCCAAAAAAAATTTGGAGATCATGTGACCAGTAGTTATTTTAGAGACCAGTTAGTCAGACCAGTCTTTTATGTTCGAGAAAAGATTTGAGACAAACAGGTTGTTGTACTTTAACAATTGAGGTACCAAACAATTTGCCATGACAATGTTACTTGAATGAACAGAGGATTTTCTTGTCCAGGTAATGGTTGCCATGGAAACCACAAAAAGGTCCTTTTTCCCGGTAAATCATGAATTACAACAGATATCGAAATTCTGTCTGCTTATTCAAATTAGCACCTGAAAACAATGTACCAGAGCAAGTTTGAGCTAAATATCTCAAACAGTCTCTTAGATATCCTTTCTCAAAGTCCAAATACCGTATTTCCTCTATTAAGCGCCCGGGCGCTTATTAAATATTTCGCAAAATTGAGTGGGCGCTTATTAGAGGGGGGGGGCGCTTATTAGAGGGGGGCGGTTATTTCATAGTCCTAAAATTTTAAAATCGAACATCTTCAAAAACAAAACAATAATCTTATATTAACAATAATAGCATATAACAGTAATCAATAATAACAAAGTTCCGAATGTTATTTATTGACATATGTTAAAAAAATGCTATGTTAGCCTTTTTTTCATTATTTTCATTTTTTCATTCATCATTTTCCATTAATTTTTCATTTTCATTAATCATTTCATTAAAAAAATGCTATGTTAGCATTTTTTTAGAAGAAATGAAGAAGCGACAGCATGGTAAAGCCGCACACATGGACATTGAATTGACAAACATTAAAAATGAATATATTTCCATTGATAAAAGAAAGGAATTGATGTCTATTCACGTTTCTACGCTATTATTTGAACCAAACAGTGAAAATGTAAGAATTCTATTAACCGCCCTGGGCGGTTAATAGAGGGGGGCGCTTATTTCACATTTTTTGATTTTAGGGTGGGCGCTTATTGGAGGGGGGGCGGTTAATGGAGAGTGGGCGCTTAATAGAGGAAATACGGTATGCAAAAATTCAAAAACGGCCTCAAACATTTCTTTACAATAAATGTTATCAATACAACAAAACGAAAAGCTATATTCAATCTAGTATGCACAAAATTGTCCACAATGTCTAGTAAGACCCCTCCAGACAGTATGTCTTACTTTTTGTCTTTTTTATTAGAAGATTACACAACCAGAGGCATATTGTTTTCATTGACAAACGTTATGCCATTATGTGCAATTGTGACTTTGCTCTTTTGGACCTTCAATTGGACTTCTTCATGACTATCTGCAGTTTTGTGGATGCTAAATCCACCAGCCAAGTAGTCTTGTCCTGTTTTTGTGTTTTCTTTTCTTTTCCTTCTTATAACCTTCTCTGACTTTTATATTTCAGTTTACACTCCCGAGCCGTCGTTTGTCATTGAGCCAGCGACAGTCTCTCAAAGTGCTTGTTTCTGGATATATTCCAAACCTTTCAAGAAGATTGGTGACTGCACCTGAACCCTTGTTCCATTGCAAAACAGCAGCTGCTGTTGCTGTCTCCAATCTTCTTCTGCCATAAGACATTGCTTAACGACTCATTTTGATTTTGCGTTAATCCTCTTAAGCACCGGCTAAACAGACTTTCACGTGACAATTTTTTGGAGATGGGCAACAATTCTTTTCTAAAGACAAAAGGAAGACATTTACTTCTGTCTAGCTCTTGGTTTTAAGTGCAACATCTTTTTGATATCTGCACCAGCTATTTTGTCTCTTTGGGCAATATTTGTGGTGCTCTGCAATGGTTTCTTTACTCCCAAAGATTGGGTAACAACCAGTCTGCAGAGTTGGGCAAGTGCACACCCGAGATAATTTTCGTCATTCAGTAGTGCACACTTAAAAAAAGGGCGTGGTCACCCAAAGATTTTTGGGTAGGGGCGTGGTCACCCAAAAAATTTCGCGTATGGGCGTGGTCACCAAACAATTTTTAGGAAGGACTTCGCACCAGAATTTTTTATTCTCATAATAGCAATGATAAAACTGAAATTTAACTCAAACAATTTCACATAAAAACAAAACAGAACAATATCTCAACGATTTTCAAGATCAAAGTCATTCAGAAAAGTCCATCAAAATATGGGGGCATCTTGTTGCTTCTGAGCTCATTCTGTCCACAACTTTGCTTGTCTTAAACCTTTTAAAAGCTCTCTCTGCTCTTATCCTTTCGTCAATACGGACAGGTAGTCGATGCCTGCGAAGCCCAGATTCCTCATCACCATCTGTGTATAGTTTGGCAATAGCCTCCATTGCCTCTGGGCTTCGAATTGGGTGTGGAATACACCAATCCACTATTGATCTCTGCATAAGGACTTGGTTTGATTGTCCTCCAGCTTTTTTGTGTTGGCCCACAAGACTATAAAACCCCTCTACAACGGCCTCACATCCTGAACCTGCTAGAGCAATATCAAGACAGACAGACATCTCCCGACCCATTGATTTAATTACTTCTTCATTCTCATAAAATAACGATATAATAAATTCTTCATCAAGACGAGCAGTGAGCTCTGTTCCATCACTGAATTTCAAAAGAAACCATTCATCAAGAGTATGAAACTGTTGGATTTCTAATGACACAAGCTGTTTCTCTGAAAATTCGGGGATCTTGAGTTTGTTTCCAGTGAAAATTTTCCTGAAGCTGTTTCCAAGGTTCTGCCATACTATCCTCATTAAAGTTGTCTTAAAATTGCGATAAACAATCTGGTGACTGTTCTCTGTAAACATGAGCATCTCTTCGGAGGAGACATTCTTTACATGAGGCACCTGACAGACATATTTGAAGTATTCCGCAAAATCACTTTCACCTGATGTTTCCCAGGACACACGCTCATCCTGGTCAATAACCAACTTCCCATCATGGTAAGAGAAGGAGCAAAGAGCTTTCACTTGCGATGGAAGGTCAAAACAGCTGGCCAGCTTCTTCACATTTTCTGGAAGAACAGCACGAAACTTTCTCTGCAATCTAGTTTCAACTCTTGACATAGTAGAATTAAATCCCCCAAGCAATCTTTGGGTGATCTTGCTTCCCATTCAAAGAGAGTTTGTCTTCTTCTTTGCCGACATCTGTCCATTTGATCTGGATTGTTGTGCTGCTCCACGACTAGCCACCCCTCCAACACCTCAATGCCTTGGAAGTGACAATCATTAATATTGTCGTGTGTCAAGTCCTCCCAATGCATTGCAAGCGTTGGAAGGATTTGCCTGTTGGGCTTCACTGTATTCCCATTCTTCAGCTTGTCCAACTCATTCTTCATGTCATCGAGAACGGCAATCATTTTGGGGAACCAGGTTACAATCTTCCAAGGTGGTACATTCAGTCCCTGGCTTTTTATCATCAATGTGACAGCAGGCTTCATTATGTCAAGTGTCCCACAAAGATCTATTGCATAGTCCTGTCCTCGAATTTGGTACTTGACCTCTTCACAGTCATCCTCTGAATTTTCCCTCATTGCAATAAAGGCTTTAGTGAGTGCAGGATAACTTCGATATATCTTATCCCACTGCTCATATGCTGAGCTCGAAAATCTTGTTGTGGCATATGTCACTGTTTCCAAAGATTTTAGTCCAAGGCTTTTGGCCAATCCAATATATTCGACATGTCCAAGGCCTCTCGCGTACATCTTATGGAAACGA
This sequence comes from Sanderia malayensis, assembly GCA_013076295.1. Lineage (NCBI taxonomy): Eukaryota > Metazoa > Cnidaria > Scyphozoa > Semaeostomeae > Pelagiidae > Sanderia > Sanderia malayensis. The sequence goes on along the minus strand of RQOL01000466.1, from coordinate 5,658,761 downwards.
TTTGATCGCTTAATCAAAGTCTTCAAAAACTCTGAGCTGTCTGAATTCTCCCTAACATCCACAAGCACAAGATCCATCCAGTGTGACACATCCCAAGGTAGAAAGAAGAAGTTGTCAATCTCCTGGTTGCATCCTACCAAACTCAAAAACTGCTGCTGGAATGTTCTCGCTTGGTATTGACCATCAGCATGCACTCCTGTAAAGATAATTCTGTCACATATAACATCGTTTTTAGCACACTGAGAGCTATATAATGATTCAATACGAATATGAGATGTAAAACTAAAAAATACCACTTCATACCTCTGAGAAAGTGAAAGTCCTTTTCTTGCAAACCAAGGGCGTTAACTAATACTTCATAAATTTGATTTGCAAGGTCTTTTCCACTGCCTCCTTGCATTGCTCCATCGTCAACTGAATATTCATAAACTACAGGAGCATCAATTGGCATGGAGTGTCGTTTCCCTTTGAAAGGTAGTATTATCATGATAGCCTGGTTGGTATCCCGATGTGGAGTCGATTTATCAACCGCAACTGAGAAGTGTGGTGGCATTCCTGTGCTCTTCAACGGTGTGCGTAGGTATGCAGATGTCTGTCCTAGTGCATACGTGTATGCAGCTTTGATAATTTCCGGGAACTGATTACTGAAAAAGATTAAAAAAATTTAAGAGATCGTACAAAATTTGTATTCGTTTTCACTGATAAAAACTATCTATTATGGTCTTACCGGCTATGGCCAATTTCTCCAACATCTGCATGACAAAACGATAGGAGGGATATTACAGACTCATAGTGAGAGGCTGCAGCCTTCATCTTGCAAACTTCAATCCCAGCGCTGATCAAGTTGATGTTCACAGCAGTACTTCTAGCTCGGAGTTTCTTTTTGCGCAACATATGCTGCAGAGCTTTCATATGGAACTGCCCTCCACTACGAGTAGAACTGCAACTCATATGGTCATAGATAGAGTCTTTGAAGCTGTACCATGCCTGGTTTGAGCCCTTGCTTAGTTGTTCTGTCTTCTTCTCATCATACACGAGTCCCTGTCCCCAGGAACGGTTTGCAGCGGTACTGTAATAAAAAATTAATAATTATTATTCGCTTTAGAAGGTATTGTATTGGAAATCGTTAATTTGTATTGAATTATAATACATGTAATGAAATAGAATTATTTCGTCATGAAACTTACCTTTTCATGAAGGGGTTGTCTTTAATATATTCACTGCATGGTATGCATATTATTTTACATCCATCTTTCAGCGTGTTTACTTTAACATTTTGAGACACACTCAATTCCAGAAGATTTTTTGCATTTTCTATGTCTTTTGTTTCAACGGATCCTTGGCTGTTATTGCGAGAATGATCTATTTTGGTTTTGTCAATACTAAGTTCATCTAGCTTCACCAATACTTTTTGTAAATCATGACGAAGATCCACCAGTGTACATTCTGTGGTCTCCTCTACTTGGTCTTGTTGGATGAAATTCGACACAACTGATTGGACTTTGGCGGATCTCGATGCGCCCGTAGCGGATAAGGCGTCCAGTTCATCATTGTTTTGTCCAAAGGCCATTTGCTCTTCATGTTCAGGCAGATTTGAGGCCATTGTCTCTTTTACAACACAGGATGGTTCTTCATCATTGTCTGGAATTTCTAATGGACGGAGAGGAGCAATTGGTGGGGGAACTTCATCATCAGTGAGTTGATCCTCTTCTTGTGAAGACTTCTCTGTTTCCGTTTCTTTGACTGGCTTGCCTTTTTCGCGAAGAAATACTTGTGCCCTTTGGTTATTTTCTGGCACGATCATCGTGGCCGCAGTAGCCTTAGAATTACGGGCATCTGGTTCCAGTGCCGTTCTTTGTAGGACATTGTTCCCCTAGCCAAACGTGTTCCACAAACGAGACATATATGCAAATTGCTCTGACAACGCTTTGCCTTTTTGCTCTGTCCTTTATTAACATCAACTGAATCTTTACTTTTATATCCAATTACGTCCTTCAATTGCCTTTTCTGACAAAATGAAAACGTAGTCGATTATAGCAAGGTTCTTGAACCTTATCAGGGGTGATTAGGGAAATCATTGGTTTCGAACAGTTACTCTCTGGTCGTTAAAAGATACATAAAATATAATTTTCCAATGTGGACAATAGTATAGAATGTCCAACGTTCTTAAAAAGCATGTGTATGAATACAAAGATCTATCATGTCCATAAACTTGACGTTGTGCTACTGTTATTATGTTATGTTATTGTTAAAGCTTCCATTGTCAAAACGATAGTTTAGAAAATTAAATTTTTCTGACCCCCTGGCTATTGATTTTCTAAATATCTCCCAACCCCCCTATTATTCCAGCCCCCGGCTATGAATTTGTTCGATTTTTTCCTACCCTCCCTACTATTCCAACCCCCCGTCTATTAGAGACCAGAGAGTAGCTAAGACTGGGGGCTACACGTATTTTTCATAAGAAACACGTTATAAGAAACCCAGATTCTCAAATGGCCAAATATTTAAGAAACTCCAGTACTAGAAAAAAATTTACCAAGAAACTTCTATATTCTTGGTTGCTTATAAGAGCTGCTATTTTCTGTATTATATTTAGTTTTAGAGTGTTGGGTGCGTTTGAGATGCGTTGTTAGTAACGAAGTGAGAATTTTCGCGCTTTAAACTTCCAGAATAGCCCCAAAACATGATCAAAAATAATTGAGATTATCTAAATCCATGTGTAAATTTAAGAAACCCCGAAGAAACTTTCAGTACTTAAAATTCGAAAAATTTAAGAAACTTTCAGTACTGGGGCAGATTTTTTAGTTTCTTATAAAAAATACGCGTATTTGCTCCAATGAGCGCTACAGTATTTGCTCCAAATAACAGATATTTTCAGGTATTTAACTCTTTATCGTTCCAGAAGTAGACAAAAATAATGCATATATACAGTATTCGTTGAGAAGAGGTTGTCTTTTGTCTTATAAAAAAAGAATTAATCTTACCTCAGCCATTGCACTTCACTTCATCTTCAACGAAACCGAAACCGAGAAACAGAGAGTTGAGACAAAGAGCCTTTTCATTTTAAATCAATTCTCATTCATAATGAATGAGAATTGAATAAATAAAATTACCTAAATTAAAAAAATATGAACAATGGTTTTCAATTTATTTAGCTATTCGGAATAAAATTACCAACTATATTTGCAAAAACAGACGCTAAACTTTCCAAAGGTCAAGTGTGAAACAATTGTCGAATTGTTTTGAGGCCTCGGGCAGGCAACAAAAACCGCCATCTGACTGACATTGAGTTTACAGACAAAGAAGCAAATTTGTATGAATGAGTGAAATCCTGAGAAGGAAAAACTTGGCGCACAACTGCTCACGCGACATGAACAGATGACGTGCGCATCACAGTGAATGCGGAGGAATGCGGAGGAGATCCAATCGACAGTGTGCATCAAAGGTGCAGTCCTGGACAAGAAAAGGCGCACAGACCTTTTGCACTACAAAATCTGCAGGACAGTTTTTCAAGCAAACAAAACAAATTCCGACTTTCATTAAATGTAAGATTGAAAAACACAAACTAAGGTGAGAAACTGGGTGCACACTTGAAGTGCACACAAAATTTCAGGTGCACACTTGCACACTTGAAATTTTGGCCGTGCACACTCGAGATATCGTTGAAAAAGGCCATACTCTGCAGACTGGGGTAACAATAAATAGCCCAAATACATAGCCTATCCCAAATGATCTTGCTCTTTTCCTCGTTATAATATGGTTTTCATCCATTTCAAGAATGGGACAGTTTCTTGAGAGCTTTTCGAATGATCGGTTTGCTCTGTCTGGTGTTGAAGTAGGTGGGCCTACTTCAGGGTCCACACTTTCACTGGTGTCTTCATCAATTTGTGGTTCATTAACTTCTTGCTTTCTAGCTCCAGCAAATCCTCTGCGCTTTTTACGGTACTTTGATGTATTTTACCACCAATCCATATCCAAAAATCCGTGCAATATGCAATTTTCTTCTCAATTCTGGCTTGTCTAAATTCGATTTTACATTCATCACACGTGGTCACACACCTTGAATTTTGCACAGGGGAGGAATTCCACATCACCGACAAATTATCGTTTGTCCCCTTCCGAGATTTTCTCGGTAAATATGAGCACGTGCATGCAATCGGCTTGAACTGAACTCTTCATCGCAAAGTTTCATAATGGCGACACACAGCTACACAACACAACAAATCTTCGAAGACAATATATTGTTATTAGGCTATATGCACATATAGTAAGTATTCTAAATGTTAAATACGGTTGATTTAAGCACTCTAACGTTAGTCTGCAACGTGAGAATGCATTATAATTTTCTACTTTCTCTTAGTAACGACTAGACTGGGGGCTTATAACCTAATGCATCAATTGATTTGTCATGAAGGTTACTATTTAGCAGGAATGTGACATTAAAATTTTTGGAAGCAAGTTTTATTGGAACAGAACAAGAAATGCTAAAGTACTCAAGCTTTAATACTACTGCTTTATTAAAAGCGATATTATTAAAAGCGATAGTATAAAATACAGTGGGGATGCCCCCCTAATCTGCACCCCTGGCTATGGAACTCAGTGCATTTTGATTATTCTTAGCGCGGCAGAAAACACGGATATGGCAATACACTGCTATTATTATCATGAATGCCAAAAACGCATAACTGTTACAATGGCTAACAGAATAAGTCCTTATTTCCTGTACCACAGATTTTATCGACACTTTCATCGAAATTTGGATGAGTGTATTTAAAACCATTGCCTGTGAAAAGCACACCAATTCAAAAATAAAAAACGCCTGCTAAAAATAATAGCTTCACAAGATCGTGAGCCTGACAATATTCTTAAAATTTTCTTAAATTCCAGTATTGCGTATTATTTCTTTGCTACTAAGCTTAGCTTAGTTTTTTGTAAATAAATCAAAGGAACCTTGAGGTGACTCGCGACAGATGGCTTTTATTTCACTTAGACAGAGAATTATCCCCTACAAACTAACAAACAGGGTAACCTTAAATTTTAATGTTTCATATGAAAGCCAAGACAAAGAGGATCAGAAATCCGAGATGGGACATTTCGAAAAAGTGACGGGGGTCACGTCATCGCTCATCAAAGTATTGCACCATTGGTCACGGTCAGAAAAAAATCAACTATCTTATATTGTAAACTTGAATACATATTTAGAAAGAGCATAAAGAGTTATGCAAAAAATATTAAGGAACTTTATCTTTAACATAAACAGTTGAGGAGATATGGGCAGTCGAAGATGTTACGATTCAGGGGGTAAAAAAAGAAATGAAATTACCTGAATTTTCCAACATTGCCGAAACATTGGCACAAATATTGAACTACATATACCATCTCATTGACGGAAAGCAGTTCAAGTTGATTTCAGCCAAAGAAATGTTTGAAAAGCTGAGTTTACATAATGTGCAGGGTGTCTGAATTCCTGACATTACCCCCCGATTTTTAGAGAAATCCATTTTTAATGATTTGGGGTGAAACTTTTGATGTAGAGTCAACTCTGTTTAAGTTGAACACCCTAGGGAAGCGTGAAAATGTTCGAATTACAACATATTCGAATTGTAGAGGTTTATCTTTATAAGAATTAATTGTTTAGTGATCCTTAGGAACGGAGAATTCCGTTCGAAATAGGTAAAGTTCGAATTACACGAGTTAGAATTATGCAGACATGACTGTAAATTGCATTCCACTAGTAAGAACTGATTAAAAATGCTTTTCTGTAGCAATTTGCTCTTCAATTAGGCATCAACTTGTCAAATAAAAGCTAATAAATCATCAAAATTAGGGGGTAATATCAGCATTGCTGAAACCAAGATAAAATGAATTAAAATGTATAGAAAAATTGTCAGCGAAAAAACCTCACTAATATTTTATGGTAGCCATTCGTCTCATGAGCTATCACTTGATATAAAATCGGAGACCTCCCATTTGCTCTCCTTGCTGTCACTTAACTAAGAATCATTTTCGTTAGCGCCTTTTTATGACTGGTCACAAACAGATTCGCTTGTCGGTTGATGCTTGTTGTTTATCTTGCTTTGCTTTCAAACCATTTCTCTTTCCCTTTGATTTTCGCCTTACTCATGGTAGTCTTTTCTCTCTTGTTTTCTTACATTGTGTTTGCAGATCTGCAATGTCAAATTCCTCGTTCGCTTCTGAAACAGGCTCCTTTTCTTTCGCTGCACATTTCTTACAGGAGAAAATTGACTCCCGCAAACAAGACTGGCGGCTGTACTTTTGAATTTTTAACTTTCCAACCCCAAATTCTCAAAATCTAGATGATAAATCATAAAATTGCAGGAATAATACCATTCGTATGGTGGAGAGTCTTGGTCCGGTGGAGGTAATAGCAATGAAGGCTTATGTTTAAGTTCCTTATATATGCGAATCCTAGTTTCAACAAAGTCATTAGGCGTTATACCAGAATAGGCAGTTGAGCATATGAACTCTTTGACGTGGTCAATATTCTCTGGGGCTAGATTGCTTGTCAACCCAAGGGCCAAAAGTAAGTTGGTCTTTGTATTGTCAGCAAGGACTCTTCTGAGGACGAGAAGTTTACCGGGCAATAACAGAAGAGGAAAACATCTACAGGATTAGAAAAGCGTACACAGATAAATTGAGAAGGACTGCAATCATGAGGAAGCAGACACAAGACTCATACTTGAAATATAACTTGTGTTGGACAATAAAGAACAAGAAAGAGAACCACCACATCGGTATCCTTACAAACAACAAAAGCATCATTATTTTTTTCAAGTGCTATGGCAATGAGATTTTTGGCCCTTGGGTTGACAAGCAATCTAGCCCCAGAGAATATTGATCACGTCAAAGAGTTCATATGCTCAACTGCCTATTCTGGTATAACGCCTAATGACTTTGTTGAAACAAGGATTCGCATATATAAGGAACTTAAACATAAGCCTTCATTGCTATTACCTCCACCGGACCAAGACTCTCCACCATACGAATGGTATTATTCCTGCAATTTTATGATTTATCATCTAGATTTTGAGAATTTGGGGTTGGAAAGTTAAAAATTCAAAAGTACAGCCGCCAGTCTTGTTTGCGGGAGTCAATTTTCTCCTGTAAGAAATGTGCAGCGAAAGAAAAGGAGCCTGTTTCAGAAGCGAACGAGGAATTTGACATTGCAGATCTGCAAACACAATGTAAGAAAACAAGAGAGAAAAGACTACCGTGAGTAAGGCGAAAATCAAAGGGAAAGAGAAATGGTTTGAAAGCAAAGCAAGATAAACAACAAGCATCAACCGACAAGCGAATCTGTTTGTAACCAATCATAAAAAGGCGCTAACGAAAATGATTCTTAGTTAAGTGACAGCAAGGAGAGCAAATGGGAGGTCTCCGATTTTATATCAAGTGATAGCTCATGAGACGAATGGCTACCATAAAATATTAGTGAGGTTTTTTCGCTGACAATTTTTCTATACATTTTAATTCATTTTATCTTGGTTTCAGCAATGCTGATATTTCCCCCTAATTTTGATGACTTATTAGCTTTTATTTGACAAGTTGATGCCTAATTGAAGAGCAAATTGCTACAGAAAAGCATTTTTAATCAGTTCTTACTAGTGGAATGCAATTTACAGTCATGTCTGCATAATTCTAACTCGTGTAGTTCGAACTTTACCTATTTCGAACGGAATTCTCCGTTCCTAAGGATCACTAAACAATTAATTCTTATAAAGATAAACCTCTACAATTCGAATATGTTGTAATTCGAACATTTTCACGCTTCCCTAGGGTGTTCAACTTAAACAGAGTTGACTCTACATCAAAAGTTTCACCCCAAATCATTAAAAAATGGATTTCTCTAAAAATCGGGGGGTAATGTCAGGAATTCAGACACCCTGCACATTATGTAAACTCAGCTTTTCAAACATTTCTTTGGCTGAAATCAACTTGAACTGCTTTCCGTCAATGAGATGGTATATGTAGTTCAATATTTGTGCCAATTGTTTCGGTAATGTTGGAAAATTCAGGTAATTTCATTTCTTTTTTTACCCCCTGAATCGTAACATCTTCGACTGCCCATATCTCCTCAACTGTTTATGTTAAAGATAAAGTTCCTTAATATTTTTTGCATAACTCTTTATGCTCTTTCTAAATATGTATTCAAGTTTACAATATAAGATAGTTGATTTTTTTCTGACCGTGACCAATGGTGCAATACTTTGATGAGCGATGACGTGACCCCCGTCACTTTTTCGAAATGTCCCATCTCGGATTTCTGATCCTCTTTGTCTTGGCTTTCATATGAAACATTAAAATTTAAGGTTACCCTGTTTGTTAGTTTGTAGGGGATAATTCTCTGTCTAACTGTATTATCCAGAAAGTGAAGAAAGTAATATCAAATTAAAGTCAAACTTGCGAGCCTAAAAGTTGAGCTTGAGCAAAACTGAATACCCTGGATTTAATTTTCAGGATTGAACGCAGCAAATTAAAAAAACATTTGTTTTGACACCACTCAAGCAAACATTTTGACCTCAGTTTTCGCTCTTGTTTCATCAAGGTTAAAAAACTTTCAGTTTCCAAAACAAAAATGAAATACTATAATTGTTGTATTAGTTGCATAAGCATACAGCTAGAAAACTTTCTTCTTTTCACCTGATGCTTCCAACGAGTCAAAAATGCTCCCCGTCTCCGTGCGTGATCGTTCTCGTGGTCCCCCCCTGCCACAGCGTGCCCAGCATCTAGCATGGTACGTCATGTTGTTTGTTGTTTCAATAAGTTTACATTTTATCCAATGAACAACTTGCAAAGTGATATCATGCTTGGTAGCCTCACTTCAAATCAAAAGTGAACGTTTGAATCTGAGGCACATACCTTATATGGGCAAAGTAAACAGAAACACAGACACAGACACAGACACAGAACACAACATTTTTCCCCACTCACCAACATATACTCGCTTGCGCATGCGCTTCGCGGGTCAAAAATAGTGTCATTGTGTAATAGTGCCTTGAGATACTTCCTCTTCCGTATTGGAGCCTATTCTGTCTTGAACATAATTTGATCATATCCTACCTGATTTCCTTAGTAAGGGACATGGTCCCTCCGACGGAAGACTTGCAATCTGTTTCTTGCACCTGGTGTTTATAATTTCGAAATGAGTTAGTTTATTTTATGTGTATGACACTGAAACAACTGACACAAATTGATTTGGAATAATTTTCCCGCTAAAAAGTGATTATTTTGTTCGCATTGATCAGCCGAGAAGTCTCGGCTAGGACAGTGTCGGTTCTCGTTACATCAATTCTCGGAGAAAAACTTTTTTTCGGTGATGTGGAATTCCTCCCCTGTGCAAAATTCCACCACCTTCCACTCTTTCCTAGCTTACTACTACTTCATATGATTCCCAATAAACGAACACCAATTGAATTCACTTCAATGAATACATGGTAAACATTTTGGAGGGGTTACCAATAATCTGGGGTGTGTAGCGGGCAGAAAAACCCCATAGCAACCAAATTAACACGGTTTCTAAGGAAAACAATTTTCGGTTACTTTTCAAAACTATCATATTTTGGCCAAATAACTGTACAAAATAGCAAAATGTATGCTTGACAATGCAGTTTAATAGTTACTCTAACTTCTGGAACCAAAACCCGAAATTATTTGGAATAATCATTTTTCAGATAAAAAGGGTAGATAACTACCTTAATAGCACGATCAACTGCAGGCTACTTTTACAAGAATACCTGACATTTGCATAAGGTGGATATTTTCCTTGCCAGTTTTAAATATTTGCTCAGAATATGAGCACATTTGTTTATTGTTTCTTCATATGCAATTTTTTCCCAAATGTTAATTGCAGCTCATTGTTAAATAATTATTTGCAGAAATAAGTCTACTAAATAAATATGAAAACAGAATAAGAAGAATAGTATGAAAACTTATTACTAAAAACGAATTATAAAATTAATTATAAGAAGCTAACTGTAATTACTCAAAAAGACTGTGCTAGGCCACCTAATAGACAGATAATTTCCCACACCAATCTAAAGGATCTGGGTGACCAAAGATGTTGATGCTCAGAATGAAAATCTGTACCGTAAATCCGCGAATTGGCCTCCTCCCTCGAATAATCCCCCCTCGAATAAGCCCCCACCCTTTCTCCTAACATGCTAAATTTCAAAAATAAATAAGCCCCCAGGGGGCTAACTCGAGGATTTACCGTATATAGAAGACCAAAATTTCGAGTTGGGACAGTTAGGAAAATTAACTGTTCTCACGTGACAGTGACGTAATTAATGAGGCTGTAAGTCACGGTCAGCAAAAGATCAACCATATCAAATTTCAAATCCAAGTACAGTGTTTTCGCAGCACTGTGAGGTTTTAAAATGCACTAAAACATTATTTATATTATTCCTAATTTGTTTAAACTTGGCAAAAACCTGCAAAACAGCATTCCTGACATCTTAGAAGTGTTTCTGGAAGGTAATCAACAACAAACAAGCAAGAAAACAAAGATTTCTCCATTTTCTGGGAGCCTCAATTTCTCTATTTTCTGGCTTCTCCATTTTCTGGCGCTCCGAGCCAACCCCACTCAATAATAACACCTTTCCAACGTTCTTCTTCTTGTTGAAGAAGTTTGATATGTTGTGATTCAATTAACTACCCTTCCCCATTTGCAAATGCTGTACATAACTTCACGTTTACGAAATGCGCATGTGACCCAGTGCCTATTTTAAGTCAAATTTACAAGACCACACTTTGTAAAAATTAGGAAGCGGACTAGCGGAAAACAGGTCAGAATTTAATTCGGTTTGGCTTTTCACTCATTTCAGCCTTTTTCTTTTGTCTATATCATCTGCCTCCGAAAAAGCACCGATGAACCAGTCTTGCTGCTTTGCTTTCTCTGGATGTCTAGCGCGTCGATTCTTACTCGTCAACCAGTCAAGAGCAGTTTGTGATGGGTCAAATGATTCCAAGTCGCCCATGTTTTCGGATACGTGCAAGTAGTTTCTAAGCATTTCGGATGATATCGATGCTCTGTCTGACGTTTTAAGCTTATTGTATGTGCTTATTAGTTGCTCTACATCAGCAGAATGTGGTCTAGCTGCCACGGCACGAGCGATGGCTGTTGTAAGAGTGGGACATCTTTTATTCGAAGCCAAAACTCGCAGCAAGGAGTGACCGTAGATTCTAAGCTGTCTTCGTCAAGTCGATCATTTAGGAAGTTGATGAGCGATTGAATAACTTCACTTCGCACCGCATCAATACTTCTACTGTCTGATACATATCTGTTATGGCCCCCTCTTCTCTCTTTGACATTTAACACATTTCCCAGGAATTCATATTGCCCATCAACAAGCTGCAAGCTTTTTAAAGTGCTAATGCAACGAAATTTGACATATCGATTTTTTTATTTTAAATGAAAGCCAAAGATGTACTGATCAGTTTGATGCAATTTTGACGTGCATCTGACAAGTATAAGTTACTTTAATTTCACCTTGAATCAGGCCACCTTTTGCGAAAAATATTGCAACGCTGTGACGTCACAGTGATGACCCATATTATTTCTCGCAATGGAAGTCAATGGGTTTTTTCGAACGTCGTTTGGTTTTTTTTAATAGCTCCACTCAGGGTGGGGATATTTGAGCTCCGGCTGAACCAACATAAGGGCGAATCTTTTAGCCGTCGTTTTGAAAAAAATTGGTGTCATTTTGTTTAACGTTAGAGACACAATTTAAGTTTGAAAATGGATACCTCCAAAAAATGTGACGTCATCCCGCGTCGCCATTGTTGCTTCGAGTTGCTGTGGAACGACACGTAGCCCTGGTTTGGCTTATCCCAGGTCTTATTTTTTGTAATAACTTATTTTAGCTCAAAATTGCAGACATTGAATTATTTTTAGAAACTTCGGAAATTAAAATTCCTTCGATATCACCCCAAAAAGCGAATGATGTCTGTCTCCTGAACTCCTTAAAAAGACCTTGTTCTGTTTGATTGGTTTTGAAATACTATCAGCAGCATTATGAAACGATACTTTTTCGCAACACTGAGTAATCGTACAATTGTCTCCGTTATGTATCTCTACGACATGTAAATAGTTTTATGATTTATTTGCTCCCGAGACGAGATACCCGTCATGTGTGTGCTCGCTCACAGCTCGCCATGTCGAATTTCAATAGAAGGAAGCCTGTGTGGCCCGGATCGGCTTGATTCAAACTTACGTGAGATATGAAACAGATATAAAGGCAATTTCCAACAACATGTCGTTATATTCCCGATTCAAAACTAACTTAAACTTCTACACGTTTAAAAACACACACACAACGTCTCCAAGTCCCTTCACCCCCTCTCCTCTTGCAGTCCCCAACGTGTTCGTCCTCCATCCTTTTCCGGGGGTCAGCTAGTAATGTCACGAAAATAAGGGGGTCTTGGCAGAGGTCCTGACACTCTCCCCCACAAAAATAAATGTCGTCTCGACATTTCAGTCACCGTGAAAATAGAGTTCTTGAAGCGACGATTGTAAAACGTAATTCAATCACTGATGCGATGCTCTGACGAATGATAAAGTCAATGGAATTTTGCGACGTCTCGACATATAACCCTAACAGAATCGTTGTCCTCTGAGCCAAACGTATCTTGTATCCATCCTACGACTGGATTAAAACTCTTTCATCCTTGGTTCCTGTTGTTCCTTTGCTGCAGCGTAGCGTATATCTCGATTGAACTACATGTATCAAAATTTCATAAAAATCGATTAAGGCAGTAAGTCCTTCTTTGTTGCCATGTTGTAGAAATTTTTTTTTTTTATATTTGATATATTTTTGTTTTATTTATTTATTTTTTTTCTGGTGTCTCTATCAACGATGAATACGGTAAATAGCGGGTATAAAGCGAGTGTCTCTATCAACGATGAATACGGTAAGTAGCGAGTATAAACGATAAATAAGGGTAGCAAAGTTTGAAAATGACTGTTCGAGTGTGATTCGACAGTAAATCTTAACGATAATAAACAACTGGTCCTCTTGGCGTGAAATATTGAACTGGTCGACGTAAATTGGGTTCCTGTGGAAACGCGTACGGCGGACGCTGTCCAACGAATAACGGAGTCTGGACTGGCATCGGCAAAAACGGTAAGTTAGGAAATCGATACATCTGCGGTGGGTACGGAGGTGGTACAAAGTTATTCTGCGGCGAAGACGCGTGTGGATTCAGCGTAAATATTCCTGCGTGACTCTCCACTGGTGTTCCTAGACCGTAATACGACAATTTCATAGGCGGATTTCTAGTTCTTCTTGGACGTTCTTGTACGGGTGGTTCACTTTCAGTAAATGACTGATCAGGTGATTCTGGTCGCATATCCGGTACATGTTCTTGTTCAATACGATTATCTGCATCTGTGGGAGTAGGTTCCAGTTCCGGATCACATTGGGTATCCGCATCCTGGATTTGCGATGTATGGGCGTTGTCGTCAGCCTGCCCGTCCTCTATATTTACATTCTTTACCAGAACATTCTTTACATTCTTTACCAGAACATTCTTTACATTCTTTACCAGAACATTCTTTACATTCTTTACCAGAACACGATCACCAGGCTTAAGCTCTGAGCTTCTAGCTTTCTTGTTGTACTCTTCTCGACCATGAGCTGCGCATTGTCCTGCTTTCTCCGCAGCAATACGATATGCGTCTGTCATAGCATTTTTCCACTGCTTTAGGTACTCTGGATATCCTTTCGCTGTAGTAACCTTAGAATTTCCAAATATAATGTCAATAGGTAATCGTGGCTTTCTCCCGAATAGAAGCTCGAATGGTGAAAAACCAGTGCTATCATGACGTGTACAATTATATGCGAAGGTCATTTTGTTTACATGGTCCTTCCAACGTAATTTCTTATTTTCGCTCATTGATCTCAGCATAGCTAAAAGAGTTTGGTTGAATCTTTCGCATTGGGCATTTCCCATCGGATGGTAGGGGGAAGTTCTTGAGCGGGCGATTCCTGTCAATTGCTCTAAGTTATGGAATAGATCGTTTTCAAATTCTCGACCCTGATCGTGGTGTATCCGTTTGGGGAAACCAAATCTGAGAATGAAGTCATTAAAGATTTTGTTCGCGGCAGTCTTTCCGGATTTATTGGTGGTCGGGTACGCTTGGGCATATCGCGTAAAATGGTCTACGACCACTAAGATGTATTCGTAGCCACCGACACTTCGTTCTAAGTGAACGAAATCAATTGATATCAGTTCAAATGGCTGACTCGTAACGATGCTTTTAGCTGGTGCACGCGGTGGTAATGAAGGTCTTTTTCTTTGCAAGCATGGACAAACTTTTGTGACATAATGCTCAATATCTCTAGCCATATGAGGCCAATAGAAACGATCTCGCGCTAACTCGGTCACTCTTTCGGCACCCAAATGTCCCATATCATTATGAAGATGGCGGAGTACTAGTGGGTGATATCTCTTTGGGAGAACCAACTGTAATTTATTGGTTGTTTTGCGATACAGAGCTCCATCGGTTGCTATTATGAGCTTACTCCATTCATGCATAAGAGCTTTAACTTCAGCTGATTCACCATGTCGATCTTGAAGCGTTGGTCTGTTAGACTGTTTCTTATAAGCTAAAACACGGGCAATGTCTGGATCCTCTTTCTGAGCTTGTATGATATTACGTTGCGGCAGGGGTGTCGACTTTCCTACCGTGTCTGCATCTAGAAGCTGAACTGTCTCCTTGTCGAGAGAAACTGCATGGATCCAGTTTACATGACCTTGATGTCTCGCAGTCAATGCACTGATAGTAGCAGCGAACTCGCTCTGTGATGCCTCCTGAGTACATTCCTCTATGTAGTTCTCGATGTCTTTCGGCATTCTTGAAAGGAAATCTGCGTCGGTGTTTGCTTTACCTGGACGGTACTTGATTGTAAATTCAAAATCAGCTAACGAAGCTATCCAGCGATACCCTGTAGAATTCAACTTTGCTGTGCTCATAACATAGGTTAAAGGATTGTTATCGGTATATATGGTAAATTTTGGAGCATAAAACAGGTAGTCACGAAATTGTTCTGTCACTGCCCATTTTAAGGCCAAAAATTCAAGTTTCCCTGAATGCAGGTGATATTTTCTCTCTGCTGGCGATAACGTACGTGAGGCGTATCCGATCACCCTCATTTTCCCTTGTTGTTTCTGGTACAAGACGGCACCAAGGCCTTCTTGGGATGCGTCCGTATGAAGCACGAATGGGATACTGAAATCTGGATATGCCATAACTGGAGGATTAGTTAGACAGCTGATAAGATGATCTAAAGCTTTTTGGTGTATCTCTAACCAGACGATCGGTGTACGTGATGATGCTTGATTTCCTTTGCGACGGATGTCCTTTTTCTTGTCTTTGGAGCTACTTAGTTGTTCTACTTTGAGTAAGTCGTATATAGGCTTTGCTATTCTCGAGAAGTTTTCTATATATCGGCGATAGTACCCCAACAAACCAGTCAAATGGCGCACTTCACCAACTGCTTTTGGCACATAATCCCGTAACTTGAGTAGCGCTTTAGTGCTCTCTGGGTCTACCTGATAACCTTCTTCCGACACAATTCTCCCTAAATACACAACTTCTTTTTTAAACATGTTACATTTCTCTGCCTTCAGTTTTATTCCATGTTCTTTTAAGCGTCTTAAGACTTTCCTCACGTGCTCCACATGCTCACTGAATGACTTTGAATAGACTATGACGTCATCGAGGTATGGGGCACAGAATTCATCACGGAAATCCCCTAAACAGCTCTCCATGTAACGCTGAAATTCAGCTGGTGCGTTTTTGAGGCCCATCGGAAGTCTGATCCATTCATAAAGACCCCAAGGAGTCACAAAAGCAGTTAAAGGGCGACTCTCCGGATCCATAAAGCCTTGATGATACGCTTTCCCTTGGTCTACTGTAGAGAACCACTTCTGTCCTGACAAACTATCTAAGGTGTCCTGAATTCTGGGTATTGGATGACGATCTGCTGTCGTTTTTCCGTTTAGTTCTCTATAATCAATACAGAGTCTGATTGATCCATCTTTCTTCCTCACAATTACGCAACAGCTGCTATATGGCGATTTTGATTTCTGTATGAACCCACGGTTCAATAAGTCCTCTATGTATCTCTTTAGTTCTGGATATAACGGTCTCGGGACGGCAATATAATGTTTCTGTACAGGTGTTGTGTCCGAGAGTATGATTTTGTGTTGAAGACCCTCAGCACAACCTACATCTTGGCCACTTTTGCAAAAAGCATCTCTTTCCTCATACAGCATCTGTTGTACGCTCTGTACTTGTTCTCGGCTTAAGTTGCTCCCTAGCGTAACCTTTGGTATCAAGTTCGCATCAATATTTCCTCCAGCATTTTCTCCTCTTTCAGCTGTCTTATTTTCAACATTCTTCGTAGTACAGCTTGCTTCCGGTCTCTCTCTTTCCTCCATTTCTCGACGACTATTAAATTTCACTTCAACTGGTGTAACTGATCTGACAAGTTGTAAAATGCCTATTTCTGTACGTCCTTTCAAAGTGATGTCATGTGCCGTTGTATTCATGACATAAATCCCTATCTTTTGACAGTTTTCTCTTTTTAATGTCAATAAAGATTCGGTTGTTTCCAGACCAGAGGGGAGGTTTAGCTCGCTTTCCGGTTCAAATAACATAGGCGTCGGTCTGTCTACCAGTCCCATTTTAGTACGACAGAAAACTTTAATACTACTCCCCTTTGGAACTATGACGTCCCTTTTGCTCGTCCTGACAGTTGAACATTCCGATTTTGTTTGACTGTCAATAAAGTTCACGAAAGCATCCAAATTCGATTGTGAAATCTGAGAAAAGCTTGCTGATAACAAAGATATTAAATTAGCCTCGTCCGAGACTTGTTCCCGATGTTTAATAAGTTCTTCAATTACATTGTACCCAATGATAGGCTGATCGAGTTCGAACTCCGTCACTAGCATTGGTACCTCTACGAAATTGTCAGAGTTTAAAAGCTGGAATTTCATCTTAATCCACCCAGTGTACGGCAATTTCGAACCATTGGCTGTTTTTAGTTCTAATTCAACGTCTTGATCAAAAAGATCCCTGATATCTTGAATCTCTAACTGTGGAAAATGTTGCTGCAACTGTTTTGCACTAACAATTGACACTTGTGCCCCTGTGTCAAATAACACGGGTACTTCGACATCATTCATCCTACACTTAATCAAACATTTTCTACCCACGAGTTTCGACAGTCGTTCTTGTCCCTGGGGTGTGAGATGGCTTACGAAAACGCTATTGTCTTCCCCATCACCCCTTCCTGGTTCAGCCTTGTCAAAATTTTCTGAAAGTTTGTGGATTGCTAGGCAAATCTGTTTATGATTAACCCAGTCTTTTATTTGACACGCCTTACTACAATATTTGCACGTTTTGCATCCTGCGCAAACGAAAATATCTTTGTGTTGTTTCTTGCAGCCTGTACAATGGTGGGACTCTACCTCATATCTTTCAGCTACTGGCTGTCCCTTGACAGCAGCTGGGGGCAGTTTCCCTGTCCTTGTTCCTTTCTCTGGGGGCAATTGTACGCAAAATGGGAACTTTCTCCACATTTCCAACAGTGGGTGCACTGATCTCCTAGGCCCTTCTTAAAACATTCCTTACAACCTCGACGATTTTCGCGATTGGGTCTTCCCCTTCCTTGCGCCGTTATTCTGCTGTCCTCCCTGGGGAGTGGGGCGCGACTACGACTTGCATCTTGCTTAAGAGAAGCAATTTCAGATTTTATTGCGCGCACTTCTGACAGCAACTTTTCAACGAGGGCTGGTTCTGTTTCTTTGGTCTTTTTGGGGGTCTGGGCTTTGTTTTCGGGGCCACTTTCTAGGGAAACTTGGGCAACCCTTGCCTTCCCTTTTTGGCCTATCCCTAGTTTGGCATTTCTTTCTGATTCCTCCGCACCAGCCAAGTTCAATTGCGCAATCAACTCAGCATCAGTGACTTCTGGGCGTTGCAGGTAGGGTCGCATTCTCGTCCTAAGTGTGTTGCTGATGAGTCCTGTCTCAATTGCGTGAAGAAACATGGACTGACATTGACTTACGTCATATTTCAATTTACCTCCCTGCTTAGATGCAAAAATGATCTTTTCCCGTAAATTAAGGGCGCGTAAAAGAAAGTTTTGGGGCTCTTCGGTGGGCGACTGGGCCAAATTTGCAAGGCTAGCATACAGCTCACTCGCATTTTTCTCTTGATAGTGGGCACGAATTATCTTCATTAAAGTTTCCAACCCCATTTCTCGCATTGCCTCTAAATAATCTTTCAGGGGAAGCCCTGGGGCAATACATTTTATTAGCCCCTCGACCACCTCTTTTTCCGAATACCCTCTCTCCTTACCACTTTCCACTTGTCTACTTAGGCTTAAATAAGACAACTGTTCTTTCTGTCCTTGGGCCCCTACGGTCCCAACAATTCGAAAATCCCTTTTCAAAATTGATTGCAAACCCTTGTAGCTCAATTCAGCCTTGGAGTCTCCATTTCCGTTTTGGTCGTTGTCCCCCGTCTTCATTTTCATCTCGTTTAACTTGCGGTT
Source organism: Sanderia malayensis (assembly GCA_013076295.1). NCBI lineage: Eukaryota > Metazoa > Cnidaria > Scyphozoa > Semaeostomeae > Pelagiidae > Sanderia > Sanderia malayensis. The sequence continues at coordinate 5,640,177 of RQOL01000466.1, read as the reverse complement.
TAGCTCTTCTAATTCCCTTTTGTGTTTTTCTCTCAACACAGTCACTTCCGCTTCCAACTCAGTCACTTCTGTTTCTTGCCTAGCTTTGTCCGATTCTTGCGTGCTCTGTAGTTCATTGATTTGATTCAAAATATCCCTGAGAAATGAAACCTTTTCAGTTTCAGCACATTTTGAAGTTAACTTTTCTATTTCGTTGAAAATAATTTTTACTGTTGCCAGCCGACTTTTGTCTGCATAATTTGTTTCAGGGATTGTTCCTAGTTTATCACAAAGTTGATAAAGTTTTTCTTTTCCTATTCCTGTAAGTAGTCCATGGGTTTCTAATAACAACTCTTCGATTTCTTCTTCGAGATTTTGTTCCATTTTAACACTGTTCGAAAACACAAAGTTTCAATTTTCGATATTTTCGATACAAATATTTTCGGGCCTAAAAACGTAAACAAGCAGTCTCTTTCGCGACAGTATTTCAGTGTAGACAAACCAGCCAAAACACAACAAAAGGTCCAATCACGAATGTCATTGTAAACTATTTATTAATAAATGGCACTAATTTACTATATCTTCTGACACTGGAAAAACTTCTCTTGTTTGCTTGATATTTTCTTGTCTTGTTCGACTCCTTCTCCTATCACAATTTGCAGACGGTAAAATTGAAAGTTCGTACTTACAATTTGCTTGTCACGTCGTGGTCACCAGAAATGTGGCCCGGATCGGCTTGATTCAAACTTACGTGAGATATGAAACAGATATAAAGGCAATTTCCAACAACATGTCGTTATATTCCCGATTCAAAACTAACTTAAACTTCTACACGTTTAAAAACACACACACAACGTCTCCAAGTCCCTTCACCCCCTCTCCTCTTGCAGTCCCCAACGTGTTCGTCCTCCATCCTTTTCCGGGGGTCAGCTAGTAATGTCACGAAAATAAGGGGGTCTTGGCAGAGGTCCTGACACCTGCTTGACGTTGCAGACGCGACGTTTGATGACATCACAGTGATGTTCAGTTTTCGCACGAAAAAGGTCAAAATTGCCTACTTTGAAGGTTAATAGCGAAAAAAGTATACATAATTTGCAAATTTTATTTGCGCCACGTTAATCAGTGCATTGAAATCTATAGATTTTTGAAATAAAAACACTATGTAAAAATTCGTTGCATTAGCACTTTAAGAACAAATCTTCCCAACCTCCTACCAAAGGAGTCTGCTTCAGTTCCTCAAGTCTTCGAAGAACTGATCTTTTTTGCTAACAATGTCAAAGATTAATACTTTGTCATCTTTACCTGCATAATGTCTGGAGGTGGGGAGAAGAGAGTCTGGCATGAGGGGGGTTTCTCCCGGGGAATCTGTTGATGTGGAGGAGGCTCTCTGCTGCTGGAACAATTGGAGGCATCATGACCCCATCCGAGACAAAACTTGCATTGCGTGTCCCATGGACAGTCCCTGGGCCTAATGTAATCAAAGTAATCCAATGGTAACTCCGAATATTGATAATTTGGATGAATTGCTTGTTATCGGATTTGGAAGTATAGCCATACAGTTCAGTTAGTGGAATCTCATCGAGACCATTCACTGTTGGTTGAGCCTGTCTGATCAGTTTTAAAGCAGCTGAAATCACTCTATCGCTCAACCAATAACCCTCCTGTATAATACATCTCTCCCTGTTTTTGAGTCCAAGATCTTCAATCCAGTATCTGTCAAGGAATTCTTTGTCCTCCACATCATCAACATTTCTAACAGTCGTCAGAACAGTGTCCATGTCAACTTCTCCAGTATTTTCATGTACTTTTGCTCACTTCTTCTCGATGTCTTTTTTCAACTCAGCAGCTATGTTTTTTCCTTCACTTCCATTAAAGACAATTTTTTGGCGGATCCAATCGTGCCCGACCATTACCGTCGTGTCGTACACAACCAAGCGCGAAGACATCGATTGTAACTGGTGCACTGCCTTCGCCAGGGAATTTTCTCCAACAATCTGAACTTCAACTTAACTTTAAATTTTATTTCATAGTAATAGCAATTCGACCATGCTGATTCCAAATCCGAGATGGGCCCTTTGAAATTTCAACCGGAAGTTGTACTTTTTTGATGACGTCACAGAGGACCATTTTTCGTATATGAAAACACGCATAGCTGCGATTACATACATAAAAATTCGATGAAAATGGTACCAATGGATAGCTTTTTGCGTTGCGATTCGAATGATATAGCTATAGCTTGCGCAGTTTTGCTGAAGTGACCATGTAACAACCAACCAACATAATAGAAATAGAAACCAACAACCATCCCCTCCACAAGAGACACTAATGAGAATAAAAATAGTCAAGCTTACAGGTAATGCTATTGTGGAACAAAATTTAAAAATCAATGTTTACTTCGTTCATGTCTTCTAAGAATACTTGCATTTGAAAAACCTTGTCCACATGCTGTACCTTTAAATGGTTTCTCTTTTGCATCATACCCTTAACCATGCATGTTACAATGCCTTCCCTTTGTATTCTCGAGCCGTAAAATCTTCGTTCGAATTTTTGCAAAGATCTCGCTCATCACATCATTCTTAATGTCTTCTAAATCATCATCGATTTGTTTTTTTCTTTTCTGTTCATTTACAGCAAACTTCAAGTAATAACGGCTGGTGATAGTATATTTCGATAGTAAAGATGTCATAAGATTGTCCACTGGTGTGGTGGCCAATGGTATTCTGGCAATGGTAATCCATTGTGGGCTTAAAAATTTTGTTTATTTTACAACGATGGTGAATAATGAGCAATAAATATTCCCTGAAATATTAAAAAGTCTATGAAAAGGAGCTTCATTTTTGAAGAATTCAAGGTTGGTCAGCCGTAGTGTGTGACGTAGGGTTGCGCACTGCCACTTCTTCGTTCGTTTCATTTGGAGGAATTTCTGCATCGATAAAATCTGTCTTTCCATCTATTACTAGATGAGAAGCCGTGTTATAAGAGTGACTTTGGTCACAATAGCCATTTGTTGGCCCAGATAAAAGCCATCCTAATCTACTGTTAATAGCTGTAGGTCCTGAACTACTTCTTTCTACTTCTCCTGTAACTATATCGAAATAGAAGTCTGCACCAACTAAGACATGGATACGTTTCTGTTGAGCGCTACCTATACTGCGATCTGCGAGCTGCAAGCTACGCAAATGCGGATAATTTGCGAAACGAAAACGTGAGCTGATAGAAGAGCAAATTAGTGGATAAGTAAGTACAGAGATAATAATTACATCGCCATTATTCAGTTCTACATGCAACCTCACCCTATCTGCCTTTGTCTTCTGGTGTGAAGTGGAGCCAAATGTATTGAAGTTGAGGCTTTCATTCTTCTTGACCGTTTCGAGATCCAGGCCTCTTCGAAGGTCTTGTGTGACGTAGGGTTACGCACTGCCACCATCAAACAAGAGGCACACTTCTTTCTTGTCATTGTACGATCTTCCGTAGATAAACGCGGTTGCAGTTTGTAGCAGTACTGGACCATTCTTTTGAGCTGTGGCTTTTGCTTCACTGCTTGTTTCTGGAGAGTTGGCTTGTCGTATGATAGTTGTAGTGGCTTCCGACTCTGGATTGTTCGTGGTTTTGAGAACTGGTCTACTATCTGCGTGCTTTTTGTCACATATGGCTTGGTGATGCTTGCCATATGTGCCATATGTCCAGTGCGTAGACATTTGAAGTCGTGACATTAGGGTAGGAATGAGGAGGTTACCGTAGCTTTCAGGTGGTGTTCCAAGTGATTCTAGCCTTCGCACATGGACGGTAATGCTGTCATATATCTTCCTGAGCTGTTCTGTGTTTTCGTTGGGGCAACTTTGTAGCTTTAAAATAGCTTGCATATGAGCAGTGATTACTTCTTGTTGTCTTTTTCCGAATCTTAACTTCAATATTTGCACTGCATCATTGTAATTCTCTGCTCTGAGATCAAGTCCTTCAACTGCTGGATAAGCCTTGCTGTCGAGTAGACTAAACAGATAGATCAACTTTTTAATCTCTGATACTGCTGGGTTGTTGTACACTTTGCTTTCAAATGCTTGCCAAAAGGAATGGAATTTCGTAACATTTCCATCGAAGCCTTGAAGAGTAATTTTCGGAGGTTTCATACCTTGCTGTTGCGATGAGCTGGTTGAAAATCTGCTTGGTGATGGATGACTTCGTTCTAGTTCTGTGGCTAGGTGATTCACTGGAGCTGGAGAAAATGGATTTACTTAGTTTTGTCTAAAGGCCCCGCGTTAGGCGCCAAATGTTGTGTCTTGGGCTTTAGGCAAAACTCCAGAGAGTGATTGAGAGAGTAACTTCAATAAAGTCAACAATTCTATTTCATATTGATAACACTTTGAGAATAGATACAAAACCTAAACCATAAACCTAAAGAAAATCTTTACATTAAACTAATTTATGTAAAATGTAAAAAGGAACTGGGTACGAAACACGCTGGGGGTTATACTATGAGTCAGAGTCAAGGTTACACGTGGCTGATGCGCGCGCACAACCAAACGAGCAATTGGAATTGTTCCTTGTTCACAACATTTAAAGTTAGGTTGAAGTTCAGATTGTTGAAGAAAATTCCCTGCCCTGCACGAAGTACAAATTTCACGGCATAAACAACACTGTGTGGACATGAAGAGGTTGCTACGCCACCGGAATGTCCACTCATTTTTTTGAAAGCCTTCTTGAACGATTGATGGCCTTTACTTACCTTCTTCTTAATCTGTATTATGATATTCAACTTGTAAAAATGCCCATGCTCTTTGCAAATACCACAACTTCTTTAATATTTGATTGCTGTAGCAACTCTAAAATCGCTGCTCTGTGACCTCACGAAAATTGCTTTCCAGCTCTCCGTCCTCTTGTCTCATTTTTCTGTGCTCTAAATTGATGAGCAGCGGCCCTTTGCGTGAGCGTTTACTGATAAACGGCGCCCATCGGAGGAGATCCGGTTGCAGAACTGGCATGTTGCGCACATTCTTCGCGAAGCCCTGCATCGCCACAGAGCCAACCACCTCTTCCCAGAATGATTTGCAATTCACATAATCAGCATGACACTTGTCGTATTCTGCAGGTAGCTGGACATCTTTCACTTTCAACTCAAGGCAAACCTTTCTATTCAAATCCATGATCAGTGTGACTGGATGTAGAGTCGTTACACGAGAAAATTGACCAGGTTTTGTAAAAGCGCGATTATCTTTATCAATTGGACATAGTTAGTGACACAGTTCAAACTAAGAAAATAAATATATAATATATAGTAGACTAAATGGCAATGCTAGGATACAACAAGGAATACAAAAGCAAGGAGCAAGCAGGAAAGTTTGCCAGCTGGCCAATACGTCCTACAAACTATAGGTTGAAGTTGATACTTGAACTTGCTTGTCTTCATCTTGAAACTTGAAAAGTTAGTGAAATGACAAGGTGTGGTCAACTTTATATGATATCAGAGTTGCCATGTTGATTTCATAGTAACAAGGTAAACAAAGCATCGTTTGGGAGGCTCAGGAATTTTCTTTGTTCTGCTTGATGCATTTGTTCCAATTGAGACCATGCATTAATGCCGTTTGAAACGGCATTGATCTAGATTATAATTTTTTTTACAATTGTAGATAAAATAGCTTTACACTGGATAATTTGCCATAGGCAGATAACATTTAACATAAACTAAACTTGGTGTGGAGATTCTACCCGTCTCCCTTACTGATTCCAGACTTTGTGTGTTCACGCTGTAACACAATGTAAAGTTACTGGCGGACTAAAACGAGAAAAAACATGTGATACTAAAATTTGTGCTACAGTGGCTGCTTTCTGATCTTTGGTAGGAAAGGCCCCGCACCATTTAGTAAAATGGTCCACCAACACTAACACGTGATGGTTCCCTCTACTCGTTTCCGAAATTGGTCCCATGTAATCCATGGCCCAGAATACAAAAGGTTCGCTTATTTCAGTGGGTTTTAACGGCGCTCGAGTCAACTTAGAATCATGTTTAATCTGGCCGCAGCGGGTGCATTTCTGAACAAACTCTTTAATTGAAAAGTCCATGCGAGGCCAGAAAAATCGTTCTTTGGCGCGAATAATAGTTCGGTTGATACCCATGTGACCGGCAGAAGGGCTATTGTGTAAACCAGCAAGAACACGCAGAACAATACTAGCAGGAATCACTAACTGTTTGCGCGCAAACCCTTGTTTATATGTTTGAGCTTTAACCAACAATCCGTTATTAAAATACAAGCGGTCCCAGCAGTCCCAAAAAGATCGCAACTGTGGGTCGTGTCGCCAAGCAAAGATAGGGGGTTTAGGAAGGTTTTGTTCCTCTAAAGCTGTCACAATGTTAATGGCCGGGTCACTGTGCTGAGCTGCATATAAATCGATATCAGGTACTAATTGAACTAGACAGGTAAGAGACGGAATTTTGGACAACGTATCAATTTCATTAGGCCCAGCTGATGCTGTATTGTTGAGTCGAGAAAGAGTATCAGCATTTTGATAAATCAATCGCAAAAATTGAGAAAATACAAGAAAGGTCGCTGAGGTTTTTGTTTGAGTGATAACGAATCTTCCTATGAACATCTACTGATGAAATCAGAAAAATGCACTATGCATATTTCCCGTTTGAAAACCCTTTGTTGTGAGATATATAAGACCTTGAATGAATTAAACCCACGCTTTATGAAGGATATTTTCAAACATAAAACAAATTTATCTGGTCGTTCTCAAAGAAATCCTTATGATTTGTCTCATCATAGACCTAACCAAGTCACTTTTGGCTCAAATAGTCTTAAAGCCCTAGGACCAAAAATATGGAATAACTTACCAACGGAAATGAAATCCGCAGAAAATATTGCAAATTTTAAACGTTTGATGAAAAACTGGGACGGAATTAGATGTAACTGCAATGTATGTCAGTTTGATACATGTGGTTGACTGGGCATATCACATTAGTAAATAAAATGGGGGTGTACATTCTGAAGGGGTATAATTTTATCAAGTGTATATAAAACAGTAAAAATTTGTTAGTTATATGTAATGTATTTAAGGGGTTATATAGATTTCTTGGGGAGGGTTGTATTTAATTAAATTTTAGTATGTAGATATTCGAATTAGATTAGTTTCTTAATTTTTGTTAATTATGAAGCTAGGTATATATTTCGAATTAAAATAAGGCGACAAACAAAAACAAACGCCCCAGGCCGATGTTTGATGGTAAATTTGGTGTGACCTAGTCCATTTAAAACGCATGTTCTTTTTTGTGAGGGCAGTGAGTGGCGAGGCAATAGTAGCAAAATTTGGGATGAAGCGGCTATAATAGCCCGCTAATCCCAGGAAAGATCGAGGTTTTTTTACAGTTGTGGGGGCTGGCAAATCACGTACCGCTTTGATTTTATTCGGGTCAGTGTGTACACCAGTACTAGAAACAATATGGCCTAGGTAGACCGCGAGGCAAGGGATGGGCATCCTGTCTCGTTATTAAATTTACTTTTCGATAATCAATGCAAAAACGATATGTGCCGTCCTTCTTTTTGACGAGCACGACAGGTGAAGCCCATGGGCTAATACTAGGCTGTATGACATTTTGCTTCAATATATCTGAGACCTGAGTATTAACTTCTTCATGAAAATGAAAAGGCAATCGTCTGGGGTACTGACGAATGGGTGTAGAATCCCCCGTGTTAATTCTATGGGACACAACTGTGGTATGCCCAAGTTCGTTGTTAAATACATCCGGAAAAGCTAACAATGTCTCCCGGATATGTTGTTTCTGGTGGTCTTCAAGGTCAGGACTGATGGCGGCTTCTAACTGACCTATTGTTCGTGAATCTAATTTAGGACAATTAGAGTGGGGCATGGCTGGTTGCGCTGTTTACAGTTTTCAGAGTTTTGCTGAAACACAGGCGAACTGATAATGGACTTCATTGAGCCTGTGTCAATGAGTGCTGATACCCCAATATTGGAAATTTCGCAAAATAGCAAGGGTTGGCGTGCAGGATAAAACTTTTGAGCTGAGGGGGAAACAGAAATATCTCCAACAGAAAATACAGAGGGGTGCTGATCGCTCCAGCCCATTAACGAGGCACCCCCTTGGTAGTTTAAAGACGATAATTCAACTGACTTACTACGGTCTTCTTGGATTTCTTTTTCTCTTTCTCTCCATCCCCTTCGGCAGTTAGTAGCACATTCATTGGCCGTGTGTCCCCAGCCGGAACACACTGGGCAGCGGCTGACGGGCACTGGCGGGCAATATGGCCTTCTCTGTGGCATCGGAAGCAACGCAAACCGTTGGTGCGGGGTGTTGGCACGGCAGGGGTAGGCGCCGCCAAAGCAGCCACGAGGTAGGCCTGACCGGAGGTGAGGGCTGTCATCATGTCAGATGTCAGTCAGCTTGGCAATTTGTTGTTGTTGCTGCTCCTTTTGATGTTGGAGGGCGGCCATAGCCACGGGGGGCTCAGCGGGGCCAGTGGCGCAAGTGGCGAAGTCGGATTTTCCCAGATGCAACGTCTCGATTACCCGATAGCGTTTTGCGAAAGAAACCATAGCATCCAAAGTTAGCACGGGCTCTGTTTCTAACAGCTTCATTTGAATGGTTACTGGAAGGCCTTTCATGAATTGTCGCTTTAATACCGCACCATAGGCATCGGCTGATAAATCCGGCTCGGCATCCGTGAGTGACGCTTTTAAACGCCATAAAAACAGCGTTCTTCTGATGGCCGCAGGGTAGAAGATACAACAGGGAACACACTACGCTAATGACAGATAGTACACAACAGCTAACACAAGACATGAAATCAACATAGTTAATCACTAGTAAAATTACAACAATAAACACAGGAATAAAACTCAAAACAATTATTTTATTTTAACATGTGATGAGCACACACGTGACATAAACAAGTCCTTTTTCAGATTTCATACGCCTCAGAACTTGGCTAGCTTTGAAAGATGAGCTTGTCTTTCGCTTTAATGTTCCCTCTCGTTGGCGTGGTAAATGCAGTGATTGTACTCTATCAATGTAAAATTTTGTTGCTACTGAAATGATGCCTTCGCTGTTCACAACATTGCTTGTTGCCCAGTCGAGTATGGCTCGATCTTCTAACGTAGTATGGTTCTGGCGAACTTCTCTTTGGCTATCCATTACACTGTAACTTTGTACAATAGCCTCTGAGCCTCCCATTGACAAAGCTATGTCGAATGCTGTCATGGCTACATTTCCTGCTTTACCGTACATCACTTCATCTGTATACAGCAAAGAAATTGCTTTTGTTTCATCTAAAAATGCTTCAAACGGTGCATGGTTAGCAAATCCAAATGCAAATAAAGAGTGCAATAGTTGGCAAGCTTCTTGTTGTACCGTATTCATGGCCACAAGTTTAGTCTCTGGATCTGATAATACGGCTGTGACGATGCCATCATCTTTGATTGGCTTTAAACAGGATAAAAATGTGCTCTTCATATCTTTTGCTCCAAGTCAAGTATCGTAGCACACATTTCTACATTTCTCGCAAAACACTCGAGTAAAGCCTGCCGTCAAAGCGCTCATCATTTAAGGCCTTTATGTACTTTAACTCACAGACTTCCAGAAAGAATTTCTCAAAGGTTGCCAAGCCATATAGCTCGAAATCAACTTCTTTTATTTTAACACGGTCGTTTGACAGCCTCTCACCACAAAGATGTAGGAAGGTTTCTTCGATGTCAAAGAAATTTGCTTTACCTACGCCATCGGAAACACAAGCAATGAAACAGCTAAATCGGATGTGAATTTGCTCACGTCATGGAAAGCATCTTCAACTGTGCGCTCCTCCCATTTTGTCATCACCTGTTTTCTTGGATGTTTGCTTTGAATTTCATCCGCATTTGGGACACTTTCCGTTCCAACTACTCTCCAACCACACACAAGTTCTACTCGGGGTCATCGCTTTCGGGGTCGTGATCTAGGATGCCCTAAAGATGGAAAAATAAATTTATAACAAAAACGAAGTCATCCACGACACGCATTTTTTTCACACGCTGAGACAACAAAAGGAAGAGCTCACCTCTTTATTTTTGCATCATTGGGAAGTATTCCATGTTTCCGTACTGACTGCACTCAATGGATGCATTAGTTAGCCACCCAATGACCTTTTGCACATAGGGATATGTTTTCCAATGTGGTACAATCCCTGTCCAGAAAATCCTGTATAGGCCGTGAGTCCCCTGAAGGGTCCCTTTCATTTGTGATAATGTTCGGTTTACCCAGTTCTGCATTACATCCAGTGCAAATCTTCTCTGCTGGCCCGAGCTGTTTAGGACATGAAGATATATCGCACGTCACCTCCAAAGGTATTCGCTTGCACTGTTGCAGATAGGCCCCCATCCGTTTGATAACAATCAAGTGTTGCGGCAGATAAACAATATTATGCTAGAGGCTCGAATTTGCAGCCATATCGTCATTGGCTCTATCTGACTCTTCGCTCTCTGATGCATCTGTCTTATTAACTGGAAAGTCAACACGTAAGGAAGCCAACTTGTTGACACTGCTGAGATTCCAGAGGCAAACTGCTTTGTGAATGCATGAGCGTTTTCTTTGGCAACAACGGCAATCCAGTATTCCACCGACCATGTCGCAAGAAACAATTACCCTTTTCAGTTTTGAATAGTAGCTGACCTTCTTTTCGATGGCTGAAAAATGAATATAATGAATAATGAATAATCCCCATCTTCCAGTGCTACAATTTTTGGGGAATGTCCAGCATAACGTTGTAAGTCCAAACAGTCGTTCACTATGGCATCCTTCAGAATTTTGTATTTCCCGCCCGCCGGTATGGCATGCAAATCAGCTTCAGCTAGCTGGACTTTCTCGGGGTAAAGGGAAGTTTCGGCTATTTTCTGCAGGTGTATACACTCGGCAGCTGGCATTCCACTTGCCCAAGCAACATTCATATACGTCATGAGCCTCCCAATACCCCTGGATTCCATCTCCTTTCTACAAATGGGACATTTTTTTCTTTTTTTCACTCGGATGCGACTTCTCTTGCTCCGATAATCACGTCCGTAGGTTCAGCATCAGAATTTTTCAGTTCTGCATTTTCTGATATTTTTGGCATTTTTTCCACCTCGTGATTGGCAAGATGTTTCGTAACGGCAAGCAAAAGTAGTGCCTACATCACCGCTTGGTGTTTCCGATTCCCTAACAGTGTCTTTGAAAATAAAATAAAACTCTAACGGAGGCTCTCTGTGGCTCTTCTGCTGCAACCGTCCATAGTCAGCACACAATAAAAGGAACTTGATAAGATGGGCCAGTGTCTGAGAATTTAATGTCCCCAACAAATTGGCCTTTTGAAGTTAATGACTGGTCAGTAACAGAAACACATTCATTGAAGCCACTGCTAACTATGGGAGGTTTACAACATGGCATGCTCGAGAAAGCAGCATAGCTAAAAATGGACCGCATCGATCCTGTATCAATCAAGGCATTGACGTGAAAGTCGTTAACGAAACAATGAACAAGTGGTTGTGCAGGAATGGATTCCCCTCCGTGGCTATGTTATTAGCAGTAACTCCAACCAGAAAACGACAGGGGTGATCGTCTCAGCTTACGACGCCACCCCTTAATAGTTTAAAGAAGCACTTACATTTGAGGACGATTGGCCGGTAGTAGGCCTTGACAAATATCGACTATTAACATCATCAGTCCACTTGTTTGCACATTGGGAAACTGAGTGGCCAAATCCTTCACAAAGAGAGCATCTTTCACGGTTGTATGGCACCAGCCTCTGTTGTCCTCCAAAACGTTGAAACTGTGGCTTCCTTGGACAGTGCCTGGCAATATGGCCTGGCAATATGGCCTGGCTCGTTGCAGAAGTAGCAAATAAACTGCCTTTGCATTGGTGAGGACGAGGAAGACGGTTGTTGTTGCTTGATGTTAGGCCTTTGCCTTTCTGCTGATAGAGCAGCAACAACAGCTTTGTGTTGCACTTGAAGCTCCTTCACAGCAGACTCTTGCACCACAGGCTGTGACGGCGACTCCACTGGGACAGGCATCGTTTTGGCGGGACAAGACATCTTGGATGTTGACGCGTCAGAACGAACAGATAAACTGGCACCAATAATATTATCAAACGTGTTTTGGGGGGTCTGATGGGCGGTTTGTATGACGGGCCAAAATTTAGCAATTTTTTCGCCTTTGTGTAGCTCGATATCAACGTTAGAAGTGTTCAAAAGTCGAACAAAAACATTTCGCGCGTTTGCTTGAGTAACGGCATACGCTGTATACGTTATACGGCATACGTTAGGGCAGCCACAACAGCGGCTGCCCTAATGCGAAAACTATGTAGAGTGAATGTGTTAGGCCATCCACAACAACTCAAGGTGGTCTGTAATTTCGAGTTCAAAGTTGTTTGGACAGAGGAGAACCATTTGCCCACCGAAAAAGAGGGCCTGCGATATCCCCACGAAGATGCAGATAGTACAAAAGGGCTGAAACCGGACAAAGGGCGGTGCCTGAGTAAGTCAAGATCACGATGCAGCCCTGCCCAAACTGATCCGTTTTAGAATAGTATTTCAGTTTAAGAAATACACGATCCGGTCGGGCTGGCTTATTGATGGAAACGTCGTTTACGGTCATGTGTTTTGTCTCGTTGAAACCTTCTGGTTGTATTGTAAAATTTCTGGTCGTGCAAAAATTACAATTTAAAATCTTACTTACAAAATTACAGAAATTAGATAATCTATATAAAATAATGCTACATAAACGAAAAGAAAAGTATTCTAAAAAGGAAACTCTCTACATTTGAGCCTCTTTTTGAAAGTCTGTAGAGTGGGTGCTTGTTTGACATCCAAGCCCAATCGGTTCCAGGTTTTAGGCCCACGATATGAAATGGACTTCTGTCGGTTTGAAGTTTTAAAAAGAGGAATTCGCAAATCAGTTTCTGTGTTTCTCAGTTTTATAGTATTATGAGCTGCATTTTTAACAAATAGCTCGGACAAATATGTAGGCGCAAGATTATTAGTTGCCTTGTACATAATAGTCGCGGTTTCATTCAAAACAATGTCTGAAATAGTCGGCCATTTCAGCCTCTTTATCAGATTTCCAGATATTGGTGCCAACCACAATCTTGACAACGACAAACAGCCTTCCAAAATGAGCACGAAATTGGTTGTACTTCATGTAACAAACATCATTCCAAAAGTAACCTGGCCACCCGAGTAACTCGGTCTCATATAAACAGGATTCAATTTTCATCCCGCCTTAATATAAGTCCAAATGTACCTATACAATCATAGGCGTAGAGTTATATTTTCTCCAGGGGGGGCTCAAGTGGAATTTTTTTGGAAACTTCATTCTGGGTTTCTTATGATACGGGAAACAAACAAAAAAGTAATATCAGTTTAAGCAGTAACCTTTCTACTTGGGTACCCAAAACGTATTCTTTCTAAGAGTATTTTTATTTACAAAAGAATTCATAAGTTCATCGGTCAAAAAATGCATAACGTCATCTTTGTGAACGTTCATAATCGCAACGGTGTTCAGTCGCTCTTGAGACATTTTTGATCTCAGGTAACTTTTTAATCGCCTTAGGCCTGAGAATGATCTTTCTGCTGTACAACTTGAGACACTCTTATAATTTATAATAGAAATTCCGGTGTCGGCTAACAACAGGGTGTTTGTTATCTCAAAGATCTGAGTTGTGAAAGTTAGTGAGAAATTCCTACTTCCCAAAGCAACATCTAACGGATACAGCAACAGCTAAATGATTGAATGGACCGTTAATTTCTCAGGGGGGCTGCGCCCCCCCTGAGAAGGACCCAGGAGGGGCTTGAGCCCCCGAGCCCCCCCAAAGTCTACGCCTATGTATACAATAATCTGAATAAAGTTCGTCAATACGAAACCTGGCGAGAGAAACCAAGTTCCATGGGCAGGCTAAGTGTTGTGCCTTGGGCCGTTAGCTTGTACACTCGGAAAAACGATTCTAATGGTTTCTGTGTGACCAAATGTCGGCTCCATAAGGTGCTGGAAAACTTCATGTTTCCCAGGAAAGATTGCTATACATGTTACATGTTTCACTTATAAAATGTCTTCATACATCAACAGAAATACTGGACATTGAAAATCAACAACATTTGTTTATCTTGCATATGGTTTACTTGCCAAGGATTAATCATGTGATTGCGAGTTTTGTACGTGGCTGGAACATAGCATTTTTTAAGGAATTTTAACTAGTGGGGGAAATCAAGGCCCACAAAAAACTGGAAAACCTAATGACGACGACGCCCTGAAGTCACATGTACAAAGTAGAATACGTTCTATTGCACGTTCACAATTTTAAAATCAAAATTATAAAATCATAACATAGAGTGCTAAAGAGTCCCATTCTCTCTTTGAAAAAATTTTTTAGTAAAATCCCTTTCTTTGTACAGTTCATTGCATGGTTGCCTATTACGGCGCTCTTTTATTTTTAAAAATTCAAAAACAGCAGGCCTTGGATCGTAAAACGCAGTACCGTTGCCATTTAAAGAAACATGCATCACACCGTTTATTGTTTCCTGCTTCAAAGAGGTTCTCCTCACTGTTTTAATATTGTTGTAATGCGAAACAGCCCTTTCAGTAGCCATGCTGTGCAGTGTCAGCGTCAAAAATGATGCAAGAAATTTTTTCATGACTCCTTGACTAGCTTGAGTCATTTTCCGCAGTTTCAGAGCGTAGATACTACCTATATCTTCCAGAGCAATTTCCTTAATTTCCGAAATTTTGCTCCAAGATGCACAAACATTGCTGACAAATTCTTCAAGAACTTCGTCTCCAAACATCTGCGATATCAAATCTCTGCTAGAAACTATAAATTCGTTTGCTGATTTTGATTCTAGAATTTTTTTCAAGCTGTTAATTGTTCCATCTTCTTCGATATTCATTCTTTCGTTCAAGAAATTAATGGCAGATTGCACAATTTCAACCCTCACTGCATCATTGCTTCTTCTCATTGATGTTACAAACTGGTTGTTTGTTTGCCTGAAGCTTTCATTTTCTTCTCCACTTAATTCTAAATTTTGCAAGTAATGTTCCTCTTTACCGCCAGGTACGGGCATTTCTTTGATGATAATCAGATTTCGGATCGCAGCATCTCGTGCAGTTATTATATCTGGTAAAATGAGGTCGCACCTCTGAAAAATCTTTTGAATTCGTTGAAATATTGCACAGAAATCATACATCAAGACTGTCAGCCAGAATTGCTGTGAGCCAGCTTTCCATTTGCTTAAAAATCCTTGTGCCATGCTGCGCTCTTTTCTTTCAGAAGTGACTGTGCCTGAGATCATTTTCTGAAACACCTTTTCAGCAGCCTCAAGGTTGTGCAATACTGCGTTCAGCAAATTCAATGTATGCTCGGCAAATCGCACTTCGAAATGCTTTGGGAAATTTAAACATTTTCCATTTTCTTGGTGTAGAAGCTTTGTTCTCCTTGCCGATGTTCTGAAAAATAAAACAAATGACAAAACATTTGTCATCCAAATGGACAATTCAGGTACTTCTGCCTGCACTGACTCCAAAGCTAAATCTGATCGGTGACATGCACCATGCAAATTGAGAGGTTTTGGCGAGATTTGTTCCATGGCTGTTTATTTCTTTCATTACTTAGAAGATAACGGACATTTAGATGTCAATGATGAAGTTGACTTGTTTCGTCTTGAATACGTGTACCTGCCCAGAATCAACACGCATATGGAAACTTTCTTGGAAGGATATCATAACCACCCTGTTCGTACTGAATCAATAAGACGCCTGTACAGCTTTGGGTTGAAGGCACGCACAACTACACCCCTGGAGATGATGTTATTGAAACATATACATCACATGGTGTAGATTGGGATGGATCTTTGCCATCAGAGAGATTCGATGGACCGGTTACCGATGAAGCAATCTGTATTCCAAAAATCACGAGCATATCCAGAAATGCCCTAGAGAGTCTAAACATTGACCAACTGCGGCTTGATCATGTTGGTAATGATAGTGATGAAATTAATACATACTTATATGTCAGAGAACACCTCAAAAACACAATATACACTTAGTATCACAGTATCACAAGCAAATTAAAAGCAAAATGAATTATTTTTAAAGTATAATTCATCACATTATGCTATACATATAGCTACCTAGGAATACCAAGGAAATATACCTAGGATATATATACCTAGAAAATTATATGTAGTATTTAAAAAAACCTGATAGTTATAAAGTCGAAATTGTGTATGCCTCTGACTTTTCCCGAGTTGGTGGCCTCATGGGTTGGGAAAGCCTTTCCTTCCAAACTTTAATGTTATCATCATAGCATCTCTGAGTTTACCTTGTGTGTGTTGAATGCACAGTCGGAATCCGTATTATTTTTAGGCATGCAGAGGAGGTTGGAAGCTCATGGCTGTCATCATCTGGGAGAAATTTAACTCTCATCGTCGGTTTTGAGTTTACCATCGGCAGTGTTTACCAACTTGTTGTAAATGACAATAGAGCCTCTGCTATATTGTAAGCTGGATCATCATTCTGTAATGGGTCATCAGAGTCGGCAACAAGGCTCGAAAACCAGTCACGGGCTTGCTCCTCTGCAAAATCTTTCACCGCATCATACTCAAGCAAATCTTGCAAGTCTTTTGATTCAAAGCGCTCATTTCTCGCTATGAATAACTCTTTGAACCTTTCAGGATATGATTCAATGGCTTTGAAAAATCCCAGAGTTTCAAGACCTTCTTTGATTTCTTCTATCAGATCTTTTCTTGATCTAATTACCTCATTGTAGATTAGCTCCTGAATTAGACTGGATTTATTTCGGGGATGGCCGTATATACAACACAGCACTTGAACTGACTTGCTCTTTCAGGTATAGGCAACGGTATATCCATCCTGTGAAATGGGTATAAACACTAAGTTGACAGATACACCTCCACGCTCACCTCGAAAAATTTCAAACGCTTTTTTTTTATTAAATTCATTATAACGATATCCCCTCAGTTTTAAATCTAAGATACATGATATCTAATAACATAATTGATTGCTTAAGTCGTTAAATAAAATAAAATAAGGATATTGCATATGTGAAATAAAGCGATACTGTTCTTCCAGGGAGTCGTTTTGGTCATTGTGAGTTATCATTGCTCAGTAAATGTCTTTTTAATGTTTTTAAACACGGGTAGCGATGACAGCTCTCTGATCTCAACCGGAATACTATTCCAATTTTTGATGCTAGAGTACTGAAAGCCTTTCTTTGTGTTTTCTAGATTTATTTTTGGTATATGAAGATCTCTACTAATCCTTGTTATCCTTGTTTCATAGTTTGATAGATTGCATTTTGGCTCAAAAGTATCCCATAGGCTTTCGGGGCAAGCTTTATTCAAGATTTTGTAAACCATCACAGAACGATCAAGCTGAATTAAATTCCCGATATTCAAAAGATTATTATGCCAGTTGTCTCTTATTCTTGCTCTTTCAATGATGTCTATGGCCCTCTTTTGCATACGTTGTAGGGAGCCTATCTGGGTAGCAGAAAGGCTCCCCCATATGACATCGCCATATCTCAAATGGCTTTCAAAAAGAGCGCGATAGACATCACATAGTTTTGATTGAGGGAGAATATTCTTGAGCTTCTTTAGAGACCTGCTAGTTTGCCTAAAAGTGCTTTATACTGGTCATTCCAGCGGAGACCATCATCTACAATCATTCCGAGAGATTTAGTTTTCATCACACGCTTTATTTCACATTTATTTAGCTCTAGCGGTGGGAAGACTTCTAATTCGTTGAGCCTACGTGGGTGCCCTATCAACATGTATTCAGTCTTGGATAGATTAGGACTAAGCTTGTTTATTCGAAGTCAATCACTTATACTCAGGAGTTCTTCTTTTGTCATTCTTATAAGCTCCTCTACGTTTCCCGAAGCAATCGTTGTATGCGTATCATCTGCATACATGCTAGCGTTTGAGAAATGTAAGCACCCCTCAAAGTCATTAAGGTACACAATGAACAGCAAAGGATCACCTCGACTAATTGAAGACTGCCGCCACAAAGCACACAGCGCCATGTTGTCCACTACCTGACTCCATATGATGGGGTCAGGTTGGGCGTTATAGATGGGGCTTCTCTACATTGCAGATCTTCTTTGTATTCTCACAGGAGTAAAAGTACTCCTCGAACTTGGAACACTCTTCCTTCTTCTGCAAAACATATTTAATTTGATAGGGTTAATTTCTTATATAAAGCCCGCATTATGGCAGTAACATAACCCATATATAATGTCATTTACCTGGCATGTCTCACTTGTATCTCTATCGATTTCATCATGCAATTTTGCATTGTCACTATAGTAGCTTCTACATCAGCCTGCAACTGTTAACATAATCGCATGTAATAAACAAAACAGGCACTCTCGGCCAGTTTTATGGGGAACCAACAGTTGTGATGGCTGTTGTGGGCTCAATACACAGGAAGGACATGAACGGGCGTATAACCAGATGGAAGCAAGCTATTTTGTATAACAAGCGTGTGTTATGTACATATCGATTGCACATGATTGTTTTCTAGATTGAACGTTGTTGACCTGTCTACTGCAAATGGCCTGGTCCACATTGAAACGCCTGTTTGGTTTAAATCTGCCCCATTTCAAATCGTACTAGGGTTTGGATTTGCCTGTTTTGACCAGACGTTCCCTTAACTCACTGTGCCATTTCATCATTTTTTGGGTGTAATCTGACTTCGCAGCTTTTTTCCTTCTTTGAACTCTTCTTAACTTTAGCTTGTAAATTTTTACAAATCGTGTTATTGCAGTTACTGCGTGTTATTAACTTTGAGCCCCTACGCCCTGTTTTAGGTTGAGATTTCTCGGATGGCGTCTCGTTGTCCAATGCATCTAAATCAATCTGGATCATCGTCGTCTGCCTACCCCCAAAGTATGGATCTCTAATGGCATTGTACTGCTTGTTGAAGCTACAAGTTGTTTCAAACTGCTTTCCTTCTTCTGGCACCAATGTAGATGCCCAGCAAGTCCACCACTAGTTTTAAACTTCTTCTCACAAAACTGACATTTCGCTCTAGTTTCTGATTCCTCGACAAATGCCTGTTCCGCCACTGAAGTCATTTCACCACGATGTAAAACCTTTCTTGTAAAATTCGAATTAAAAAGTGTAGACTGCTTCTTTTTCGACATTTTAGCGCAAGAGATTTAAAACTGCATGCTATTGTAACTAAAATTGACTGTCTCAACTGGCCTAAAACCGAATACATATTCGAACTAGATGATGCTACGTAAGCTGCACATATAAGTGTGAACAATTCACGCAAGAAAAATGAGTAAAGGAAACAAACTTCAAAGCTACACACGCCTGCCACAGCTTCTAGTTATCATGCAGGGGCTATTACTAAAAGCGGGAACGGTCGGGGAACGACCGGGGAACGGAATACCTGGGAACGACCGGGGAACGGTCGGGGAACCGTCGGGGAACGGAAGTATGAAACCGTTTGAAATTTACAAGTTTTTACACGTTTATAAAACGTTACGAAACGTTTACCTATCATAACTGTAAATAAAATCTACAGTCTTAACAGGTAAACAAGGTAAACTTTATAGTTTTAATATGTAAACAACGAAAGACCAGATGCATTTTGTGAATGTGAATATCGCCCGCTTTGATGACTTCCGATTCGCTGTTTGTATCATCACTCCGTCCAATGCGAGCTGTCAACGATGTCAGTTCAAAACCAATAATTTAGTGGTCAGGGGGTAGACTGTAATTCAGAATTAATGACTCGTGTAACCAATAACATATAATGAAAAAATATACTATGCCCCATGAAACAAACTCGAAGAATGAAATAACAAGAAATACACATAAAACAGAGAATATACAGAATTCAATATATAAGAAATGTAGAATTAAAAAATGTGATTGAGTATCATGTAAGATATATAGAATTAGAATATAAGATTTTTGAAAATTTATTGAGATTTATTACATAAGAAAATGTTAACAGAACAGAACAGTATAATAAACGAAAATATGATATAGCTTTTAATGACGGACATGATGAAGATTAGATGAGAACACGTTCTAACTCTACATATCACAAGGATTGTAAATGAGTGGAAGGAAATAACGTGTTACAAAACATATGAAATATCATATCACGTGATTGTCCGTTGGTGATAATAGACAACAGCAATTAACAATGACGGGGAGAAACTCGATCCTTGACATAATAACTTTGGCACAACAATGTCAACGTCATGTAAGCGCTTTCGGCTGTCTTTATTGGAGCATTTTGGGAATGGTTTGAATCGGAACAGGGTGTAATTGTTTCTCAATTCCTGCCTTTGAATATGACAAAATTATTGGCGGGGCACGATTAGATCTTTCATAGAATAACTATGTCATTTCGAAATGTGTTCGCCAGGGGGTTTCTCACCGCAGCACGTTTAGTTAGATTCAAAGAGTGCAGTACGCGTAAAACCTGTCGAGCAAAGCTCCTGAGAGGCAGAACAAAAGACGAAAAAACAAAGACTTCTGACACCGATGACAAAGGCCAAAAAGTGGAAATATGAGATTAAAAACCCAACGTCCGGTCCGCCTGATGATGTTGTTGTATTCTTCAAAAATCCTATATTCTAATTCTATATATCTTACATCATACTCAATCACATTTTTCTAATTCTACATATTATAAGATGGCCCAGAAAAGATAAGATGGCGCATCCTTTCTACATTCTTCGAGTTTGTTTCATGGGGCATAGTATATTTTCTCATTCAATGTTATTGGTTAGGCGAGTCATTAATTCTGAATTACAGTCTACCCCCTGACCACTAAATTATTGGTGTTGAACAGACATCGTTGACAGCTCGCATTGGACGGAGTGATGATACAAACAGCGAATCGGAAGTCATCAAAGCGGGCGATATTCACATTCACAAAATGCATCTGGTCTTTCGTTGTTTACATATTAAAACTATAAAGTTTACCTTGTTTACCTATTAAGACTGTAGATTTTATTTACAGTTATGATAGGTAAACGTTTCGTAACGTTTCATAAACGTGTAAAAACTTGTAAATTTCAAACGGTTTCATACTTCCGTTCCCCGACCGTTCCCCGACGGTTCCCCGACCGTTCCCCGGTCGTTCCCAGGTTATTCCGTTCCCCGGTCGTTCCCCGACCGTTCCCCGTTCCCACTTTTAGTAATAGCCTCATGAAGGCAGTTTTTCCTTTCTGGGGTGCCAATTTGTAGCTGGATTTAGCACGTTCTTGTTAAATTGACTGGTGGCTACTTTGCATATTATATTATTTTAGCAGTTTCTTAAAGAGAATGTGCAAGGTTAAAAGGCGTGCTTTCGCAACTGCTAAAAATAGATTTGGTTTATTAACCAATCAGAGAAATGAAGTTACTTGCTTGCAAACTGTTTCTATGTGTTTGGTTTATGCTTTTATTGCTTTACTGTAGACAAGGTGGCAGAATGAACAACCCTCCCCTTATTTTGAACATCACATTAACAGCCCCATCTTTGGCACATGAGTGAAAAATACAACAGATAAAAGGAAAGGGGGGAGCAATTGTGTCTAAATGAACGGCCTAAAATTCCGATGCTAAAATCGGCAAGAATTTCTTTCAGACTTGACTAATACCTTACCAATATAATTGGCCTAGTATCGTCAATATTTCAATGTCAATAGAGTAATATTATCGCAGCAACACCAAAATGATTCGCCATTGTATCCAACATGTAAGTTAGTTGAATTGAATAGCTTCCCCCTCCCCCTATTTTGCACATCCCCCTGTTTAGCACATAATAATAATATAATGATATAAAGTTTTAAGGGTAGGAAAGGCTTAATAGCCTATGTAGCCCTATTTAAGTTTCTCATCA
Organism: Sanderia malayensis; assembly: GCA_013076295.1. Lineage (NCBI taxonomy): Eukaryota > Metazoa > Cnidaria > Scyphozoa > Semaeostomeae > Pelagiidae > Sanderia > Sanderia malayensis. The sequence continues at coordinate 5,618,318 of RQOL01000466.1, read as the reverse complement.
GTTGACTGTAAACTTGTTGTCCCTCATGTGTCTGTCGTATGATGCTTTGAAATCATTATGGTATTATTATTATTATTATTATTATTATTATCATCATTTATTATGGTATCTGGAAGTTTATTCCATTGATTAATGACTCTTTGCGAAAAGAAAGTTTTGCGTATTATATAGTGTTTGCTCTTTTTTATGGATTTTTAAGCTATCCCCTCTTGTAGAATTGTCGTTCAGCTTGAAAAATATGTTCGGATCAATGTCGATATATCCTTTCAAAATTTTGAATGTTAAGATCATATCTCTACGAGAGCGCCTGTATGCAATTGTTAGTAGATTAAGGGTGCGTAAACATTCCTCATACGGAAGGTCTTTTATGGCCCGAACCAATTTCGTTGCTCTTCTTTGTACGCTCTCCAGTGTAAAGCACTAAACTTTTGTAAAGCAGTTTAAAAGTGTAATACGATTACAGTCGTGTTGTAGTCTCGTTTACGATTTAGTTATTTTAGTATAGCCTCGTTTTGTTTTACCGTATGTCTTTTAAGCTAATTAGAATAGAAATCATATTTTCTTTACGTGCTTCTCGTATTAATTTAGTTTTCCTCTTTGTGTTTAGGTGTTACATTCTATAATTAATTATTGTCTGCTAAACGTCGCCATAGCTTCGTATTAGTAATATTTGCCAATTAGCATTCACCAAGTGTACCTTGACCCCTCGCATTCCGACGGTGCTTAAATAGAGGCACACGTTAGAGTGGCGGTAGATTAAGATCTGGAGATTAGAGATTGAGTTTCTCGGATAGGTACACAAGGTGCTTGCGAAAGGCTTTGCTGTATCTTACGTTGATTTGGATTTTGAATTATAGTTGAAGAACTATTTGTTGTGTGTTCTTTTGTGTTTTGTTCTGAATCCTTAGACCGCGATTACAAAAGTATCAACGTTTATAAACTTTATTGCTCTTTTTATCCACCCAAGAATACCATTTGCAGTATTCTTGGGTCGATACGGTCTAGCGTAAGTTATGGAATTTGGAACATCTTTTATTTCAAGTCACTTTTTGTATAGCATCTCAATTTTGTTATGTAACCTGCTTTTTACTTCATTTTACGTAGTAAGTGCAACATATCATGCCATGGCGATGTATTTATTTATGATGATGCCGAGGTGGGTTATATCATGCAATGTTTCTCTGATGACCCAAATATAAAAGAGATGCAGGTTCTCATTTGCATTTTAATTTTTCCATTCCATGTTTGTAGGTATGTATAAGTTCAAAATATTATGCATTCCCATGTTTTCGTTTGGCCAAAATAAGCCAAGACCGTTGGCACTGGGAAGCCATTGATTTTTATTGTGTCCCGATGTTTTTCCCGATTTTTACTATGTCCTGATGTTTTTCCTGATTTTTATGATGTCCTGATGTTTTTCCTGATTCTTATTATGTCCTGATTTTTATTATGCGCTGATAATGCCCTACGTACCATGTTCACGGATGTATCAAGCAACAGAACACTACTATCCAGTGGCAACGAAGAATGCTGCTGATCTAATAATGAATTTTCTGATGAAGAGCAAAAGCAATTCTAACTCTGAAGAAGCTTAAAATTTCAATTTTGTTTCATTTACCCTGTTTTAGAGAATAGTTCATTAAATAGTTTTAGATTGTTTGTAAAGATAAAGACAACTTCACAATCTCGTTGATTTTATAGGAGAGAAGAGAATAACGACGCGAGTTTTATATCCATCATTGTTGTTTCTAAAAGCGCAGTTGTTGTAGGATTGCAACAGAGAACAAGATAACTGAGCCAGTAGATCAAATGCTGACATTTCCAAATAATTTTGATTCTCTTCAAACAAATTAAAGTTAGAGAACAAAATAAGATTGATAAATGCATTGCTTTAATTGTCGGCTGCAGTAGCGAAGAGGTATGATACGGGATACGGGGTGTGCAAATGAGCGGGTAGGTGGCTCAAATCTTGACGCAAGCAGATAATTTTAATACTTTCCAAAACAAATTAAATTTGCGGATGGTAATAAGATTGTTAATTGCATCCTTTCATTCATCGGTTGTTGTGGCGTACTGGTTGTGCCACGGGGTGAGCGACCGACCAGGTGAGTGGTTCAAGACAAAGTCAAGCCAAGTAAGTTGATTATAATTTCATCTGCACTTTCAATACCAACCTCTAATTGTACTATCACGATCTATGCGTAACCTTTAATTCATGGTAAAAAGTAAGTAGTACCACAGTTTAGGTAGAATAATTAGTAACAGCAGATAGATTGATAGTGGCACATAGCAGACAGGGGGACATCGCGCGAATGGTAATAAACAGTAAGGAGTCATACTTTCGAAGTTGAAAAATTAAGGGGAGGCGGATCAACTTTTTGTTACAAGAAAACATCTCTAGAGAAAACGCGGATCGAATTTATGTCCCCCTTGTTTTTTTGGCAATTTCACAATGTCCCCCCACAATTTTCAACCACCCAAGCAATGTGCCCTTGGGTTTTCCATCATCGAGCTTATGATTTCAAATCCTTCACACTTCAAATCTACGAGAATGATCGAAATTAAGATGCATAGGTATAGGAAGAGCAATCAATGATAAATTACAATAATACTCACATGCATGTAAATTTCCATGTCCTCGTCTTGAACCACTTACCATGGTCGGTCTAACCACCTATCCCGTAGCACAACCTCTGCGCTACTTCGACCGATGATAGGAGGAATGCGATTCTCAATCCTATTCTATTTTGTAAGTTCAATTCGTTTGAAAAGTATTAAAATTATTTGGTTGTGACAGAATTTGAACCACTTACCTGATTGGTCTAACCAGCCACTCCGTAACACAACCTCTACGCCACTTCAACTGATAATTAGAGGGCTGCAATTCTTAATCTTACTTTATTTGTAAGTTTAATTTGTTTGAAAAGTATTAAAATTATTTGGTTGTGAAAGAATTTGAACCACCTACCTGGTCGGTCAACAACCAGATAGATGCATAGATATAGCGAGAGTAATGATAAATGATAAATGATAAATATACTTACATGTAGCTATTTTTAAAACCTCTTACCTGGTCGGTGCACAACCCATAGCGTTACCTCTGCAAACGATGATGGAAGAAATGCATTCATTAATATTTTTCTGTAAGCATTGTTTATGAAGATGAAAATATAATCAACTTACTTGGCTTGCCTTTGTCTTGAACCACTCACCTGGTCGGTCGCACACCCCGTGGCCCAACCACTGCGCCACAGCAACCGACGAATGCAAAAAATGTAATTATCAATCTTATTACTATCCGTAAATTTAATTTGTTTTTGAAAGTATTAAAATTATCTGGTGGCGTCAAGATTTGAACAAAACCCCTTTACAACCCAAAGAATAGCTCATCGCTACTGCAATGGATGATGGTAGAAATGATATTTATTTCTGCAAGATACTTTGCTTCGAAAATATTTAAATTATGTCATTTAAGACTTGATCATAAAATTATCCAATATTCCGTAAGATAAAGGTACATAGCATAACTGCTTCATATTTTTGGATGAGAAAAATTGAAATAAATATTTGGCATGAAGGCAATTGAAAGATAACAGCTTGCCACCCCCACCCCTCCTGAAAATATTTTCCCTTTCCTCTGCCTTCATTGCAAAAAAGTCGATCTTACTGCGGAGGAACCTTGCTACGCAGGAACAGCATTGTCGTGACGTCATAGTCACGACTGGCGAAACAAAGTTGAAAAATGGCTGCCAGCACTCTTGTGAGTTTCCCTTCTGAAAGGACTAATTTAAAGAAACCCGATAGCAAACAAAGAGTTAAAGATGTAAAGCCGGTACAGGTATGATGTATCTATGATTTGGAGCTTCGAATCGTATTATTGTACGTTTCTTTGGAGATTTAACTTGATTAGTATGATGCAGTAGCAAAAAACACACCATTAGGCCTAGAAAGCGATGATGCGAACAACGAAACACTATTTATTAGCCGGGACACGTTTTTGATTGTCTTTGATCTTTAAAATGAAAATTATCTATTTGTGAATTGTATCATGTTATTATGCAGATGGAAGTTGAAGAGCAAGATAATAAAATTGGTCTGCAACAATATTATGTTACAAAAATAGAGGAACTACAGGTAGGTGACATGCAATTAATGATTGATTGCACGCAAGGTAAAATATATTCTGCTGTTTTGTTTTCAAAACAAATTTTTCCAATTTAAATGTTGTTATAGATTGTTGTATCTGAAAAAATGAAGAACTTACGGCGATTAGAAGCTCAAAGAAATGAACTGAATGCTAAAGGTGCTTTTACATTAATTAATGCTTTTACATTAATTTTTACTATTAAATTTGGAGGTCTATTTGATTTTTATGCCAAATGCTATTTTCTTCACAGTACGACTTCTCAGGGAAGAGTTGCAACTGTTGCAAGAACAAGGGTCTTATGTTGGCGAAGTGATAAAACCAATGGACAAAAAGAAAGTTTTGGTCAAGGTACAATGCTGCATTACCTTGCATTAAATGAGTCCAACAAGTTAATATAATCTAATGATAAATAGATAGTTAATTAAGAGATTATGTTTATTATTGTAGGTGCATCCTGAAGGCAAATACGTAGTTGATCTTGACAAGGGTATTGAAATGTCTCAGGTAAGCTAGCACAAGAATCACAATACGCAAGAAATTGCTTGCATTATTATAAATGTTTTGACAGAAGTCAATGTCATTGGATTATAACTTATTTCCAGGTCACTGCTAATTCAAGAGTAGCTTTGAGAAATGATAGCTACACTCTACACAAAATATTACCAAATAAAGTATGTGCTAATATAATGATTATTACATGTTAACTGTTCATTATTATACAAGTCAAGTTGGTTCAAATCTGTTCAAAACTTTGACATCTAACTTTGACTTGAGAAACTGATTTTAATTTTTGGTTGAATTTGTGTTCATTTTAGGTTGATCCGTTAGTAAGTTTAATGATGGTTGAAAAAGTTCCAGATTCAACATATGAAATGGTTGGAGGTTTAGACAAGCAAATCAAGGAGATCAAAGAAGTATTTTTTATAAATATTTTACATTTATCTTTGATAAAGCAGTTTTTATCCCCTACTTTTGTTGTTAACCTTCTCTTTAATCATATTATAATCTTTCGAGGTTATTGAGTTGCCAGTGAAACATCCGGAACTGTTTGAAGCACTAGGAATTGCTCAACCAAAGGTATTCATTTTATTCAAATCAAACATGCTGTATTAATATGTTTGATTCTTCATGACCACCTTTGTTATATTGTATTTATGTTTTACATTAATAGGGGGTTCTTTTGTATGGCCCACCTGGCACAGGGAAGACGTTGTTGGCACGTGCTGTGGCTCACCACACAGAATGCACCTTCATCAGAGTATCTGGCTCAGAATTGGTACAAAAGTTTATTGGTGAAGGTTCACGAATGGTCAGAGAGCTCTTTGTGCTTGCCAGGTACCAATTAATTTATGAATGGGTGTATGTATGTATGTATGTATGTATGTATGTATATACATATGTATGTATGTATACATGTATGTATGTTATGCATGTTTGACATATGCATGAATTGTATTTTTGTGTGATAACTTACATAGGATGCTGCAAGATTTTTGCGTAAAAATAGTGTGTAATATAATTTGATATTTTTCTAGGGAACATTCTCCTTCGATTATTTTCATGGATGAAATTGATTCAATTGGATCCACAAGAATAGATTCCGGTGGTGGATCTGGAGGTATTTCATTGTTTAATTTGCCACAGAAAAACTTGAATATTTACTTATAAGAGGAATAACCTATGAGTAAAAACAAATGTTTTGTGTAGGTGACAGTGAAGTACAGAGAACCATGTTAGAGTTACTTAATCAATTAGATGGCTTTGAACCAACACAGAACATCAAAGTTATCATGGCTACAAATCGAATAGACATTCTTGATCAAGCTCTATTGAGACCAGGAAGAATTGATAGAAAAATTGAATTTCCTGCCCCAAATGAAGAGGTATACATCTCTCTAATTCGTACGCCGAGATCGACTTAATAGCTGTTTTATTTTAGATTGTATGATAATATGGAATGTCATTTTATTTTTCAGGCACGTCTAGATATTTTGCGAATTCATTCACGAAAGATGAATTTGACAAGAGGCATCAATTTGCGTAAAATTGCCGAAACAATGCCTGGTGCATCCGGAGCTGAAATCAAGGTAATCTAATTCCTTTGTTCTCTCATGCAGTGCAATGTGTAATATGCCTATCCAAAGAAAGGTGGTAATAACATAGCATAACAAAATATCTTCGGTTTCAAAGGGAGTTTGCACCGAGGCTGGTATGTATGCTTTAAGAGAACGACGTGTTCATGTGACACAAGAAGATTTCGAAATGGCTGTTGCTAAGGTAACAAATAAATGTCCTCTCTAATCACATGTTCATCTGTTGTCATACGAAACATTAAATCAGGCCAAATATATACAAACAGCGCACGTGTGATTGAATTGAATTGATTACGTTTTAGGTGATGCAAAAGGATTCAGAAAAGAACATGTCAATCAAGAAATTGTGGAAGTAAACTTGATGTCATCGAAAGAACAATTTTCATACTTTCTAGCATTTCAATCATTGTTGTATAAAAACTAACATTCTCTCATCTGATCTTCAGACATGTAACAGTGAGTTAGTTGCTAAAGTTTCCATTTTGTGTTCACCTTTAGATTATTTCTCCACACAATGAAATACGTAGAAAGAGTAAAAAACTTCATGTTATCCGATTTGGTCTGTTTATCATTACGATATTAAATAATTTGTACAATTTTGGTCTCATTTAGCCTCATCTCTCTGCATTATGGTTATTGATAAGTTATATAAAATTGAGTGAAAACATAATTAGGATACGCGGTAAAAATTAAAAATTTTGACTTTTGGGGTTGTCAAAAATGAATTTGGGTGCGTGAAAAAATTAGCGTATTAGCGAAAGCAAATATTCGATCAGGAAGTAAAACTGCTTTTTATTGAAATATGGGGATAATTATTTCGCCATTTTTTGATGACATTAGCCTCAATAATACGAGAGCAGAAGGAAACATCAAGCAACTTCAAATTCTTGCAATTTTCAATCAACCTGTCAAGAAATCAAAGTCACTATACATATCTTCGTGGTGTGACGTCACTTGTCTTTATCAACATCACAAGATTCCCGTGGAACGTTTTATCATGGATAAATTAAGATTGGATTTCTTACCTTTCAATTGAGAGTGGATTAACCTCGCCCATACCAAGAAGATCCAGTTGCTCCAAACAGGGACAATGTTCAGCTAATGCAATTATATCATCATTATTTACTGATCTGAAATATAAATAACCATAAATCATTACTGATTTATCATGAAACGATAAAGGTAAATACGAAAAAATAGATAGGGTAAAATATACAGAAAAAACTCGAACCGAACTAACTTGCATTCCCCTCTAAAGCTTTGCTTATTTTCTAACCCTCGATAACGCGAACAATTTTCATCAGTCCCTTGGAGATTGGAATTACCTAATAACTAATAACAACTAATAACTATAATAATTATGATAATCATTATCTTAATTATTTTAGTGTACATATTTATTTCTTAACTTACCGAACAGCAGTCAAAAAGATCGTTTTTAATTTTGTGCACGTTTTAGCCAACTTTACAATGCTGTCTCTAGACGACTTTATATTGGAGCTGATAAATGAATAAGAAAAAACAAATAACAAGAAAATACAGAAAATAATCAAGTATAAACAGATGAAGTAATTAAAAAATAATATGAGGATCAAATATATTCATTTACCACCATCCAAAATCAATCTCCATTAAATTATGACAATATTCAGAAAGGAAGTTGATTCCTTGGCCGTTAATAGATCTGTTTCTCCATAAATCTAAGCCACGAAGATTCCTGCGTAAAGAAAAGAAATCTCGTATGTATTACATTTTGTCACACTTAAATATAAAAATCAGCTATATATCATTGGTCAAAATTCACACGATGGTTGCTGGCTTTAGTAGGCGAGCAAGTTCAGTTGTGCTGTGAATATCTATAGCCCAGTGCAGATTGCATAACCTGCATAAAACTAGAATAATACCCTGATGTTACATGATTAACATTTTCCAACACAGTGAACGTTGGTTGCAATTGTAATATGCATGCTGAATTTGCAAATCAATTTTTCTATTTCGTCACTTTACACCCTTTGCAAATTCAGTCATTACAATAAACACGCAAGACCACATTACTGAACGCATTAATAACTTCAATAATAATAAAAGAGGAATTGTTAGCAAACACCGTTGAATAGTGCTCAATACACAATGTGTAGAGCGGTATATAGAATTTCGTGATGCTCAGTGAAAAAGACGCATGATTCGCTGAAACTCTGAGTTTTAACTATTGCATTACGCTCCCACATTTTTAGTTAAACAGTTCACACATTCCTTTGTTTTCAACTTATAATATACCTGCCTTCATAACCTCTTGTAATTAGAGCGTCGCTCAATCTGCCTGATGAGTGCGTAAGCACGAAACTCAGAGTTGCAGCGAATCGTGCGTCTTTTTTTACTGAGTATCACTTAATTCCAACTTCAGTAATAATAATACTAAATGTCATAATGATTACATACCTGCAATTCTTTGCAAGCTCTTCTAACATCAAATTTCCATTTTCAATTGCCGTATTGCTACCAAGGTTTACGAATTTCAATTGGGTACAAGACCTGAAAAGAATTATCTCATCAAAAAACATGAAGCCGTTTTATATAGCTCTGTCTTACGCAATATTGGGTAATTTTTACAACACAATTTTAATCAGGGTAAAAATATTTTTTTTCTTATTCTTTTCAAATGTTGACCATAGCACAAATTATCTTACGAAAACAATAAGCATTTCTCGTTCTCCAATCATAGGTTGCTGTAGCGTGTAACAAGCACTATATGGGTTGTGCACCAACCAGGTACGAGGTTCAAATCCTGAACCAACTAAAGTTATAATGGAGTTGGTCAAAGTTTATGATATAGTTTGTGGAAAATTACTTCACAACAAGGATACTTACCTAAATATTTCAATCAGGATATCTTCGTGTACAGGAACACGATAAAGATTCAAATTTTGCAATTTTGTTAAATTCTTCAAAAAGGAAATGCCATCCCTTGATGAAATATTGCAGGAGCTCAAATTCAACTCTAAGAAAATTAACTTAACTTTAATAAAATGTAGATAAAGTTCAATCAAAACGTGTTGAAATTCAAAAATAAAATAAAATGGATAATAGTATAAGTATATGATACTAGTGCTTACCTATAAGATTATAACATGTAGATGAAATGACTTTGAGTGATTGAAGATTGACAAAATCACATGCTGCAAGGTGAAGGTGAGTAAGAGAGCTTCCACATATCTCAACAAATCTGAGTAATTCAAAACAAAATAATTAGAAAATGGGAAACATCCGAGGCAGCTGAATAAATAATGATAATAAACAATAAAAAATCAAAGAATCAATGAAAGCTTTATTGAATCACTAAAAATTGATGATGACTATGGTAACTTACTTGATAAAAACGTTCGTAGTAATAGATTCAAGAGCACCAAGCCATGACATGTTAAGTTTTTCAATTCCACTACATTTGGGGACAAATGATTCCAAAGCTTTGTTATTTATCTTATAAAAAAGAGGATTGTGATTAAAACAAAAGTTGTAAATGTTCCATATGGCCAATTGCGTGAGCATAATCTAAGGTAAAATTATAAATTAATTTTAAATTACCTTAGACCAATATGGTTTTAAATTCAACTCTTTATACCAAGATGGATCATATATAAAAGCCTTGAAAAACCTGCAAAAAGAGGCTGTGCTTTAGAAAGCATTGTCACTCAGCTATTATATTCTGAATGCCTACACAATGAACCGAACTTACTTTGTTGTTAAATAAACAATGGATAGTATACCTTATTTTGTTTGTAATTTTATATACAGGGTTGTTTATGCTAGGCGATTTCAATGGGAAAGTATTCACACATACATGCAGAGGCAGCACCACCGTGAGGACTGGGGAGGACATGTCCTCCCCAATATCTTTCTGGACTGATTTTTCAAATCACCCAAATCCAAGGAGAAATATTTACGGGGGAGGGGGGGTGTAGCATGGCACATGAGAAGAATTTGTTTTTGAAGAAAGTGAAAAGTGACTTATGGGAACCATCGATGGGAACCATAGATAAAGCAAACAGAGCACTCATTGTCCAAGAACTTTACAAGGGTTCTTTTTTCAAGTGGGCGTGGTTTCCATAAAAAGTGGGCGTGGTCGTAAAAAATTTCAAGTCCTCCCCCCTTTTTTGGGGCTGGTGCCGCCTCTGCATACATGCTACAAGTATATTATGCTGGCATTCATATAATAGAGCAGCACATATAAACAATTATTATGCAAAGATGATGTCCACATACTTGCAGGATCGAATCATCAATATCAACTCTTTCAACGTCAAATGAGAACAAATGGTTGCTATAATTTCATCCTGGGGTTAAAAGAGCATTTAAAAATGATTAATTAAAATCAAAGCATTATGATCAAGCAGGTGATAAAAGAAATATCATAAAGGCTGTCAACATCGAGGCTAGGGAGCTCTAGCCACCCCTGGATGTGGAGGACTCAGCACCCTTAATACTACCCACTTGAGCTGCTCTTGTTGTTTTTGACCTATATCATCTTCATCAAATTTACTTCAACACCTTTTATTTTATTTATAGTCTACTTTGTTCATTTGCTAGTTTTATGTTTTACAATGCATTTAGAGAATATATGATGGCATTTATATTTTTAAGCTTGAGCTCCCCTCGGAAAATCAAAAGTCAAAACAATGGAAATCATGCAAGGATCGAGAAAATTAAAACAACGTACTGGTAAAATTTGAAAATATCCACATGCTTCTCTTTCATCAACAGATACTTGTGATTGGATAGACGAGGTACCTGTTCTGTTGCTTGAGGTTTCTTGAAGTGATAGATTGCTAATATCCAAGTAAGCTAATGAATCTTCGACTGCATGCTGCAATGCCATATTTGCAATAATAGTTGTTCCCGTTATGTAAACAGCATCAAGTTCTGTGTAGTACTCACAGAGTCTTTGGTTAAACTCCAATCGTATCAGTCTGCACAGAAAGAAAAAGAAGAATATAATGCCATGTTAAGAACAATCAAGGTAGTTATACCATCTGATAAAAAAATTGAATTCCCTACCTTGTTGGGAAACTTATGTTATTTATAGGAGGTGAGAAAATCCTTGCTTCATGTTCAGTTTTCACTGGCCCACCTTCCCAAAGTACCTCCCACCTATGTAATAAGAAAGAATATCTAAATTAAACAAAGTTTAATTTCGTACAAAAACATTGGTAAATAAATTAAAGATCCATAATTAATGACTGTTGAACACATTTTTTTATCAAATATTTATTTTGATCTGCATGGGCCTCTATACCAATGGCGTAGATAGGAAATGTCATGGGGGGCGAGAAATTCAGATTTTCCGACAAAAATTTAATGAGCATTTTTGTTACTTCAAGACTATGGATATAAGATAAGGAAACTAGCTAGAACTGAACGTAAACAGAAGAAATTTATTTTCCGACAAGATCAGAAATTTTCAGACAAAAAGGCAGTTTAGCTCTACAGGGGGGTTTTTTGCCCCCTCCTCTGACCCCCTTCTATCTACGCCACTACTCTATATGGAATTAATGCTTGGTTGATAAATAAATTCACAGTATTTGATCAGCATCAATAAATGACTCATGGGGAGCTTTGTTGCATGCTAAAATGCGAACAACTGCTCCAGGATTGTATGTTTCATATATTTCTATCTTTGTTGGTAAAACTGCATGTGAATAGTACAAGTCTGAAATGAAAGAATAAAACATGTTAGTTATGATTAAAATAGGAGTTTATCATGTCATGAACAAGAGTGTTTATGAGTGTGATACTTCAAGAGGTGTGATACTTCAAGTTCTCTCGTCATGAGTGTGATACTTCAAGTTCTCTCGTCATCAAACAAGTGAACAAATATGTGCGCAGTTGAGAAAAGGTTGAGGGAGATAATTTGTACATTTGTCAGACGTAGAAAAAACAGTCCTTCTCACATCATTGGGCAAATGTTAAACTCATAAGCATTCCTGTTTATGACATGATAAACTTCTTTTCTTAACATGTCAATCACTGTAGCCACAATATTAGTTATAATTGATTTTTTAAACAAATAGAAATCCGTGAAAGACACCATAAAGTATATAGCCCAATACCAACAAAATCAGTAGCTTGAAACCATGTTTCTTTTCGCCCGAACTTCAAAGGAGTAGATGGAACCATGTTCCACCATTCACCATAGTATCTCTGTGTAAAACAAAAAATGCATTTTATCGCAAAATCAATTAAAAATACCAGTGCAAAACATAAAGCAGCAATCAGTGCAGTGTGTCTCGATATGAATTACAGTTACAAAATAATTACAGATAATAATTACAGTGACAAAAGCGTCTGTGAAATCTCCATAACTTGGATATCTTCTCGAGTTTCCTGCAAGATTGTGCGCAGAGTATGCAGTTGAAGATTCATTTCCATATTGACTTGAGAATCGATGAACAGATTCTGCAGAATATCGCGTAGAAGTTCCTTCTACATTTTCTTTCTCTTCGCTTTCTCCTGCACCAAACAATTTCTTAACTTTCCTGAACATCGCAACATTTCACTGCACAACAAAAAGTGGACAGAAAACCTTAATGTCAAACTACCATTGAAACGTGATACCAATACAGTGTGACCAGATTCCAATTTGGAAATTATGCCAAAACTGCCCTAAAATTATGCTAGATTTACAAAAATTATGCCAGATTTCAAATCGAGGCTATATTTTTTGAAAAAGAGGCTTGCGCATGCGCTGTCTGTTGTATTTATCACGTTGCTTAAACGATTTATTCCAGAGAAGTGAGATCCTGCTCTCAGCCAGCCGGATCTCAACTCGGTGGGATGAAAATAATGGTACTGAGCCGACTTAAGCAGCCGGTTTTCCTCGTGACACACACTTATAAACGGAAGCAACACCTTTGACAAAATGATGTTAAAATTATGCCAGAATTATGCTAGATTTCAGATTATGCTAGATTTTATGCTAAATGACAATTTTCGGTCAAAATTATGCTAAAAGCATAATATTATGCTAGGTCTGGTCACACTGTACCAATATTCGTTTCGTGCTCGTTCAATCATTGATCTATTTGCAGTGAAATGAATATTCGTCTTCATGTATGTGAACTCGTGAAGTCAATGAATGCAGTTGCTTCTTATTTGGTTGGCATTGAGATATTTGGTTGTAATCTTGGTAAATGAACTGAAAAATATAAACTGAGATGTAAACAATGGCTGTGGTAATATTTGGACAGAGTTTATCTGCCTTGAATATTGTGATTATAGAATATTTAGCATTGCTAATGCTATATTTGCGACCTGGCCTAGCCATCACAAATACAAATTGTACCGCCGAAGTTACTCAAACCTTCAACAATTGTACAGAGAAAGAATATTGGAATTTTAAATTTATTGGGGACAAAAAGTCAGATATAGGAACCTTTTATTGTGGTAATAAACACGTTATAGGGTGTCTCAATGCGACAAAAACTTTTCGAAGTCAAGAATGTAACGAGGAAAAGACTTTGCATGGAGGGGTAATTTTAGTTTGCTTTTTAATCTGTTCTTCTCTCTCTGGCATAATATTGACCAGATATTTTAAGGATTATTATAATTTTTATTTATTGTAGGTACCAAGTATTGGAAAAAGAAAAGATTTACTAATTTCTCTGTGTACTACTGTTGAGAATACTGGAAAGAAATGTCTTCAGATACTCTCAGATGCAAATAATTTATTGAGAAATTCGAACCAAAATCATCAATTCAAATTTTCCACCAATGTGATTAAACCCATTGGATGCTGTCTTCATATGATCCAGAATTCCTATAAGTTTGTATTTTCTCTTAGTTTATAGGTAAATTTATTTTGTCATATTTTGACAATAATATTTTTAAAACATTCCAATTATTTTTAGTTTATCCAAAACTTCATTGAAAAAAATCTCAGAAGTATTGGTAAAGCAAGAAAAAAAAGCATTAGACCAGATCTGCTTACTGAACATACAAGTAAATCTATACTAATTCAAATGTTTTAATCTATACAATAACAAGAAATGATTTATCTTACTTATAGGAAGATTAAAATTCCACATATTTACGATTCTAGCCCACACTTGAAACTGGACAGAACAGTGTACATGATTCTTCAAAAAGAACAATGCTACCTGTAACATCAGAGGTTGATGCCTGTAATATTTCATTCAGCTTCTTTGTTTGTTTGTGAAACTTTCAAGCAGATCTGTGTTTGGATTACTGAATCCAGTTTTCTTTAATTGCAGACAACAGTGAAACCCAATTCCAAGGGAATTCTAAAAAGTACATCAGGACGTCTTGTGGCTGGGTTAGTCATAGCAACAATAATATTCATAATAGTAACATTTATCATTGCAAGATTTATGTATCAAAGATTTCAGAGGAAAAAGAGAGCCAAATATGAGGATTATGGATATAGTCAATTAAAAGTTATATTAGACGATGCTCTTGATGAAGAAGATGATGACGACCAACTTCTTTCTGTAACCTGATAATATTCAATTTTAACTATCTAATTTCTTACATTTTAAAAGTTTTTCTATGCATGGTTCTTTGTTATTTGTATGACAAAGTGAAGAAGTTTTTTCAGTGTTACATGGGATGATTCTGAGAAGGGTGACATAATCCATAAATTTCTAAAGACAGGAAAGTTTTAGTTAATTTGATTATTATGCTCCAAGTTTGTATTGAATTTAAGAGATGGTATATTTTGAAAAGTACAAAATATCTTGAAAACTCTTGAAATAGGGAACAGATAATTAACTTAGGTACAAGTCCAAAAGATTTCTGTATAAAAGATAGTGTTACTTCCCCTTTCTGACGACAATGAAATTCACAGTTGTGTTTATTTTCTGCTGATATAAAACTTCTCAACCTACACAGACACAAAAAATATCTGAGTGAATTAATACTGATAACATTAAGAATAAAAATATAAAATATAGAAAACAGATCAACTCGGGTATAAATTACCATTTTTCGAACTTGATCCAAAGACTTGTGGCCTGAACAGTCTTCTGGTTTATAAGGTGGGGAGATACAAACTTCATCCATGACAAGTATACACTCATTCTGCCATTGACAATCTGGAAAACTAAACACAATACCATACATGAAATATGTTGTTGATAGAGAGGGGAGGGAAGAAAAACCCCCTGTAAGGCTAAATTGCCATTCTGTTAAAAAATGTGTTACTTTGCTGCAAAAATAACAATGGTTGTATGCTTCTTGCATTTTAAGTGCTAACTTTTAAAATGAATGATTTTAAACTGAATACAACAATTTCTTCTGATGTTTAGAAATTAGGGAGGTGGAATGATCTCTTTCAATTATGTATGGTATAGCAACCTTAATCAACTCAACTCAACATACAACCACAATTAATCACAAATTTGTACTTTTGTTTGTACATTAATCACAAACTCACAAGTTTGTGGTGTTCTTTAAGTATAAATTTGCGTATAACAACCGTTCTTGCAAATAAGTGTCTTTCAACTTTTTCCTGGGAAGGTTGTCAGAGAAGCTACACTTTTAGCCCCCCTATGAATTAACCTATTTATACCCCTGATTAAAATAACCAACTCCTGCACAGGGACGACAAAAAGCATTGAAAATAAAACCATACATACTACTTTGCAATGGAGTCAAACAATAACTGTGCTTCTTCTGGTACATTAACTCCAATCTTATCAGCAGCTTTTAATTTGTCACCAATTGCTACTTGATACCGTCTAGTTATCTTTTCTAAATCATATTCGGGAGCTTGCTGGGGCCCACTTTCAGGTAGAGATATAATTTTAAAATTTGAGTCTGCGACATGATTCAAGTTTATCATTATTATGTCAAAGTTATTCTTTTTTCCGGTTTTTTCAGTTGTTGGACATTCTAAAAAATCTGTTAAGGCTTTGATTCTGGTAAATAAGAACTCTCTCCCGAAATATATAATAGTCTCCCAAAAGAAGCTGTCAGTAGTAAAGATTTCATCAACTTCAAAATTCATCTTGACCAGTTTGCAGAGTATGTCAGTGGCGCACCCAAGATCAGTGCTGGAGGCGCCCCTGGACAAAATTTTTCTGAAAACCACACCCTTTTAATTACAGGGAAACACCCATTTAACAGTAATGCTAGCATCATAATCGTATCAGAAACACTCCTGGATTCTTAAACAAACTCAGAGGGTTCACGGAACCTGGATTCTTTTACAAAATGGCCTAAAAGCACCTTAATATCTAGAAAATAGTTGGAATAGCGCACCTGAGTGGGGCACCTAGCCAATATCTGGGATTTTGGCGCGCCTGCACCTGCGTTGCGTTGTAGGCCTGTTGGCGCACCCGAGATCTTGTTGAAAGCGACCATACTCTGCAAACTGATCTTGATGCATATTTGAGAAGCAAGGGTTTTATATAAGCTACTGAGCCTTCTAACCCCATTTGCCACTTCACTTACTGAACCTTAGTAGGTGGCTTCCAGGTAAACAAATAGATGGTATTTACATTTTGACATAGTATGCAATAGGCAGATTCTCGACCCTCCTCCCCCGCAAAAAATGTTTTCATGTCCCTGTGGTAGCGTAGCGCCGTCTATTGTGGACACTTCTCAAAGTGCTCCCCAAAAGGGACGGGCCTTAAACTCATTCAACAAAACAACCACATGTTGATTTGATAACACTTGAAAACTATTTCGAATATCGATCTTAGATTATAACGGACCATAAAGCACAGGTCTGAAAAGTTGCAAACGGTAGTTTTCTCATTCATACATTGATAAACTTAAACGTGTGCATTAAAAGTGCACACTGCACACACAGACAGGGAAGGGACGACGTTATTATAGCTCCTACGAAAAGGATACTTATAAAAATGACTTTATGCTCGCTGTCATATCCAGTGACAATTCCTTGATGTTCATCAAAACTGGTCTTGCACCAAACTTGGCATCCAGGAGTTATTTCTATTCTTGCTTTTCCTTTCTTCTCCAGACCTTCACTGCCACCACCGGCTGCCATATTGCCATTTTACGCTTGCAAAGATTACTTCATGTATGCACGCAAGCAGTCTCGTGGTGGTCGTGTGACATGAAGCACAACAATGAAGCACAAGAATTGAGTGGAGGAGAAAAAAGATTGTTACATACTTCTTCATCATGTGTTTTATTTTTGGTAAAAGACTGAAATTTTGACTGAACTGAAATTACAACTATATGATTGCTTTCTACATTTTGTTTGTCATTGGACTGCAATTATATGACACCCTGTCCTCCTCCCTAGCGTCTTTTTCACAAGCAGATGAAAATCTAAAATAACTGATTGGAAAAATTTAAAACTTTGTTTCAACTTTCAATTCAACGGATAAAATAAATAATAACAAATAGTGAATGAGTGAGGGAACAAATGTAAGTGGTTATAAAATGTTCAAAAACAAACTACATGCATAACAGCTAACAATATGTCTTTAACATGAAGAAAATGTTCCAACTAACTTCTTAGCATCAAAGCATGTTCTGAAAACTCTTCCAGCTCATCAAATTCACAAAGAAGACATATATTAAGAACATCTTCAATTTTATCCAACTTTTTCAAAACTGTTTGAAAATTATCATCAACCTCAGATGAAATACACCTGCCTTTCTCGCGTTTGTGATAATACTCTCTGATCTGAAATTCATTATGGCAAGCATCCAAACCTCTGTGTTTGTGTTGTAAAAGGCAAGGAAAAAAGCTGGTCAATTTGTCATACATGAACTCTATAATCTCATATTTGTTCTCCTCAAGGGCCATTAAACGTCGTACGTCAGAGAATGCTTGCATAATAATGGACAGAAACATATTGATGAGAACAAACCCCATTGTCACAATGATGAGAGCAAAGAAGATTGGTCCAACGATCCTGTTCGCTGACTGAAGATCATAAAAATTAGCAGAACCAAGAAGCAAGTTCACTACTGACATTGCTGATCGTAGTATGGTGACGTAGTTGTTCAAATGGCTTCCAAATAAAAGATACGCCCATTGTATATATGCAAGTAATGGTATACTAAATAGGAAGCCATAGTACCTGAGATCTTTGCTTGCGAATTGAAGAGTTCGGTACAATAAGAGCATATTTTTGTTAAATCGGAGTGTTTTGAGAACCTTGAGAAATGCAATGAATATCAAGCATGCAAGTGTATATCCATATGCCAAATCTATGGATGCAGCGTATTGAAAACTGGTGAACTTACTGGGGTTTGCTTTATATTTGTTTTTGGTCCAATTGACGACACCAAATCTGACAATCAGCAATGCAAACGTCGCCCATGTCAATGATAGCAGCATGAGTTCAATCAAACTGCTCCATTGTTTGAAATAATCGATGCCTTTCACTCTGAATCTCTTAAATTCCATCCACAGATAATAGAGACTAAGAAGAAGAAAGCTGATCTCACAAGCTGCCAGAAAAAATGAAAAGTCGCTGTTATATCTGTCAAGCCTTGTTGTGACTATCCTCGTGTATGGAAATGCACCGCCATCTTGTGTGAACTCAAGCAACAAAGTGACAATGCAGAAGAAATTCTTGTTATTATTGTATGTAGTAAATTCGATGAACACAGCTCTTGTAAATGTGTCTATCCATAAATTCTCCTTCAAGTACTTTATCGATGAATTCGCTTCTGATAATGATATGCCAAGTGAATAAGTGTATCCACCGCCAGAGTATGAATGTATATCTGCTATGAAAGGATGTCCGTTGATTTCCAATTGTGAATAGTGTAGCCATGGATTTTTGTCGTCATTATTCTGGCCTTTCTTAGTGTTGTCATTGGAGCGATTCTTCCATCCCTCGTCATACATGCCGTCATCTTCATTTGAACTACTATAAGTCATGGCACAAATGGTTCTGTTGATATTATATTGGTCAGTCACAGGACATTGAGCTGCAGAGAAAAGCCATCATCAAGCAAAAAATAGCACAGCAAAGATAGATGATTAAATAAGACTTATTAAACTAAAGAGATATAATGATGTCTTCAGATTGCTTGCGCAAAGATCTTAATTGATCCCGTGTTTTGTACGCTAAGTTATAACTCCGTGCCTGAAAGATCCTAAAGCAGCAAAGTTACGGAGATATAATAATGATATAATAATAATCAAATTACCAGGATTGACCCTCAGCTGCCTGAACCTCGGACTGCCAACAACGTACGTAACATAATCAGATAGGAATCCAGTAAAACCTGTTTTATGTCCATTGTACCATTCTTCGCCATACATTGACGGTAGAAAATTATTTGACGACCAATTCCAAAATCCATCAGCATTTGTCACCTTTGAATGAAATGAAAATGTACACTGATAACAATATGAATGCAGTATATAAATAATGAAAAAGTTAACTAATATGACATTGCTGAATGTATTACCATATCAAAATTGTCTGTGATGATCATTTGTTGCAAGTTGTCAGTCATATTATATGCATATGGTGCTCTATGTCCATAAGCGATCAATAAAGCCAGAAATATATAAAGGAAATAGATGACTGTCTCCAATAATACATCAGTTATTCTGATTTGTTTGAGTCGTTCATTGTGGGCTTTCTCAACGTAAGATGATGATAATGGAATATTAATTCTTGATGATGTTGCATTTTTGTCTTGTAAGGGTAGATTATTATTAATCCATTCATCGTCTTTAGCCAATTGAATCTCAGGGAGTTTATCATCTTCTGTTAACTTTTTTATGATCAATGCAAATACACACCCAATTACCAATACCTGTATTCATTAAAAATGTAAATTAAAGTATGAATTCAACAATGTGGCAAATTTGTTCAAAACTTACTTTCTTGAAGATATAACACGACGATTACGACACTGAACAATATCTACATCTGAGCCTTCATTTGTTATGGAGAAATTTCTCTGAAAATTACTGTATGTCATCGAATAAGCCCCAACTTCCAAATACGTTCCCTTCGAATAAACCTCCAACTAAAAATTCATCTTTTCAAATAGGTCCAGAGGGCTTACTTGAGAATTTATGGCACAAAGGTTTTGTTAGTGGTAACTAGTTCCGCCTAAAGAATGGAATTTCCAATGATTTTTCAATATAGAAACATCCTAATCTACCCCCCGATGGCCACGAAGCCTGTGTAGTGAACACCAAAACAAAGCATGCTACAGAGCAGGGTTGTAATCCTCGTGGGGGCAGGGGGCGTAGCACCCCTTGTTGAAATAGGTAGTATATTTGGGGGCTGAGCCCCATAAATATAAGAAATATTAATAAACTTTAGTGACTGTCAATCATAATTGACTGTTGGTTGTTGTTTTGACTAGGATACTGTTTTGTTATATAGCCAATTTTAAGAGTATTTTTAAGCTGATCTAAAAATGGTAGTAGGAAATTTTCTTCAATGAAAAATTTACTCCAAAACCCCTTATTGAATGCTGCTGTTCAAATTTTTGCTTTGAGCCCCCTTGTTAATTTTTTGGGACTACATCCCTGCTATACAGTGTGCCAGCAATGTTGAATTATGGTTACAAAATCAAATATATCCATAATGCACGATTTTACCTTCACTGGCTGTGATATGAAAATATCCTGGAAGATTGAAGTGAAGAATGAAATGAGCCATTTTTCCTGAACTACTCTTCCAAAGCTGAGTCCGTAAAGAAGAGTGAAGAATGCAGAAGTAACAATGGCCATGAAACATAATATCCAAGCAAAGATCTGACACCAATGTGGACATACTGTCTCCCCTTTTTTCTTTTTTTCACTCTTTGTAGTATCTCCATTATCTGAAAAATTATCAGTAACTTTTATTGATACTTCAATTGCATGAATTACGACAATGCAATCTTGTAGAAGATATTTTAAAATGACTAACCTAAAGATAATGCAGTAGGCTCGTTGCTATTTTGAACACTTGAGCTAAAGCTGGGCTTTATCGTTTGATCATCAGCAGACTTAATAGCAGTATTGCTCGCATTCAAATTATCAATTATATCCAACGTGTTGTAGGAAATTTCTGGAATAAAGTAAATTCATGTTAGAAATTGCATCATGAGTTCCACTTTGAAATAATAAAATAAAGATACATGCATGTATTGACTTACGTGCATCTTTATCTTCGTCTATTTTGACAATAAAATCCCCCGAATTAGTTCCATCTGATCTGACACTTGAAACACCATTAATTTCCTTATTGATATGGTCTACTTCTTCACATAACTCATCTTGACCATCAATATTATTTAATGCACAAATCCAATCTATTGTGTCTTCAGATATGATATTTCTATTAACAAAATCTGTGTCGACAATTTCATCATTTTCAGAAACGATTTCGTCTGATTCTCTCCTATCGCTGCTTGGTGTTAAACCATCTTCAACAGATTGCATGGTGTCAATTCCTTCAGGAAATTGTCCCTTTTCCTGAATTATTTTCTTCGTGCTTGGGGCTGCCTTTCTGAATAACTGAGCAATCAATATGTTCAATGGTAAAACGATCAATGCAGATTGTACTCCGATTATGATTTGTTTCCAGTTGAAAGAGATAGATCCGACATTAATTGTCGTTCCTTCGGCAGCAACATCTCTTTGATAAAACATCGCATTCGTCAGCATGGTACACAAAAGTGTACAAAGACAGCACGTGACACGTTGTACTCTTGTGAAATTACTACGTGGTGGTCTCATTTTTACACTAAACCACACATGATCATCACTGAATCCTATTGACGTCTTGTTCAAAAATATTGCCCCAAAATTCTTCAATTCGTCTTCATCGGCGGCTAAAAACACAGCATCAATCTTTCCTTCAGCAATTCCAATTGCCAGCCATGTTTGACACAAGAAATGTGTCTCTACGCCACTCAGGATGTTTGTGACAGTAGCTCGACTGACGTACCAACTGGGATTGTCTCCTGCATTATCATGCCACAACCGTACGTATTCAATTTTACCTAGATCCTGTGAAGATAAATGTAAATTACATAGAAATATAATTGTTTTCAGGTATAAACTGATTCACAATTCGAAATTCACTTGCGTGCAGTACCTGTTCGGTTGTAATGAGAAATGAATCAGTACTACCACGTTGAAATGATACATCTTGATGCTTAGATAAGCAGAATGGTGGACTTTCAGCCAGGCTACCTCCAAGTATCGTACAAACTGATGCAGTTGTACTAGAACCTGGTCTGTGACCTGATGTGATTGTCAAGTCATATCGATATTTATGACTTTGACAACACGTATCTGGTATGACCAATTTTGCCTGTGAAATACATTCAAGGTCAATCATTTATTAATGTATCTCTTTATATGCAATTCAACTGAAATACAAGCAGTCTAAAGTTATGATTGCAAGGAAAGATCAAGTATCAAATATCAGGAAACCAAATACCTTAAACGAATCAGCTCCATCTTTTCTTCTTGCCCACACAACAACAATTAAGTAGCAACCGAATATTGTACATACAGTAGCCAGAAGAGCAGGATAATCAGCTAAATCTTTGATTTTTATAATTTCAGCAGATATGTCCAATGCATTTGGTTGTACGAAGAATCCTCCTCCAAACCAAGTAAGATGGTTGCAATGACATATTGTATTGTTTAAAGTAGTTTCATTTCCAAGCTGAAATTAATTCAATTCACGTTAGATTGTATAATATATGTGTTCAACCTACATCGACAAATTATTTTATTAACTCACATAACATCCGTCTGAACTCCATTTGCTGTCACTTTCATGCCAGTAGAAACAACCTGATATGAATGCCTGAATATCATAGAAAACTGCTGGTTC
Organism: Sanderia malayensis; assembly: GCA_013076295.1. NCBI lineage: Eukaryota > Metazoa > Cnidaria > Scyphozoa > Semaeostomeae > Pelagiidae > Sanderia > Sanderia malayensis. Next base: position 5,595,273 of record RQOL01000466.1, on the reverse strand, counting down.
CATTGTGTTATTCGTTGATATATTTGATATACTTGATGAATTGTACATAATTCCAATGTTGAATTTGATCGTATTGAGAGAAGGGTAGACTTGAAAATTAATCGAACTATTGCTATTGTTAGCACAATCTGGAGCAGTGAATTTTTTCCTATAGTTGCTTGAAGATGGCAAAATATCATAGTTGATGAAGATTGTGCATGGAGCTCCAAAGCATTTGATCTTCAAGAATAATGTAACCTCTTTTGCAGGAAGCCTTAACTGAACAAAACTAATTTTTCCATTCGTCAAATTAGCTGATTTGTTGCTCTAAAGGGGGAAATATTAAGACATGCAATCAATGTACAAGCAGTCAATTTCTATTTACAACCAATGATAAATAACAAAAGGTAATATTGAATGGAATTAAAGATTGCACAACTATTAATCAAGAATATAACTTATATTTAGATGAAATATATACCACAACATACCATTTTTGCTTCTGGGTTTGGAATTTCTATTCTCATATTATCGTTTTCAGGTAAATTTTTGACATCGATCTCTTTTTCTTCTGACAAAAATGTCAGACTTGAAATTGTTGGAGTCAAAGACCTTCCGATGTTTTCTGCATCCAAGATGTGAGGATTACGCAACAAAGTAACCATCTAATAATAAACATAATTGAGTTATAAGAATTGGATAATTTCAACATGTTTAGGATTATATAACAACTTCAATAGATAACATTAATGTTGTTATCTCTCAATATATAACAACGTAATACCTTAGAATCCACTGCAGTGATATTGGTAGAATTCGTATCAATAAAACTTCTCACAGAAGGTGATTGTATCTGTCCACCTTCCATTGTTTTCATAGTCATACTATTAAGTTTGCTCACTTCTGATCTTTTCATCTCAATTGATAAAGATTCACCGATTATCCTTCTTGCAGGTTCTCCGACAACCAGAGAGCGTGATAACAATAATGTTGAATTGTTGATGATCTTCAATGAATTGTTCGTAAATTTTTCGTACTAAAGAAGAAAAAAATTAATCAAAACAAAAGAAAAATAGCTTAAATGCAAGTGTAGGTTAATATAAGTATATTGTGCTAACCTGATCATCGCTTCTTTGTAAGTTCGCATTTTCTGCTGATGTTGCAACTGCTGCCGATTCCACGTTGTTTCCTACAGCCTCTAAAAAACCTTTTAGTGCATTTTGTATTTCTTTCGGATCACGTTCACTCCATTCTTCGAAGGATTGACCAAGAAAATTCGAAGCCCCTTCAAAAAACTGCAACATCTTGTCCTGAAAATTAACAAGACATCATATCTCTTTCAGCTAATGATATTAAAAGAATGATCACGAATTATTTCCGGGTAGTTATTACAGATGAAATTCACATATACCTGAGACTCCTCATTTACTTCATCCTCAGAAGATGAAACATCTCTTAGTGCACTGCTTATTAATGCAAAATTATTCAGACTTGTTAACTCAATATCAGTCAAGGCATTAACAACCGTAGCTCTCATCTAAAAATCAAAGCTAAAGCATTAAGAATAAATATGTAATTATCATATAAAAACTAAACTAAAAAGAAAAACAAAACATACATTTTTTCTTTTTTCTATTCTTGTCTTTCTTTCCGTTTCATCTGGTACCAAAGTGTTGCTCTCTTCCTTTGCTGAATCTAAACTTTTACTGATAGCTTTTGAAAATCTTCCAAGTTGTTGGAGATCTTTTGTACCGGATAATTTTGATAGGGTACTGTCTGTTCCGTAAACATACGCTTCAAGCTGGGTTTCAATTGACTTCGTCTCGGTCCCTTCGCTTTTCTTCTCATTAAAATGTCGCACCTTTAATTAAAGACAAACCGTATTTTCTTGAAAAAGCGCCTAGAGAACTTTTCAAACTGTTCATGTTCTGGCTTCTGCCCCAGAGTCATATTCTATAACCAATACTCTGGGTACTCATTTACCGACCTCGCAAGGATGAACAGCTGAGTTGGCTGACGGCTTGTAGTTCGTAGCTAGTTCCGAACATTCATGGGTTCGAGCCCATGAAGGTTACCCTTCAAGGATCCGAAAACCAGCGCCTTGACGCCCTAACAACTAGGCTACATCACAGCTTAGGTAAGGGGGAGCTTGTTTAAGGGCGGCCGTTTTCAAGGACAGGCGTAATTAAAGTTTACAATGCATTGGGAGGCTGCTTTTTCAAAACCGGAGTGCTTTTTCGAGGAAATACGGCAACTCGTCAATACGTCAGGACAAAGCAAGTTCCAACTCTGGATAGAATAAAAAATGACAGAAAGACAATCTCTGATTGTCGCTATGTTAAAATGGTCCCCATTAGAGCAAACTAATACTAAAATAGCATACGATATGTATATGATAAGAAATGTATACCTGTACAGTAAGATTAGTTTCGGTACTGGCACCATATGAATCTGATATGCGAATGATCAATGTCTGCGTGTAGTTTGATGCTTCTACGCCTTGCTGCAGGGCTGCGTCTATAACTGTTGCAGATCCATATGAAATAAGAGTGGCTGATGATGTTGTGTGCTCCAGAAATGAAATTGAATACTGCAATGTTTGAGTAGAACCAGTCCAGTTATAGCAGCTAATTCGAAACTTCGTTTCAATTGCTTCACCACATGGAGGGGTAACATTACAGAATCCCCCTAGAGGAGGGATGCTCACTTTAAAGCCATAATCTGCATAGCCTACTTCTCCTGTAAAATTAACAAAGAATGTTTCATGCCGGTTGTTAGTGATATGAAATAAAGACCAAAAATAAATGTTTATTATAAACTGTTTTATTACCCCAAGCAGTAGTAACAGTAAATCTTGCCAGATACTCTTTGTTTTTAGTTAAGAACATTGGTAGCAGTACAAATGACACTGAATCTTGTGGGGTTAGTGTGTTAACCATCCATTCAATTGCAACATTTGTGAAGTCGTCTTTATTCAACAATTGCCAGTTGTATGTTTTATATCTACCACAGTCAGTGCAACCTCCGATTAAAGACAAACGCGTTTCTGGATCGATATTCCGTTGGCAATTTGCTTTACACCTGGACATGGAAAACCATGCATATTCATAATGGAAACACTTTAGGTTTAATGAGGTAAACAATGTTCTAGATAATACTGTATTAACTATTGATATATATAATAAATACTCACTGAATCGATGTCAAAACAACAGTTTTATTTTTAATATCAAGATAATTGTCAACTTCTGAGTATATACCAGGGACCAATCGACTTTCCAGTCTTAATCGTACGATATAAACAGCATCTGGAAAGAGCGTCTTGGCTGGGATAGTCCATGTTGGCAGATTGTACTCTATAAGGTTATATCCATGGCCAAGACAACCACCATCACCAATCACATACGGCAAATAACCTGGCTTCACAGTACAATACCATTTGTAAATGAGAGTGCTGTTATCAGCTGTTGGCAAATTAGGATCACGGCTTTTGCTTGCATCAAGAATTACATCTTCTGCCCACGATAATAGCTTAGTTGTGCTACCTGCAATCTCTACATATAAAGGCTCTCTTGTTATTTCCATGTATGTCTCATCGGATTCTGAAAATTCAAGACCTTTCATTTCCACTGTTATTTTAATCACATATATTCCTGGAAAGATGCTTCGCTTTTTAACTGTCAGGTCTCTTTTGTTAGTGACTGTATTTGCTGGAAAACTAAAAGAAATAATATAAAAAATAATATAGTTATTATGTTGTAAATACACTACCTGCCTCCTAATACGTCATAGTATAGAAAGCAAGTGAAATGTAGCTAGTAGTAAAACAACAAAGAATTGGGGATAGAGAAAATGGGGATAAGATGCGATAAGAAAGAAAATAATGAATAGATAACTACCTGATTAATTTGTCAGATTCCGCTCGTATACCGCTTTGCATGAATGCCTGGCTACTGTTAAAAAGTTGCCAGTTGAAATCGACTTGGTGAGAATCTTCACAATCTATTTGAACATCTGTTAGTATAGTGAGCTCTCCAACAAAATTGAAGCTAAGCAACTGGCCAATTTTACGAATTATCTTCACTGCTGGTCTCTTGCAGACCTTATCATTTGACACATAGACATCTCTCGTAACGATCAAAGTGGTGAAAATGTCGGTTACAGCTACTCTTGTGAAAAAGAGACCCTGGCTTGTATACTGGTGGCTTTGAGCAGCTGCTAAATACTTGTTGAGATCCAACTTAGTTGCTCCTTCGGCAGTGGCAATATTTGGAATGCTTACAGCAGGGCTAAATTCAATATTAGTGACAGTTGACAATGTTCCATCTCCAAAGTTCCAATTATATGTTGTATTTGTACCAGGGCTCTTCAGCAATAAATAAAACTCGATGAAACCTTGACCAGTTGGTAGCGAGCTTAGCAGTTGTAATCCAACAATTGTTTTCAGTAATACAAATCTCTTTCTGCTAAACATCGAGTTGATCAAATTTGATACGCTTAATTCAATGATATAGCTTCCATTTCCACCAATAAGATCATTCAATACTATTTTACTTTCTTTGGAGTTATTCAAAAACCAATTAAGACTTGGTATTGTCCAGTTAAATGTTAAACATTTTCCACCAGTAGTAACAGCGGTTGCTTCGATCGGATAGGCATCCCGTAAGTAAGCTTCAATCATGCCATTCTTCTCTTTTTCAGTTATAACCACATTTGGTAAATTATTCAGTGATAAATTCAACGACTCAAGAGCTCTTAATATATTAACTTGACATGTGAACTTTTCACTGCTAACTCCATTTCTCATTTCCATGGACATCTGAAAGCAATCTGGCTCAGTGTATGTATAATTTCCTAGTAGCACATGTGCATAACAAGTGAAAACAGGCATGCTTCGCCACTGTGTTATGACTCCATTACCATAGTCTATCTGATATTCCAAATTTCCCGGTGGAGTTCTGGGACATGCAATGCCAAAAGAGAACTGTACGTAGGTATCGGGCCAATTAAGACTGATCAAAGCTGGAAACGTGTAATCACTTTTATTACCAATGTGTCTCATTATGTGGATAGTGCCACTACCCGAAGCTATAGGACCAAAATTTGACAAAGTCCAAGTGTATGAAAAATCACCAACGTGCCAGTAACTAGTCGTGAACTCCCAGTATGTCACGCCATTTACAAACTGACTCGACGACATGGAATTGCCAAAGGAGACTTGTAATACTCCGGATAATGATGAACTTAGAGTAAATTTAAATTTCACAACAAGTCCAAGTCCAGCCACTGGTACTACTACCAAAGATATTGACGAGCTTTCGCGGACGCAAATATCTGTATCCAGTACATCATTATCATCAACTGAATCGGAAACTGATATTCGTAGTTGCTTACGACCATGGCCACCATAGATACCAGGTGGTATCTCCACAGTTGCATTAATACCGTCATCTGAAACAATCCCATCAGTTCCTTGAATTAGAGATCCATTCACCTCTATTCGCCATTGTTTCGTCGTTGCATAATTAAATCTCGTTTTTATAACGTAAAGCTCTCCCATGTTAATACATTCCTTCTGATAAATAACTTCATCGACTTCTAAAGGTTTTAAAACCAAAGCCTTTGTTTCGAAAATTGATTCCTTGCGATGACGATTATAGCAAACACCTGAAAAAATAACATTGAAAATAGCAAACGAAATTATTGTGTATATACCTACTGTTATAAATTTGAGTGTAATTTCATGCGTATAGGTTCATACCTGCTATATTATACTCTCCAGATAATTTATACTTGTGATTTATGATCGAGTCATTGGCTAAATTTCGCAGAACTTTTACATTTCCATCACCAAAATTCAGATCACACTTCAGCAAAGGACAATCAAAATCTCCAAAAATCTTCATCTGGGAATCTCTGCCAACACGAGATTCATGAACTGTTGCATTAATTTTGAATGATCTTCTTTCGGGAAGCTTTCCTTCTGTAGGTTCAATGTTGATGTTTTTTATAATAAACGAATCAAAAGGGATAACAAGCTGGACTGCTTATCCTTCAATTCTGAAAATTTCTACTTAAGTCAGGTACTTCAAATAGTATTGGGTAATAATTTATTTGTCTACCTACCGGTTTTTTTAACTTGCTCAGGCAAACAGTTAATTTCAGGCTCCTCAATTTTTCCACATTCAGAAGGGCTACTATAAAGACACAAGAAACTGACGGCAAATAAAAAAGACTGCAGTTTTTGTCCACAAATCATTTCTAAGCTTTGTGTTCCTTCATATAGCGTATAATTTCAATCTAAGTTCATTTATTCTGTGTTAAAAATAAAATATTTCCCTGTGTTTGTTTCTCGTCTCACTCGATAATTGAAAATTTCGTTCGTTGTATGCTGTCGTCATTCCGAAAATATACCTAATTTCCCGCCAAAAACGTTCACCAATGATGTCGAAGAAAATTAGGTGATTCCAGATATTCAAATGCAAATCTTTCGAAACTCTAGTAATAATCAAGTATACATTAGAATTCTTTTTTTCTGATTAAATTTTTGCTTAAAAAATTTCTTGCCGTATTTCCTCGATTAAACGCCCGGGGCGTTTATTAATCTCGGCACTTTTCAGGGGGGCGCCTAATCGAGGGGGGCCATTATTCAAGGGAGGGCGTTTATTAGAAAGTACAAGATCACAGCCTCTGTCATTGGGTCCAGAAAAAGACAAAATGGTTTAGTTGCGCCTTGCTTTTATCGAGCAACAATACACAACACCAACTTTTGTTGTGTGGGGGACGTTTAATCGAAGGGGGCGTTTATTTCAAAAGTTAGTAGCATAAGGGGCGTTTATTCGAGGGGGCGTTTAATCGAGGAAATACGGTAAGTTGAGTAGCCAATTGTTATCTATTGTTATTGAGTAGCCAATCACAATCCATTATTGTGAGAAACGGCTAACTTGATAACCGTTTGACCTTCATTTGTTTGACTTGATAACGGGTCAAGACCGAAACGTCGTAATAATCTATAACGTAACTGGTCTTTATTCGTTCAATTACTTTATTGCATCAATATAGTTACGCACGTTACTTGGATATATTGCATTATTGTCAGGTAGGTACCAGGGTCCAGGCCTACAACTGTCTACATTGTGGTCCTGGGTTCAAGGTTGATTCTTACTGCATTTGGCTTACTCTTTTGTGCTCAATTGTAGGGGGGTCAAATAAGCAGGGAGGGTGGACATTTTTTTATTTTCGTAATGTGGGGTGGTCTTAATAAAGTGACCAACCGGAAAAATCGCAAATAAACCGTTAAATGGGGGGAGGGTAAAAATAAAATGGAGGGGTGGATATTCGTTTTCGCACATAAAATTACTATAGAAGACCTTGCGCTAAACGATTTTTGTTTTCTGAAAAATTTAAAAAAGCCTAATTTGGAGGGTTGATAATAAAATGGGGGATTAGATCATACTTTCACATTTCTGTAAAATGGGGGGTCATTATAAAATGCTATGGAGGGTGAAAAATCTTAAAAAAGGCAATATGACCCCCCGTACAATTAAGCACAAAAGAGTATGCTGGATCTCTTGTTGCAATGTCACTCTAATTCGTATTACCATAAATAGAAACTTCAAGCCAGGCTTTGTGGTTTACTTTTATTTACTTGCATTGCTGAACCTACATTCAATCCCCTGTTATATGCTTTTCAGAAATGCCTTTCAGAAAATATTACCAGAAAAACCAAATTGAAAATAATGACTTTTTTGTAGCTCAGATTTCAGAAAAACTTAATTAAAGATGACTATGAGATGATCATAATGAACAATACAGACACGAATCCAAAATGATTATTAGCAAATGCACTTTACTGACCTTCAAATGGCAGCTGCAAGACATACAATAACGTACTTCAAAATTAAAGACTTGCTTTATTATGGAAGCTTTAATCTACTTACTTACTGAAAATTACTTGTAAAGAATGGTAGACATGAACTTGAAAGATTCAGAAACAACTCTTCGAGAACTATAATCCTTCAAGGTGTTTTTTACATATAAGATGGTCATAAAAAGCATTAATAAGTACAAATGAAATAGCTGAGCAAACTAAATTATACATAAGAGAAAAGTAAGAAATGATTTCTTATCAACAGTTGTTCATGATAGATGGTTCAGTCAGCATTATCTTCATGTAAACATAATAGTACCTACTTATTGGTTAACCTGTTTGACAAGACAAGTTACTGACATAGTAGAGCAAACAATAGTGCAGCTACTCACCAAGTTGAAAAATGATCAGCATATATTAATATGCTTAACATGCTTCTATGGGTTCATTATTGTCATTGACATCAGCGGCAGTTTTAGCAGTGGCAGTTGCCTCTTTTTGTTGTTCATCTGATGATGGTCCATCTTCGCTTGCACCCTGCAGCTGTACGGAGCTTCCTTGCTTGTTGGTGCCTTCCTCGTCATTACTAGTTGTCTCTCCAGATGATTTTGCTGCAATCATAACAACAATTGTAAGCAAGTAAATACAATTTTTTCATAATAAACAAAGCCCCAAAGTAGCATTCAGTTTCTTAAGCTTTTTGCAATTTTGGCACTGAAAAGTTTTTACATTCCAAAGCACTAAAATCAATTTTTCACTTGAAATACAGGAAAAAAATGACCAAAACTGATTTTGATTTTGCTAATTTCACTTATCAGTGTATAGATTAAATGTCCTCTTTAACTGCAGTTCTTTTTCTATTTTCATTTCTTTTAGAATTCTATTCTCTAGAAGTTTCTTCAGTTTGAGTGTGACTAGCACTAGAGTTTCTTAATTAATTTGTCACTAGATTGGTTTCTTATGGGACATTTCTCATAAAACAAATTGTGTGATCAGCTGTGATAAAATAACTTTCATAAAATACATAACTTGTCTTTTTGAAATTATTTAATACAGTTTGTAGGTGGCATTTGTGACTAATTGACACCATTTCTTACCATTTGTCCATATCAGCCTATCCTCGTAAAACTTGATGACCATTTGCGGAATTTTGACATTTGCAACCCTTGCAGGAACTAGCTCGGCTTCGTTTGTGTTGGCCCTGAAACAAAATTGCGACATAAAAATAAAAAACATACAGCGATACACAACTGGGCATAATTATTGAAAAACAAATACATGTCAATAAATACCAGCTAATTAGAAAATGAAGCTCTCCACCGGCAGTATCAGTTGCTCCAAGAATACTCTGAGCTCTATACCCCTTATCGAAACCAGTCGACACTGGGGCCTTAGATTTCTTCTTCTTTTTTGGCCTGAATATACAAAAAATATATATGAGCTAAATATTGATGCCAATTTAGACACATCTGCAGCACATGACAAAGCTGAAAAGATCTCACATGTGTAGGACAACACTTCCAGCATACATGTCCACCTTGTACGCATAAACTAGCAGAAAATACTAGGTAATTTCAATAATTACACTTCATCAGCTACTTTAGACTTTTTTTTACTTTCTTTTTCTTTCACTTCTTTACTTGTATCGTCTGGCTTTTTCTCTTTCTTATCCTTTTTAGGTTTTTCTTCTGGAATGCCTTCCTTTGCTGGGCTAGCATGGGAATTTTCTACATTACTAGTGGCAGCAGAAGCAGTTTCAACAACTTCAATGGCAGAAGAATTCTCAACAACCTCTTCTGTGTCATTTTGTTTTGCTTCCATTTTATCTTCACTTGATTCATCTTCCTTAGATCCATCTTTACTAGAAGCGTCTTGTAACACATAGTTCTTATTGAATTCATCCAAAAGCTCCACACAATTTAAATTCGCTTCTGGTTCCCATGTATTATCGAGAGATGAAAAACCTTTCCATTTCAAGAAATATTCAACAACTCCATTATCATTCACTCTTTTATCCAAGATCTTCTCGACAAAATATTCTTCTTCCTCGACTGTTTGCTCCTTTCTACTTCGTTTTTTGCCCATTCTGTTTGTTAAAATAAAGGCATGATAATACTCTCACGTACTCATCAAAATACGAAAGAGCTGCTGAAGGCTTGTGTCAAGCATGGCTTTCTTTCAGCCCTGGGCCTATCACACACTTCAGTTCAGTGTTGTAGCATGTCTTAGTTGCATTGCACAGAAGCTAAGCTATTAAAATATTGGAAGCACAAAGGGGAATAGCCTATAAATGATAAATTAAATATTACTTACCTGCTTTTAAAAGTCCGCGGAAACACGAGCCTTTAAGAGTTTCAGGAATAGTTAGGAGACGTTTCAAGAGAATATCTCGAGAAAAACAATTTACCAACACGATGACCATGCGACGACGTGCAGCACATACGGGAAGGGAGCAAAGAAGCAAATGGCGGTAAATAATGTTACCGCTGACCACATTTTCTTCATCTGCCGCTGACCGATATTAAGAGTAACACAACAACACGATATAAGCATTTTCTATTTCTGAAGTTTTATAATTTACTGAATATTTAGTGAATAAAGTTTGTTACAATCAAATGTTCATTGACAGCTTGGATGAAATAAAATTAAGATATTAAATTCTCCTGATAATTAGCATTAGTACTTTCTTCAAATGTGCGATTCTCATTAGCAACATGAGTAAGAGACGGATGATTACTTTCTGTTCCACTGATACAATGCGATTGATGACTTGATGACTCCATCTGTCTAGTATGATCTACTGGATGTCTGAATAGACAACTGTCTGGATATAACGAATTCTCAGGCGGAGTAGTGGTAGTGGAGTACATATCAGAAATGAAATTAATTTCTGGTGAAGAAGACGATGTTTGTCGCCTATAAACTGATGAATTATATAAGCTATCTTTGTTATTTTCTGTCATTGAATAACCCTCAAGTGAATGAAAGCCGAATTTCAGTGCCTGTGGGTAATGTTCTCTGTTGCTTCTATCGAGCGATGCAGATAATGATAAACTTGTAAAGCCTTCAGAACTTGACCAATTGCTATAGCTTTGCGGCTCAAAAGGGTGCCTCAGATTTTGAAAAGATAATTGAAATATTGTATCACTTAGTTCGTTGTTATTTCTAACCTTCTGCTTTGCTGTCAATAAAATACTCTTCAGTGCTTTCAGCCTCGTTATGATATTGATCGGCTTGCAATCTTTGTTGGCACCATGTCTCTCTGGCTTTGCATTGGGTTGGTTGAAGTGATCTTTTCTGTTATTACCTGCTTCTGATTTCAATAAATTCAAAGCACCGATTGACACTTTCTGACCTTCTTCCAAACTCAATTGTCGTCTCATAAAGCTGCCATTCTTGTACATTTCATCGATTGATTCGCTACTGCATTGCCTCGATAACCAATGAAGGTGCGTTTTCAGTTGCTTGTTTTCACGGTTTGCTATCATAAGTTCTCTTTCAAGTTGATGAATCTTCACCGATTCTTTGTGCTGTGTTAATAGAGCTGGTGAGGAAAAGGCAGAACAACTCGAAGCCTGAGAGCTACCATTTTCCAGCGGTGTGCTTAATTGACAACTTGAATTCAGCTGCAAAAAATAGTCCATGCTGTCGATTAATTGTCGTACTAACGAATTAAAGTAAAACATTAAAAGACAATTAAAACAAACAAAATCAAAGTCAAACAAAAGTCCACGCTGACTTGTACAAAGTAAACAAATAAAATACAATACAATATATACAATACAATACAATACAATATATACAACACATACAATACAATACAATACAATACAATACAACACAATACGATACAATACGATACAATACGATACAATACGATACAATACGATACAATACGATACAATACGATACAATACGATACATTACAATACGATACAATGCAATACAATACAATACAATACAACACAATACAATACAACACAATACGATACAATGCAAGCAAATTAACGTGAAACATCGAAAAGTTGTGCACTAAACAGGCGGACAATAATCGACTGGTTGATGCGTGTGTGTTCACAGCTTGTATAGAGAATGGTCATCTGAGGCACAGAATTCGACGAGACTGCGAAACAAGTGAACAACAGAATTTGAAATCTTACCTCAGTACAAAACTGTGTTTCTTCGCTATTATTCTTTCTCGTATTTTCCAGTTCAATCCTCAGACTTTCGTTCTCGATTTTCAAATAGTCCCTTTCCTCTCTGAATTTGTCCAGCCTTTTTCTGAGTTCACAAAGCAAAAATACAGACGATCGTTGCTCACTGACTGCATATGCCAATTTCTCATTCAGCTCTTGAATCTTATTCTGATAATCATAAATTTGTTTGTTAGCTATAACGAGTTTTCTTCTCAAGGCGTCCAAATCCATTTCTCAAAAATCTTCCAGATTAATAATTCTTCTTTAACCTAGGAGAAATATTGGGTAACGTTAAACAAATTTTTCCGAGCAGGTTTTATTTTGAGAATATGCTGTCACGCTGGATACGGTTTAAAGAGAGATGGCTGCAGATAGAAAGGACACGCAGATGTCCAAGAAAATTATTCCACGTGTCACGTGATTATAGTACAAAAATAATCATGTCGTCAGATTTTATTAGGCATCTTAAACTCAGATTTGAGCTAAATGCAGATTGCAAGTTGAACAGAAAAGTTTCAAACGAGATAGAGTGGGCAAGAGGAGCTGTTTTGTTTGCCTGTCTTTCAGTCAGATCAGTCGTTATCATCAAAAGAACTTCGTTAAATTTTAACCAAGTAGTATACGATTTATCTTTTACCAACAAAATGGTGCTTGATGGGTTATTAGGCTGGCGAATACTCAATTAAATCAACAAAAATTACATCTATCAAGGAAGTTGACTATTCGCAGACGAGACTATCAAAAGTAAAAGGGCCTAAGAAGGGTCTGATAATCGCGACCACAAACCAGTGTTCTGAGCTATTTTTCTTCTTTAACATTGAGAGATAAATTAAATAAAAATAAAAAAAGAAATACCATTTAAACAACGATTGGCTATAATCTTCATGTCGCTGCTGCAAAAAGAAATTAATGTTTATCAAAGGACCTTTTTACAAAAGTAAAACGAAACTAACGTAAGTGTGATCCTGCTGATCCCATGTGTGTGCCTCGTATCCTTGTGATCAAGTCACGACTTTTTCCAAGAGACGTGTCGAAGTAAAACGATGACAATAAAAAAACATTAGACAACAAGCAACAAGAAGTCAATCAATAAATTTCGAATTAAGCAATACAATTACTCTTTACAGCTTCAAAATAATAAAATCAAATCAAATTTAAATAGCATTATACATAATAATAGATGCATGCATAAAGTTGTTGCAGAGGCGGCACCAGCCCTCAAAAAATGGGGAGGACCGGGAAAATTTTTTAGGACCACGCCCATTTTTATGAAAGCCCCGCCCATTAGAAAAATTGGACTTTGCTGTATAGTATAGTATACCGTACTGTATAGGGTCGGTATATTCAAAAAGTCTTTTTCATTTCCTTGTTTATCTTATCTGTTGAAAATTTTTCACATGTGTCATCGTAACCCCCCCCCCCTAAATATTTCTCCTCGCATTTCGACGAATTGAAAAATCGGCCCTGGAAAATATTGGGGAGGACATGTCCTCCCCAGTCCTCCCCGTGGTGCCGCCTCTGAGTTGTTGCCTAGTGCATTGAGCTAAATGCTAGCCATGTCGTTGAATTGATAGTTTAGAAGCACCTGTCCTTATTAAAAATTTAAAACAAATGATAGTAATTTTTGATAGCAAACGATTTAAAATAAGTGATAGTAAGCCTAAACTACCAAATTGCTAGATGGTGAAATTATTTCGATGACGTTTCACTCTCAGTCTTACAACACTAGCTGTATTTGCATACCCGTCAAGAAAGGGCTTGCAAAGAAGTTTTTTGGCCTTCTCTCTTATCTCTTTATTACTTGCAGCAAATAAAAATGGATCCACTGAGCTGTGTACTGCTGAGAACAAAATGGTAACGTGAACCCATTTAAGCATCTCAGTTTGTCCATCGTATGTCTGTGGAAATGACAAGCTGAATGTAGCTATTCCCCAATAGAGAAAGAAGGGTGTCCAGCATATGACGAAATTAATAATAAGCATGGCAACCAGCTGCTCACTTCTTTTCATCATTCTCAGCCTATTATAACTGCAGCCTTGCTTGTTACGTGATATTGCTCTACGTGCAAACCTCAATGCAAGATAGCAATGTATAAGAAATATCAACGGCAGAACGATCGTCAAAAGCCATGTAAGTATTCGATATATATCAGCATTCATGCCATGCCAATCTCTTATGCATGCATCAAGTTTTGATGAATACTTGTACGTAGCTGCAGACGGTGATATCACAACTATGCTTGTCATCCAAACTGATGTGATTATTACCTTTACGGTTCGTTTCGAATGTGTCCACAGTGCCCTCAAAGGGAATCGGACAAGCACGTATCTGTAAAGTGAAACGACGCTTAATGTTGATAACGATACTCCAACAGCAATGAAATAAACTGACAACCCTTCTGTGAAGCTGCAAAGTATTCTTAAGTCCTTTGGTGAAGTTGAGATTTGTCTTATGTTTTTAAGAAAAACATGTGGATATATACTGATGCCGGCCAGTATATCGGAAATGCTGAGGTTCAACAACAAATAGTTAATTGGTGTACGAAGCTGTCTATGCTTCATAATTAAGTACATGATGATTCCATTTCCGATAAAGTTTATTAACGTGACTAAAATGTACATGAATGTGATAAATATATCTGTTGATGAACCAAAGTAGACTCCATTTCTTTGCAGCATTGCTTTCCCTTTCTTAAATTGTTGTTGATAGGTTTGCTGAATGCAATTCTGCGCAAAATCAGGTTTCTTTATAAACAACGAAATCCAAACAGTGATGATAACGGTTGTAGGCCACAAAGTCCTTGAAAACTTAATATGACTATCTTAGCAGTAGCAATTCATCGTGCAAAATGATCTTTCTTCTTCGTTAAAACCAGATGCCTGATAATTAAGAGATGTTAAAACAGACAGAGTTAAGATGAAGAACCTATCACATGACTTGTCATACGATCAAACCGAGCAGGGTTACGTCAGCATGTTGTGAACAAAGCAATTGAAGTTAATCAAATAATTGCTTGAGGACATGTTTAGTCATATATACGGCACGGCGAGAAGATTAGCCATAATCTGTAGGCAATGCAATCATTTCAGAAGTGAAAAACTATGCTTTAAATTCTTTCTCCGCAAGTAAAATTAACTAAGCTCAGTGCTGAAACATTTTCACAGCTTTGGACAGTTCTTCAGGCAAATTGTTGATAAGGAATCTTTTTCATCACAAATTAAATTAGCAAGATGACTGAAGGTAATTGCAAGTAGCAAGGATTGAATTTCACGGTGTCACTTACTTCATAAGAGATATCATATCAATGCCAAATAAAGCTTTCAATGTGTCTTCTTCATCGCTGTTTTCCAACTTATGTAATAATTTTGATTAGTAAATTTTAGAGTAATCTTTGAAAATAAATATTTATATAGCTGAGATTTTTGATGAATTTAGCTTAAGATGGTGAAATCCACCTGTGCTATAGTCAATAATTTTCAACAAATAAAGACTCCACGTCTTTGACAAGAATCATCACAATTGTCGTAAATATTATTGTCATCATAAAATACTCCTTTGCTGTATTTTCACAAGTAAATTAAAAAATAAGGATGGATTGAGAGCATAAATTTGAAAAATAATGAAACAAATTAAAGAGTTAGTGCAGATAAATAACTTGATTGATAAGTTTACTTATGGCGCTCTTTGTGGTGTCATCGGTGAAAGAAGAAATTGCAATTAGCCTAAAATGAACAGCTAATTAAATATATTATATTGTCTTTAAGACATGGCATTTTTACGTAGGAGTGCCATGATTAAGAACTTGTATTTCAGTATATATTATTATGATTTATCTTGAATTCAGAACAGTATCTTTGATTACAAGAAAAGTCAGTCATACAGATCATCTCCCGATCGTGCTGATTAAAAAATTTTCAAATTTTCGAAAATGATAGAAACATCACTCTCGAATCCTGACTAAATTCGGTCTTCGGATCACAATGGGACCATCTGCATTTGTCTTACATTAGCAATTCAAAAAATAGACTGAGAAATAATATTTGCTCTTCAGTGACACACATTACAATTGACAATATACGACTTACGTCAGTTATACATAATCTAAATTCAAAAATCTGCAGCCATGGAGAATTCAACAACTCGACACACACACCATTATTGAAATTTCACAATAAATAACAAATTAAGAATAAATTATTCATAAATTCAACCTACTTGGGAACATGTTTTTTGATGTAATGAGCCACAAGTCTCCATGGTCGTGTTTGAAATTCATCTAATTCTTCTTTGGTGAGTAAGACCTGATCATCTTTCAAACGATCGACAAGAACAACACAAACGATTGCAGCCTTTACTCCCGCACGGCGGCAAAGTGATGCAACAACCAATGACTCCATCTCAATATTCCTTACTTCATTTGCATGTGCTTTGTTTAGAAACTCTAACTTCTCCTTTTGCGAGTAATCACAAAAGGCACCATCCAATCTCCCTTGACCTTGTCCAAAATGATCAAGAATCACAATTAATAATAATACAAACATATCGGATAAAATAGTATGCCGTAAAAGCTCTATTAAGCCCTCACCTCCAATATACTCCCCGTTTCAAAATTAGCTTTTAAATTAAGCCCCGCTTTCTGTTCCCTTTGCTTTTGAAATTATGAACAATGATGAAATTGTAATTGATTACACCATAAGAGTTTGTGAGAGATATTTTACAGTTAGCATACAAAAACATTTGTCTAAGAGGTTTGTCTAAGAATTTTATTCCGCCCCCACTCTCCATTAAACGTAAACCCCCTGCCCTCTATTAAAAGTCCCTTTATAATAAGCCTCCTATCTAATAAGCCGCCGCCCTCTGTGAAAAACCCTCTCTAATAAGCCCTCCTCTCGAATACATTAATCCCCAAAAATTTCGGACGGTTTAATTTTCGGACAAACATACAGTCCGAAAATTTAACCGTCCGAAATTTTTAGCATCCGAAAATTTTATCGTCCGAAAATTTTACTGCCAATAAACTATATATAAAAGTTGCGAAGTATATTTCTTTATACTTCCGATATGTTTTATTGACCAAGCAAAAAGTTGGAAAGTGACTGCTATGTCCTGTACATGTAGAAACGAAATAGAAATAGCAAGAAAGTGTGAAAATACTTGGTTTTGTTAGCTATCAGTTAAAAATGCATGCTGGGTGTGGTCAAACAAAAAACTCCATAACAGAGTCAACGTTTCGTTCAGGCATCCAATACGAATATAGCAGTCTTCTCATAATTTGACTAGCTTGATTGATTTTCGTCGTCAATATGATCATCATCAAGCATGATTAGCAGCAGCTCAGCTTCCTTTAAGTTATCTGTTTCATTTCCTTTTGTGTTTGGAAATGGTTCATCTAAGAATTCCCCTGTTTCATTGTCAGGACTTTCCTCGATTTTGATACAAACTAGAACTGTATTCATGTACTCAATCATTAGTGTTGTGTGTTTTGTTGAAGATCTCATTGTTATGTTGTGTTATGAACTTTGAAGATACTATCCGAAAGTCTTTCGAGTCTCTTTACATTTTGTCCGAAATTTTTGTCCGAAATTGTCCGAAATCAGGATTTTTCAGTCCGAAATTTTCTGTCCGAAAATTAAACGTCCGAAATTAAACCGTCCGAAATTTTTGGGGATGTAAGCCCCCTCTCTAATAAGCCCCCGCCCTCTATTAAAAGCCCTCTCCAATAAGCCTTCCTCTCGAATAAGCAACTCTTTAATAAGCCCCCGGCCCCCCGCCCTCTACTAAAAGCCCCTCTATAGTTAGCCCTCCTCTCTGATAATTCTCCGCCCTCTATTAAAAGCCCTTCTCTGGTAATCCCCTTCTGAAAACTCAAAAATTAAATAAACCCCGAAGACATATTCAATATCATGCAAGTGCAACATTAGTTCATTATGTTCACCTTCATAAAAGTCATCACAACACATTGTATTTCCTTGTTCGACATTGAAGTGGAATTCGTTTTCATCTGAATATGAAGCAAGCTCGTCGGAAAGATCAGATCCGATATCAGTAGCATATTCAACAATTTTCCCGAGTACAATCTAAAACAAATGTTCAAACGTTCCACGTCATATAAAAGCTAAAGTTGAGAAGCTAAAAGTCAGTGCGATGGTACGCAAGTAAAGTGAATTGATGTGTGCATAGTTAAAGTGTCCCTACGGCTTTTTTCATTTGTGAATTTAATAAAACTCGGTACGCTGACTTCAGGTCTGAAAATTATGAAAATGAACGGGTGAAAATGAACGGGGCACCTCTATGATGTCATAGTCGTACTCGACCCATTTCTAAAAGTGAGACACGAAAGTGTGAACGCAAACCTTCGTAACTCAACAACTACTCATCAGATCGAAAAAATATAAACGGTATCAGAATCAGCGCATTCGATTCTATACTTTAAGCCAATAAAAGAAGCCGTAGCGGCACTTTAAAAACGGATGGAGAATGGGAACCTGTCGATGGTAGGGTCGCAGTAAGCCATCAACAGCTTGCTTTGTAACAACCACTGTTCCTGGAGTTAAGCCTGCCAAAAGAAAAAAACACACTAAGCAGGTCGTAGAGATGTTAAGCTCAAATTATCAAGCGTCCAAACGTAGTTGAAAACAGAACAAAGGCAAAGAATGTGATATTGCGTACCAAGACCACCACTTGTACCCATTCTAAAGAACGTGACGTCACTCGCCCCAGCGTAGTGTAAGAGTTTGAGAAGCTCGTGTATTAATATGGTCGCAGATGGCACACCCATTCCGTGCTGTTCAGAAAAGCGAATAAAATATGAATTAAAATTAAACACCAAGCAAGGCAAGTAACAAGTTTGACCATGGTCAAATGTGGATTAATAGTCAGTCTATACTTACACTGACGGCCAACACAGGCCCAATTTTATACATGGCATATCTATCAGTGAGACATCTGTCTTTCAATTCATCTTGTTCATTTATATTCAAAATTGTTTGAATAAACTTGGCGAATTTCAGCACTCTACTACTGCTTCCACTAATGCAAACAAACTGGAACAAAATATGAAAATAATAATTTATAATTACTAAGATTTAAAATCCGCGCTCTTCTTCGGGCAAGGCCGCTTTGAGAAGGGGAAAGTTTTGCCCCCGGTTTTTGCCATATCTACAGGCTAGCAACTGCATAATTCAGTAGCTTGATTATCAGATCACCCTGACTACCCAAGGAAATGACGTGGAATGCAATTGTGGTGAAATTAGAGTAGCAAAGCAAAGCACCTTAATGTTGCCATATTCTTGCTTCAAACTTTGACTTCCAGTATCAAATCCAAGATGATGAAAATGGTCTTTTTGAATTTCACTCAGATGTGGGTTTATAATCTTTATATGATTATTATCTCCCATTTTATTATCTGTTTATGAATAAGCATTCAAGTGGTTAGATTGATGGCGACACTTGAATCCCTTGAGGTCAACAGAAGTACTTTAATAGTTCGATGCAAAAATTTAAGAGAATTCAGAAATGGAAATCTTCCTTTGTTGAGATTACTTTGCAGAGATGTCAATTGTTGAGATATCAATTTTATCACAAAGTATTTACGCCACACATTACTCGACAACAAACATTCGAGTTGTAAGCTAGGGCCTAAGGTAACCGTGGCTTGGTGATATTAAAGCACAGCGGAAACTCTAAATCAAAGACTCAAAAATGAAAACCAGCTTTAAAAAGGTATATGCGTCGATTAATAATATACTCACGAGTAAAATGATTGATAATTAACTTATCTGTGTCCAACTCAAACTGAAATATGTCGTTTTTCCTAGACTAGACTCGGCAAGAAAAGTTATGAATGAATATAATACTTTTATCTGTATTGTATTGTACGTAGTTAAACACGTGACACAATCACGAAAGTGGGTGGAGAGTTGAGAGTTGTGGAAGGCCACAACTCTCGCCACAACTCTCGGGAAGACGTAATTCATTTTCCGAGTCGTATTTCACAATGTTTGAAAACCTTACCGAACAACATACCGTAAATCCTCGAATAAGCCCCCGGGGGCTTATTTGCAAAAATGAATTTTTGGGTGGGGGCTTATTCGAGGGGGGGGGCTTATTCGAGGGGGGCGCTTATTTCAAAGTTTTGCTTTTTCCTCAAAGGTTGACAGCAAAAAGACGACATAATTTTCTCAATCAGCTAAAATTTTTTCACAAAGTGCTGTGTGGAAGATCTAACAAAAATTATAATTTGTTTATCATCACGAAAATCGCGTTTCTTTTTGCTTTTTTGTCACCAGTCAAAGGAAGTAATACTGTGTAGCTATTGTCCTGTGCGGGCTTTCTCGAAATAAGATATTATTCTGCACTTATGCTTTCCTCGAATAAGCCCCCAACGTGGGGGCTTATTCGAGGATTTACGGTAGCAGTGGTGTTGTGGGAGCTTAGACAGGATCAACCCTCATTCCTAAATGTTGAGATGTTTTGATAAATACAGTCAACTCTGTCTAATTCGAACAGCCTGGGGAAGCGTGAAAATGTTCGAATTACAAACAGTTCGAATTATAGAGGCTTATTTGATAAGAGTTGGTTCATTAGTGATCCTTGAAGCGACAGAGAAATTCGTTCGAATTAGATAGAGTTCGAATTACACGAGTTCGAACTATGCAGATTTGACTGTAGATCAGATGAAAAAGTATGAAAATAAAGGAAATCAAAAAAGGCCTTGCGTATGTTGTCATCGGGTATCACCCACAACACCTACTGGTACCATAAATCCTCAAACTCAGATCCCTTGTCGCTTTGCTGACAATGCTGACAAATGCTATAACTGTTCACATTGTGGCCCTTGGTTCAAGTAAAATGTTCTGTAAAGTTTTCAATCAATGCAATTTGGGTTGGAATATTCAAAAACCTCCTCGAGAGGCATGACCTCAAGACGCGCCCACGAAAGTGGGTGTGACGAAATCTTGCAACCAAATGAAATTCGATAATATTTACTAAGAGTGATACATCAAATTGTTATTTACCATGGTGCAAATGACCATTAACATATTAGTAAGTAGAAAAATCAGCTGAAAGCTAGAGTCTGTATAGCAGGTTGAACTATTTCCTGCTAGCTCTTATGAGTAAAAATATAAACGCTAAAATACGATAACCAATTGCCAAGACAAACAACATTCCAATGTCAAATGCAAAATTATCCTGAAACAAAACAGCATTCAAATTAGAAGAAAAGAAAATTAAATCGCCTCACTTCATTCCAAAATTTAGATTAGAGCCAAAATTAATTAATAAAACAATGCTGAAACTTACAGCCTCGAGGGAAAAGAACTGAAGAACTCCTTTTCCATTGGAAATGCATGGAACAGGTTGACTTGCAATTGATGAATTTGAAGGCTGTAAAGTTTTCGGACAGCCTATGAATTATAAAAGCAACATCCAAAGTTATTTAGTCGACAGTAGCGCAGTAAAATTGATTGTTAAAAAAATTGAATAAAAAATAATGCTTTACTGACCAATGTTACCAAATGAATCCCATTGGTTGACGAGAAGGGCTTCGAAGCTGTACTTGAACCAAGATAAATACTTCAACCAGATGAAGTAGGCTGGAACAGAGCTGAATTCAAAAATATACTAATTAGTTACCAGGAAGCTATTTAAATAAACACTTATCTTTTATAAGAAACCAGTCTCGACATTGAATACCCCAGTTTCTTAAGGCAAGGCATCAGAAAATTTTAGAACTCGATTTTCTCAAAAGTTTCTTTTGTTTTTTTTCATTTTCTCAATGTATCACGTGAACAAAACGGTGAACAAAACAATAACATAAAAGAACATCATGTGAACGAAACAGCAACGTAAGTGGGGTGAGTTTTTCTCGAGCCAGGCAAACATTTCAGTGAAATATTATGAATTCTGGATTTTTATATATTTTTAAAATTTGTAAATCAACTCAGTTTCCCAAGTTGTTTGCCTCGTGGACTGCTGTTTCTTAATATTACCTCATTTTGACTCTTCAGTACTTATATAGCTACACACGGTTCTTTATGAAAAAATTAGTGTAAGCATCACATTTGACTGATAATTGAAATTGTATTTATCTTTAAAATTAGGATAGGACATACGCATCTTTGAGGAAGAATCCACCAAAAAGAAGAAATGGCATCATCATGGGTGCTCCCAATGCACTTGCGACTTGCACAGATGGAGATAATGTGGAAATCAAATAACCTTCAAATGAAACATTATTTGCGTATTAATGATAAATAGTGCAATCAGCCAGCAAATAATGATCAATCTCATTAGATTTTTAGCAAAAAATAAACATTAATGTGTTACTAATAAAGGGTTGTTTTGCTTGTGTTACTAAAAAAGTGAATTACAAGAAGCCACAAAAGTCTTTGGGACATTTGAAAAATTACAATCAATTTGCTGTGTACCCCAAAACTACGTTATGTGCAGCTTTTATCTGGAACCCCGAAGCCCTTTCAAACAATGTTATTATATCTAGTAGACTCTTGCGATATCTTGGAAAAGAAATGTTGTCCATCTTGTATCAGACTGTCCATAGAGACGGCATTTTGGGAGGAAGAGGAGGTAAAGGATACGTGCAACGTTTGCCAAAGTTGTAAATGTTTTTTCGCCCATTATAAGGCTTATAATTGAGTAAAGTTCTTACCAAATGAAAGAGCATTTTGATTGATAAGAAGAATGATGCCAACAAAGATGAAATATTGCGTGGCTGTTGCACTCAAACCTTAATTGAATAAATATAATAATCAATATATTGCTGAGGGCCTGGCCCTAAGAGCGCAATAATTTGAGTATATAAGTAGAGTAAAAAAAACGTATTCATGAAGTACCAATCATCCAATAAACGATAGTTGAGAACAAAAATGGTCCAATTATATTCCATGGAAGCTATAGAATAGATATTTGAAATAATCACACTTAAACAATAATGATTTTAATGGAAATAATATATTGCTCAACATGATATTTGCTCTTTGAGCGACAGCAAACATTTCTTGTGTTTAATAGGTTCCATGTTGTAAATTAAAAGACAAGAACAGATACAAAAATAAAATTGTTTACCTCAGCAAGCATCTTTGCAATGAAATATACATCACATCGATACATTCCAAGTTTATGTTCTTTCAGAAATACAGGCAGCTCAGCAGGAAACGTCTTGAATAAAGAAGTCAAGCAAAATAAATAGCTATTTTGAAGAAATTTTGCTATCCCAAATGCAAGACAGTAAAAAGAGTAGTGCTTAATATATGTTAATATAATACAGAGAGAGGTAACTCACAAATAGAGCTGAAGTGAGTGAATTGAAAGAAGATGTTGTCACACAAAAAAAGATGGCGCCTGAGAAATTCTGAATGCTGTCTTGATCATTGTCTTGTCTCAAATAGACCAAGCCAGCTATGATTGCGATAGCCTAGAAACAAAGCAATGAATAATTGGGCAAAACGTACAACTGGAAAAACAGAGCGAATAAGAAATTGAAAGCTCAAATATTATAATGCAACAAATAACAAAGAAAACAATCTTACAATGATTTGCACTGTCTTTATTGTACTGACCAATGGCTCTCTTTTATTGCTTAGAGAAGATCTCCAAAAAACGGACGAGAGTTGACGGAAAAATCCATTTTTGTAACTGAAAGAAGATATGCGGTTCACAATATGAAAATGAATGCGGTGTGCATGCAATAAATAAATATAATATGATCTAGAGATTGTCTATTTCATAACTATTGATATCTTACAAAATATATCGGGTAAAAAAGGGAGGTAGCATTGTTACCTTGACTTTTCCAGAGCCATAGATCCCTAATTTAGACAATAAAAGATACATTAGATATCAACTATCGTTCGTTATTAATTGGTTTATAAGGAATGTAAACTAACATGCAAACTTGAATGTGAAATATCTACATCTACTCGTAAGAAATTAAGAATGCTCACAGGAATAAAATCGTGTTTCGATGTATGGTGAATTGAAGAGTAATCTTCAAATCCATCACAGATTGTCTTAAAAATAAACAAATCATACAAAATGATACGAAGAGCCCACGAAGATATAACGAGAAAACGTGTTAAAGAAGGAAAGAAAAGAAATTAATGTGAAAAAATACCTTGGATCTTTCTTTGCACTCAACCTCGTTTCCAGGTATTATTGCCAATGTACCAATGAAATGATCAGCGGGATTATAATTGGGAGGACAAGGATAGCCAAGGCTAAATAAAAATAAATCATAATATCCAAAATAATTTTATTGAGCTGAGAACTTTTAAAGTGGGAATATTAGCCAAGTCTGCCAGCAGGAATTTTACCCGCGAAAATTAAAGTCAAGTTAGCTATAATGTTTATCCTAGCAAAAATAACAAAGTTCTTCATATTTACAAAAAATACACCGTGCACAAACTTTAAATCAATGAAATTCTGTTGAAGAATGGAAGTGTTACAGTTTTTCATTATTTTTTGCTCAGTACTAAATTTTGTTAAATTTTTGGCCCTTCTAGTTCTAGTTTCTTATAAACCAGTTTCTTGTAGAAAAGTGTATTATCGTGCTTTAATATCTCATATTTAGCTGTTGCAAGTTGTTGTAATAAAGAAAATTAATAATTAGCAGTAACTAAAAGACATGGTTAAAGGTGTACTTCTCACCTGCTGAAAAATGGAAGTGCATCGTTTGTCTTACCAATATATGCAACTCTTCCTTCGGACATGAACAGAACTCTACGAAATAATAACACATTTTTACAATAAAGGCAACTGTTAATCGTATATTTTGTTGATAAATGTTTGAAAATATATGAATTATATGAAAATATATAATTTCTTACTTATCAAACATGTTATAAACTTCGGATGAAGGCTGATGAATTGTTGTTAAAATAGTTCTTCCCCCAGCGGCCATCTTTTGCAATGCACCAATTACATTTTGAGCCATGAAAGAGTCCAACCCTGATGTTGGTTCATCAACAAAAAGTAATGCAGGATTTGTTAAAACTTCTGAAGCAAAAGATAATCGTTTCAATTCTCCTCCAGATATTCCTCTGATTCGTCCAGGAATACCAATAACGGTATCTTTACATTTGGTCAGACCAAGCTATACATAAGATAAATAAAAGATATTTTGCATGGAACAGAACAAAGTGTCATTGATTCTCAATGTAGTTATATTACATCAATTTGCTAACTTTTTAATGAATATTTAGCAAAAGTTACCTCGTGAATGACTTTATCTGCTCTTGCCAGTTTTTCAGATTTTGGTACAGACTTTTCGATGCGCAACATTGCCTGCCAGTAAATGAACAATCACACATTAGAGAGGAACAAAGAAATAGTAAGTATAAAGTATAAAGTAACAAAAAGTATAAAGCAGTAAATTCGAATCAACATTTTTTCGCATTTTCTATTACCTGGAAGTAGAGATGTTCTCTTACAGTCAATGTTCCAATATATAAATCTTCTTGTTGGACGTATGCTGATATTGTTTTCATTTTCTTTCCAATTTCCTGTCCATTGACTTTAATTGAGCCAGAAATAAGAAGGGGTCCAAGATTTTGATGAGCCAATACATTCATCAAAGTAGTTTTGCCAGCACCACTGGAAATGTTGATAAAGACAAATGTTGACAAATATTTTATAAGAAACTTGTCTATAAAGAACAAGAACTAGGATGGCCAAGAATTTAAAAGACATTGGTACTGGGATCAAGAACAAGAAACTGTGAAATTTATTTCCATTCTTGACAGATGTTTCATTGACTTTTAGATTTTGCAAGGCACTGCATGTTGTGAATATTGAGAATATCGTTAACTTTTCTTTGAAAATATTTTAATCCTTTATCTGTATAGGGGGTTTTGGTGATGAAATGGGTTTATATCCATTCAAACATGCTCAAATTCAAAACAATAAGATGATTTAAGCCCCGAAAATAAGAAGCCAATTGGGAAATCTTCGGTAAACGTCAAAACTGTCATGGCAAATTAAGAAACTTTGAATATTGAAAGCCTATCCAGGTTTACTACAAAGAAGTGTCCAAGTATTGTAACACCGTAAGACTGCGCTTTTTGCAGCAGAGTTTATGTAAACAATAAAGCTGTAAAATTCCTTCACAGTTACATCCATGTTTTTTCACATTTCTTTTGCAGACATAACTCTTTGTACAAAATCTTGGCGACCTACATATTTTCTGTTAATTACTCGATGAACGCAAAACAAAACTAAACCATTTTCTCTTTTTTGTGGTCAAATGAAAGATACTGTGATACTTTTCACAACCCAGAATTTGCAATTAACGCTCCCCCCTTGAATAAACCCCATATTATAAAAAGTACAAGGCCTAGTAAACGCCCAAGGCGCTTAATAGAAGATAGCGTAAGATCTAGGGTATTTGGGGGCGTGTGCCCTGCCAACTTTTCTCCAAATCGTGAAACATGCCTCTTTTATTAATAAAATTGGCTTCCTTTGAGAGTAAACACGTGTCATGCCTTTTTTATTGTGGTTGCCCACACTTTTTTACATTACTGCGTCCCTGACTCAAAGACTACAAAGCACAGCTGATGTAGGAAGGAAATGGATGGAGAGTCATCTTTAGAATACAAAGACAATGGATCAATATTTTACTTCTTAAAAGATTTCACAAAAACAATGCATAAATAGAATAGCAGAAGGGTCGGCATGGCATTCACCTTGATCCCATTACTGCAAGCAATGTGCCTGGCTCTATACTTCCATTTACTACAAAATAAAATAAAATAAATATTTTATCAAGATATGATTTATAAAATGCTGCGATAGCACATGGCTAAGGCTACAGCAGCAGGTGCTTGCAAACAAGTAGTCGTCCGTGGAAACAGTGTCTTGCAATTTTTATTGAAATCAACGAAGAAAATATGAAGTTGATGAGGCAAAATCTTTGTTAATTTATATTAAAGGAATCCATAAAGTATTAAAATCTCCATACCATCAAATAAAATCTGTTTGAGCTTTGGTTTAAGGTCTTCGTCAGCATTTTTTAAACATCTCTTGTAAAATGGAGGCCTGGGAAGTTCAACTTCAACGCAAACATCTTGCCAAGTTATACTAACTTTATCATCATTTTGAAAATCGGGAACCAGGTCAACGTTGGATACAATAGTTGCTTCTTTATTGATGAATATCTCATCCTGAGAAGTTGGAGAAAGAGCTCCACTTGATCGACCAATAGATATGCTATCATCTCTTTGCATGTCTCTGTCGTTGCCATCAATTATAATCACTTCGGGAGCATTATTTGAAGCTTCGGGACTTGAATATTCTTGAGAAGCAACGCGCAATTGAGTTGCTTGAACAAGGCCATCGACAGACATTTTGTTGATTAATACAACCTTATCCTCGTCCTTTTAACGTTATTCCTGCGACAGCTTAAAGTAAGATATAATAATGTCGTATAGGATGCGAAATCGTCCTACTTATTGTCTCGTTCACAACTGACCTGTTCAATCAGTTAACCATAAACAAAAGCATGCGGTAATACATTGCATCGCGAGTACAAATGAAGAAATGTGCCTTGTTGTGGATCAATGCACATTTATGAATAACCTGGAGCAATCTGATTATAAGTAATGACGCATAATGAAATGAAGTATGCCTTCTTACTAAGTTCAATTCTCTATTTCCCGTCAATAGTGTACACTTCAGCTAGTTAAATATTACATAATATACTCCACAATTAATAAAGTATTACATAAGGTACTTTTGTCACAGACCCCAATAGCCGAGAGGAATAGACAACTTAAAGTTCGATCAGATTTTCAGTTTGCAACTCGAATGTATCTAAATCTACTGATAAAATTACACTTATTTATATAAAATATAAAATGGGAAACTAAAAATAAAACATTGCGTGGAAAGCATTACATAGAATATAAAAATAACATAGCTACGTCTGCAAATAATTTCGTTAACGCAGCAGATTAAGTTTCCATATAAAAACATTGCCGAAGATACTAAATATAAAGATCACGTAACGGGCTCGATTCTCATGAGTAAATCGTGACACTCTGTAGTTAATTATGTGTTACATAATGTACTATGTGATTAATTATGAATTTGTTGCCAAAATTGGGATATTTATAAAACTGAGACTGGAAAATAATTGTAATCACGGCCAGAACATACCTACAGTAATTCCAAATCAGCTTTCGGTTTTTGTGATGTTGCAGATACAATGTCCTGCGCATAAGGAATGCATTTTCTTATTTTAAATTAATTAGAGCTCTTTAAACGATAAGGAATGTATTTGAAAAAAATTAATTTTAGTGGGGGGTTTTCGGAAGCTATGTTGATGCCTACTGTATCACGAGCTTTTATAATTTTGATTTACTGTAAATTTTCTAACGGTCTGAATTTACATATATCCAAAAATGCTCAACTAATAAGAAATCATTTCAGAAACTTTCAATGCAAAATGCAAAAATGTTCATGCCAAACATTAGTACTAAATTCTTGTGAGTGCTGATTCAAGTTTGTTATGAACACAACACTTGCCCTATACACTCACAAGAAAAACTGATGGATAATTAATTTCTCTACACTAAATCCCCAAATGTTGATAATATATTTACTTTACTGTAAAAATGTATAAGTAAAGGTATTTTTATCAATAAAAAGCTTTGTTGACCATATATAAATAAGCTTTGATATATCAGTATGGGAAAGGCAGCTAAAAGCTAAATTTTGTGGCAAATTGAGTTATTAGCTCTTATAAATAGAAATATAAAAGCTAAAATACGATAACCAATTCCCAAGACAAACAACATTCCAATATCAAATGCAAAATTATCCTGAAACAAAACAGCATTCTAATTAAAAGAAAAAAGACTAAATCACTCCATTTCATTTCCAAAGTTCCGTAAACATGATTAGTCAACTTTAGAAGTGATGATAACTGAAACTTACAGCCTCAAGGGAAAAGAACTGAAGAACTGCCTTTCCATTGGGAATACATGGAAGAGAGCGACTTGCAATTGATGAATTTAAAGACGGTTGAAAATTGTTGGAACAGCCTATGTATGAAACAAAGTAACAATTCGAAGTTAATTAATTAACAGCACAAGGATAATAAAGATGAGAAGTTAAGGGCATTTCTAATGAGCTTTTGGGAGCAATTGCCCAAATTAGGCCTCTCATCGTTTCGTTTCCCACTAGTGGAGAGAAAAACAACTGATTCAAATATTAACCTTAAACATAAAAGCGAACATTTTTAAGGATAATCCAATTTACTTTCATTCATGCTTTCTAAACTACTGTTTTGTGATACTGGTCTTTAAATATTTCTTTGTTTATCAAATTCAAAGGGGCTTTCATTTGTTTCCTGAGAGTTTTTAAGACATGGACATTTAACGTTGTTCATTGGCCAATGCCGAAAACTCTTTAGTCATAAGACCCTGGACATATATGAGGACCTTGGACATTGAAGACCCTGGACATATATGAAGACCCTGGATATCTATAAAGACCGTGGACATCTATGAAGACCCTGGACATGTATGAAGACCCTGGACATCTATGAAGACCTTGGACATCCATGAAGACCCTGGATATATATGAGGACCCTGGACGCTTATGAGGACCCTGGACATATATGAAGGTTGAGTAGAAAATAATGCTTAATGTACTGACCAATGCTACCAAATGAATCCCATTGGTTGACAAGAAGGGCCTCGAAGCTATACTTGAACCAAGATAAATATTTCAACCAAACGAAGTAGACTGGAATTGAGCTAAATTAAAAAATAAGTTAATTGGTTACCAGGGAGCTATTCACGTGGGCATCAATTGATTATTGAAAAAATATTTGTCTGTTTAGGACATACGCGTCCTTGAGAAGGAATCCACCAAAAAGCAAAAATGGCATGGTCATCGGAGGTCCTAATGCACTTGCGACTTGAGAACAGATGAAGACAATGTGGAAACCAAATAGCCTTCAAGTGAAACAAAATATGCTTATAAACATCAAACAATGCCTTATCTTATTACATCAGGTAAATTATTTAATGAAAAATGGATGTGAATGAATAACAAAGGATTGGGGAAGAGAACTCGTTTAATAACAGTTGAAACTTCTTACCAAATGAAAAAGCACTCTGATTGACGAGGAGAATGATGCCAACAAAAATGAAATATTGTTTCGCAGTTGCACTCAAACCTTCAGTGAACAGACACAAAAATCAATGCACTACTAAAATTGCAACTTGTGTATATAAGTAGGATAAACATACTCACGACGTACCAATCATCCAGTAAACGATAGTAGAAAATAAAAATGGCCCAATTATATTCCATGGAAGCTATAGAATAGATATTTGAAATAATTACACTTAAACAATGATGATTCTAATAGAAATAGATATATTTCTCAACATATCATATTGCTTTTTTCTGACTGAGAGCAAACACTTCTTGTGTTAAAAACATTCTATGTTGTAGATTGAATTGAAAGACAAGGACGGACATAAAAATAAATTGTTTACCTCAGCAAGCATCTTTGCAAAGAAATATGCATCAGTTCGATACATTCCAAGTTTATGTTCTTTTAAAAAGACAGGCAGCTCAGCAGGAAACGTCTTGAATAAAGAAGTCAAGCAAAATAAACATCTGTAGAAATATTACTACCACGATGCAATGCAATCAATCAGGATAGCATATAATTGCGCGCGGTGGAAAGCGTTCATAAAATTGAGGCAACGTTGGTGGTTTACTTGGATGTGGCAGCCCAACTTTCAGACAACCATGACCAACAAAGGGTTTCAGTGGTTCCACCATGATACTCGAGAGTTGCAATTCATCTAATATATGTTTAATATGTGAGCTAGGATAGGATTCATATAATATATGTTGAATGTAGCTATGAGCTAGAATTAATCTAATGTCACAAAGGTTCGTGATGTGATATGCAGTATTGCAGTATACAAGAGCTTTGGGTGCTGCTCAGGAAGGCAACCAAGCTCATATGCAAGGGTGAATAAGCACAAACGATTTTTTTTCAGTAGTTGCTGGTATAAGTTATAAATATGTTGCAGTATTTAGGTTCCTACAGCTTTCTGCGAATTCTCTGATAATCCATCTGCACTCTATGATGCCAACTCAACTCGATATACTTAATATTTCCTTATGCAATGAGTGCAGTATCTTATAGTTTATGTTGTCAATGTTGTTATTAGTTGACCAAACATTGAAACTTACAAGACTCCATTCAAAAACTCTAAGACCACAAAATGTCGCCAAGATGAAATTAAAATAGGTCCTGTATATTGGGTGACGATGTGCCTGCACCTTTGCAATTCGTTACTAGTATATTAAAATGGTAGCAAGAGGTCACTCACAAAAACAGCTGCGCACAGTGAATTGATAGAAGATGTTGTCACACAGAAAAAGACAGCGCCTGTATAATTCTGAATACTGTCTTGATTATTGTCATGTCTTAAATGAGTGCGATGGCCTAAAATCCAAAAATGAAGAATTGGAGCAAATGCACTGCTGAAGAAGTTCAAATATTTTAATGCAAAAGAGAATAAAAATGGACCAATTTCACATTCTCACAATGATCTGCACCGTCCTAATTGAACTGAGCAGTGGCTCTCTTTTATTACTGAGAAAAGATCTCCAAAAAACAGACGAGAGTTGACGGAAAAATTTTTGTAACTAAAAGAAACATAGGCGCCGACTACGTGGGGGCTTGGGGGCTCAAGCCCCCTCTGGAAATTTCTATGGGGGGCTCAGCCCCCCCTTGGAATTTTGTTTGGGATCTGAAAAAACACGTTTATTTTATTGAAGAAACACTAATCAAAGAATTGAGCTGATGATACTGTAGACCATGATGGTATATCTGTTTTATTGCAATGTTTTGTTTTTTTGTTATACATAATACATATGTATATTGTACGTTATTAAAAGTAACAGGGAGTTTTTCTACCTTTTTATTTTTCCAATTTTTTTTTTAATTTTGAGCCCCCCCTGGGAAAAATAAAAGTCGGCGCCTATGAAAAGAAAAGTTCACAATGTGAAGATGAGTGCAGCGTGCATGCAATAAATAAGTTAAATATGATCTAAATTTTCTATTTCATAGCTATTGATAACTTACAAATATATCGTGTAAAAAAGGGAGGTAGGATTGTTACCTTGACTTTTCCAGAGCCACAGATCCCTAATTTAGACGATAAAAGATACATTAGATATTAATTATCGTTCGTTATTAACTGGTTTATAAGGAGTGCAAATTAACATGCAAACTTGAATGTGAAATTTCTACACTGATAAAAAATTAAGAATGATCACCGGAATAAAATCGTGTTTCTCGGAATAAAATTGAAGAGTAATCTTCAAATGCATCACAGATTGCCTTGAAATAAACAAATCATACGAAATAATGTGAAGAGACAACAAGAAAACATGTGAAAGAAGAAGGAAGAAATAAATGTGAAAAAATACCTTGGATCTTTCTTTGCACTCAACCTCGTTTCCAGGTATTATTGCCAATGTACCAATGAAATGATCAGCGGGATTATAATTGGGAGGACAAGGATAACCCAATGCTAAATAAAATGAGAAAATGCTTTGCTATTTTCTGACCTCGCTATCGGTTGAAAAAGATTTTGCTTCAAATGTAGATGAATTGAAGCGACGCTCCAAATGACAGATATGAGATCTTATTGTGTTAATATTTAATATAAATTGTTATAAAATGTTTCAATAAAGAAAATTAATAATTAGCTGTAACTAAGGCTAAACATGGCTAAAGGTGCAGTATACTTGGACTTCTCACCTGCTGAAAAAGGGAAGTGCATCGTTTGTCTTACCAATATATGCAACTCTTCCTTCTGACATAAACAGAACTCTATGGAATAATAACACATTTTTACAATAAAGGCAACTGTTAATCATATGCGCTGCTTGTACAAATGTTTGCAAACATATGAATATTCATAATTTCTTACTTATCAAACATGTTATAAACTTCGGATGAAGGCTGATGAATTGTTGTTAAAATAGTTCTTCCCCCAGCGGCCATCTTTTGCAATGCACCAATTACATTTTGCGCCATGAAAGAGTCCAATCCTGATGTTGGTTCATCAACAAAAAGTAATGCAGGATTTGTTAAAACTTCTGAAGCAAAAAATAATCGTTTCAATTCTCCTCCAGATATTCCTCTGATTCGTCCAGGAATGCCAATCAGGGTATCTTGACATTTTGTTAGACCAAGCTATAAATAATAACAAATATTTTAACAGGAATGACAAATCAGCATAATAAGCATACTGTCATCATTGGGTCCTGTAATGAAATTAATAACATTTAAAAATTGAGCTGATTAAAAGGAGAGTTTAAAAAATTACTGAATAAGCCCCCAGAGACCAATTTTCTCGCTGAAATGGGAATGTTATTATCAGCATTAGTAAAGCAAAAGAAATTCTGGACCCAAATTCTGTTTTCATTTTTAGGACTTTCAATTGTTAAGCTATTATTTCTTTTGTTTTGACCATGTACCGTTCTCTCAAAGTATCGTTTCTAAATGGGTCACACCACCAGACGCTTTCTTGTCTTTAAAAGCAATCATATAGAAATTTGTATACGGTTTAATTTATTACACACTTAATGGTAGGAGTCTTCTCTTCAAGTCAGTGCAAGGATTGACTTTTAGCTTTATGATTAAAAATGACAAATGTCAAAATGATATATTATCTTGAAAAAATAAAAGAAATTTTGAATGTATCATAGCAGGACATGCCGTCATTAATCTTAATTATAGTTGTATTACATACATCAATTTGTTAACCTGTAATGAATATTTAGCAGAAATTACCTCGTAAATGACTTTATCTGCTCTTGCCAATTTTTCAGACCTTGGTACCGACCTGTCAATACGCAACATTGCCTGCCAGTAAATAAAAAACCAACACATTAAAGTATGACAAAGAAATGACCTCAGCAGTAAATTCGAATCAACATTCTTTTTGCATTTTCTATTACCTGGAAGTAGAGATGTTCTCTTACAGTCAATGTTCCAATATACAAATCTTCTTGTTGGACATATGCTGATATTGTTTTCATTTTCTTTCCAATTTCCTGTCCATTGACTTTAATTGAACCAGAAATAAGAAGAGGTCCAAGATTTTGATGAGCCAATACATTCATCAAAGTAGTTTTGCCAACACCACTAAAAAAGTGAACAAGAAACTCGTCTACTGTGCGTAACACGTGTACTGTACAAACTCGTGTAGTGTACTTTGTTATTTCTTTTTCTTATTTCGAATTTGAGCATTTTTGGGTGGAATTCTAAAAATTAGCTCAGATCGTCACAAAATCGATCCATGTAGAATGCAGATCAAAATAAAAAGTTACACTCCAAAAAATCCAAATAATTCTTTAATATATTCACTGAGACTATGCCGTCCATAAAGCAACTAAAAGTAGATTTTGCCTAAGAATGGCAAATTTTTAGTTTCTTAAGTATTCTTTTGCTTAGTGTTAAATTTTCTATTAAATTTTTGGACATTCTAGCTTTAGTTTCTTATAAACTTATGATGATTCTTATGAACAACTTTCTAAAAAGAAAAAGCGTGTGGTGAAGACAAATACAAAGTGGGCGGTGGCATATGGCGACAAAAACAATATAATTAGCGTAATTTGCCACAAAGATCATTTTCACACCAGAATGTATTAGCAAGTTCGGCTGAGACAAGCATGCTTATTTTAATTGTCGTTTCCTAATTGCTGTCTCGAACATTCCTGGAATATGAGCGGCATTTCCTTTCAAACTTCGAAAGCAATTCTCCTCACCTTCCAATATGCTCGAGACCAGGCTAAAACCTTCCTAACTATATGTGAACCTGGTTCTATGCTTCCATTAACTGTAAAATAAAGTAAAACAAATCTAATACCTAAATCATATTTACAATGCTTTCATATTATATATAGCACATTACACGCATTTTTTTATAAGCAACTAAAAAGTATTAAAATCTCCATACCATCAAATAAAATCTGTTTGAGCTTTGGTTTAAGGTCTTCGTCAGCATTTTTTAAACATCTCTTGTAAAATGGAGGCCTGGGAAGTTCAACTTCAACGCAAACATCTTGCCAAGTTAAACCAACTTTATTATCATTTTATCATTAACATTGAGTTGCTTGAACAAGACCACCGAAATACATTTTGATAATTATACAACTTTATCTTCGTCTTTTGATCTTTATTCCCTGAACATAGCTTAAGATAAAATAATATCGCTTAGTGTTTAGGATACGAAATTGTCCCTCCATCCACCGACCGATCAGTTTGACCAAACAGCTGATTGTAAAAAGCATGCAACTATTATTAATTAGAGTGAAATGATTAATTACAATCATATTTTGATCCATATTATTCGAGGTCGATATAACAAATATATCTGTAATTAAGATCAATTGTTTAGTAATATGTCGTATCGTGTCTTACCATGTATAAAGTGTCTACCTACGCAATCTTGAACATTTCGCATCAAATGTTTTTTATATAAATTTTTTGGCCAAGTTTTAGTTCTAAAAGTTTCTTAAATTAATTTTGGGCTGTCTAGTATCAGATTTCTCTGCTCATAATTTTAATTAAAACAGGTTTATGAGTTTAGAAATCTTATTTAACTTGCTGCAAAGAGATGTCTCTAAAAAAAGGAAAGAAGAAAAAAACCCACCAAATTTTAATAACACATCGCGTCATTAAGCCTTTACTGTATTTATCTAATTTAACTACAATTGTATTTTACTCTATTTTTAGTTTAACTCACGCAAAAAGAAATGAATGTATGTAGCAATAACAGTGAGAGTAAATTCAAAGATTGTTATTAAATTTAGAAGAGGCTTCTTTTCGTTGCAAACGAGGGTGCTTGCAGAGAAGGGTATTGTAGACATGATTAATCACAACTTTACTCTTTGAACTAAGCTTCTAAGCTTGAAGACTATTCCATTAATTCCTCTAATGTTTTATATCAAAATTCAATTATCCTTAACCCCCATAGTCCATATAAGTGGATCTGTTGTTTCTATCGTAACTTGTTCCTTGTTTTCAAATGCATTTGATGTGCTAACCAAGGACCCAAATGCCAATGATTGTCCATCTATGAAAATGTATGAAAACCATATCAAAATATTTGATTTGAGAATATGAACAGGTAGAGAAATGAGAAAGTAACTTACCTAAGTTCCATTTCAAGCCAGTTGTATAAACTTTTTGAACCAGACAACCCAATGGAATAAGTCCACACCAGTCATCTTCAAAACCAGTATTTACATGCAAGACATGAGATCCCTTCAATCAATATTAAATGTACTGTTTTAATGCTTTTGTTAATAATCTAGAAAATAGTATGCACCCTGAAACAAATAATTTCCTTACTGGTTGCAAAAGACACATAAGATTCTTTGATGATACCAAATAACAAGGCTTTGATTGTATTTTTGATGCTTTATAAAGACAATTCAAATTTGACATCACATGATCCATTCTTCCACCAAATCCACCAAGACAAACTATTGCATCATACTAAAAAACAATTTCATCAAACCATTAAGAATAGTTCAAATGACCCAAATATCCAGTTCTAAAAATTGCAATGCAACGATCAGTTGAAAAAATACTTCTTGACGTCTTTGTTGGAGTTTCTCAATTGCTAAATATAAAGTCTTTGTAAAATCTGTTTCATCTTGGCTTGTGGTTTCAACAATATTTGCACCCTGCAAAATGTAATAATAGAAGAATGAGAATCCTGATACGCAATTAAAAATTAATATTTATCCTGCTAGTAATATATTTCAAATTTACCCTTTTTTCATAAAGCTCCAATAGGTTAGGACATACTGAGTCAAAATCACCGCAAACATAATCTGGTATGTATCTGCAAACCAAATGTTACCTTAAAAATTGCCATACATATTAATTGTAATCATTGTACGGAATAAAAATAAAAATGTTTTAAAGGGGATAATTATTCTCATGCACCTGTCTTCATCTGTACCAAGAGCATCATTCAAACGGTTTAATGCACCATCTGCACAAACTTTGATTAAAGCTAAAACATATTTTCAATATATGTAGATAAGTAATGCATGTAATAATTATCAACCAAAATGTAAAAGAAGTGACATATTTTCAAAAAGTACCTGAATTCCATATATTTTTTAAAATTGATAAATACTTTTCCAAAGGCCTGTTTAGCAATAAAAGGCATATCTTTACACCTAAAAACAATTGAATATCATAAAAGAATTCAAAATGGGGGCCTACAAACACAACACAATTTTATTTGATAGTGTTACGAAAAGCCGTCTAGATAGATTTAAATTTACCTGAATTTTCTTTGAGATAGTTTAAAGGTGTATGATGTTGCCAAATAATTCTTGTACCATGTCCAAGTCTTGAAACTAGTGACATTTTGAATAAATAAACATTCAGACAAATATTCGACGAGGCCAAGATTCCGAGATGGGACGGATTCAGTGGGCTGGAACCTGCCCATGACTCGGGAACAGGACACAGGAGTAATTAAGAGAAACTAAACAAGAGATAAGACTATCTGAAGATTTCCGCCCGTTATAATACTGGACATTGGTAAAATTATAAAGGCCATGTGTTGATTTGATATATTTGAATGTAGAAAACATAAATAATGGATAAGGCAATGCACACGCACACAATAAATGATTTCCACAAAAGGAAATCATTTATTTTGGCATGCCAATATTTGACGGATAAAAAAAATCAGTAAATATATTTTGTTAGGAAATAAACTTTGCATATAATGTGCAAGCATTCAAAATACTAAGTTTTACGATTTAATCGGAGAATGATTGGAGGAATAGCCAAAGTAGTTCAGTGATGGCATTAACCTGCATTAACAAGTCATTTGACATTTGAGTAAGGCTCGAATCTTGTCCAAAAACTGCTTGCTCAGCATACTGGGGTAAGGAACAAGTTTAAACGAACATGTTATCATTGTACGGCTTTGCCATGATGCTCAAAATGTTATCTAATATTCTAATATATGTACTCACAAAAACTCTTGGCAATGCAAAATCCAAGAATCAGGAGTCTGTAGATTACATAGAGATAGGATATAATATACATGTACCTTACCGTAAATTCTCTTTTTAGCCCCCCCGGGGGCTTATTGCAATCAACCACTTTTGAAGGGGGGCTTATAAGAGAGGGGGAGCTTAATTGAGAGGGGGGCTTGATAATTTTACAAGATGGTAATAAATAATTTAATAATTTCATTTACCAATTGAACTATCATTTTCATTGTGCAAGTTTCTATTCCAGAAAAGCTGCACTTAGAATTTTCGCCAACGGGTCAAAGATTTCTTAAAGACGGTCTAGTTGTACCGGGAAGATATACTGTTTATTCTGAAAGGAAAATAATAACGAACGTATTGTACGAATCTTGTCCAAACCGCTTGCTCAGCATACTGGGGTAAGGAACAAGTTTAGACGAACATGTTGTCATTGTACGGCTTTGCTATTATGCTCAAAATTTTATCTAATATTCTAATATATGTACTCACAAAAACTCTTGGTATTGTAATTTGTATTAAGCAAGCCCCATCCCTTTGGGGGCTTAATAAATATTTTAGGTGTGTCCCATGTCCCATCTCATGTCCCCGCCCAACAACAATTTTCTTGAGCTGATTGCTTTTGAGAAGTTTCTGGAAGGTCTGCCTGCTTGTAAATACTCTCTGCTGGCCTCGCTTCGCTTATCGCTTCCTTAGCTTGTTGTGTGTGGCCTAGGCATTTTTGAAGGTTGTCCAGAATATCGACATTTACATCTGCATCAATCTGTGGAATCTCAACTTATTATAACGAGATATCTAGTGAAAATAAAATTTAAGGCTCAAAATGGCTCAGATGTTAGGATTTGATGAATATGGAAGACCATTTCTTATCTTAAATGACCAAGACAAACAAAGACGATTGACCGGCCTAGATGCTTTGAAGGTAAATGCGGATGCACCACCATTCTTCTTTTTATATTTTATTCGAAGTTTTTATTACTAAAGCTTGTTATTGTATTAGAATAATTCAGGTCTCTTCTACTATTAAACTATATTAGAGGCGAATTGCAAAAGATAGAAAGCGAAGTAGTGTAAATAGATGAAGAAATGGGGGTGGGAGTGGCAGGCAGCAACATGTTTGTCTCCAAGAATCCACACAAACAAATGTTACTTGAATATAGCCACGGCATACAGTCAATTCGCCTTCAAATATTAATACATTTGTTGCAATTTTGCAACTAAATGCTGTTATCATAACTATCAATTATTTTTTAGTCGCATATTCTTGCTGCAAAAACTGTGTCACACACATTGAGGACATCTCTTGGACCTAAAGGTATTCAATCTATATTACTGCTAATTAGTACAGGTTATTAGGATATATATTTGCTATAAATTGTTGTATTTGCGTTTGTGTTAGATACACACCTTTCTTATGAAAAACCCCGTTATAAGGAACCCACATATGCAGGGCCTAGAAATTTAAAGGACTTGTACCACCAAAGAGAAAATTGCTACGAACGAAATTTTCAAAATTGAATAACTGCATCACCACAAATAACTGAGAATCGCACATATGATTACCTTGTACTTTTTATTTGAACTTTCTTCTTGTCTTGTATGAGTTTCTGGTGTTTTTGTAACCAAAAGTATTAGCAAATTTTAAATTTCAATGTGTTTTTGCATCACTGTTACCATCTTTGTCGCTAAATGCAAAGCTGAAGTTAAGGAAATGCTCAAGAACTTTTAGTCCTACAATTTGCTCAAACAGGTCCCAAAATATTGAACGTTAAGAACAGGCTCTGAGGTTGTTGTCGTAGCAAACTCTGGTCAGAGCATGGCTTTCTTTATGGCAGTGTGATGAAAACGTCTGTTATGAGCAATCCTAGTTGCCTTTTCCATAGACCCAAAGACCTCCTTTACTGTTCTGTCCCATCCCTTCTTCTGCTTGGCTTCCCAAGAATGTGTGTCTTAAGGACTCACTTCTCAATCCCATCATGCAAGTTTTATAAAAAGTGTGCATACTGTGTTATGTTAATTTTGGGCATCTTGCTTTTTCTTTTAAGGTATGGATAAAATACTTGTAAGTCCAGATGGAGAGGTTACAATCACAAATGATGGTGCAACAATTCTTGATATGATGGATGTCGAACATCAAATTGCGAAATTGATGGTTCAACTTTCAAAATCACAAGATGATGAAATTGGTGATGGTACAACTGGAGTTGTTGGTAAGATGCACATTTTATTTTTTTTTTAATTTACCAATCAAAGAGTTCTATTGTTGGGTTCTACATTTCAAGTAAGAAAATTAAATTAAACTTTATGTGGTAAGAAGTCAACTAATGTAAAAGCTCTATTGAGCAGGGCCGCATTTAAGTCAGTTGGGGCCCTGGGCCCAAAATTGACTTGGGCCCCTTGAAATATGTAAAAGAAGTTTTTTGTCATGTGTATAGTCCTCAGTACCCTGTAACCACAATTTTATTGGCATACTAACAACTTGCTAACGGAAATAAAATTAAAAGAAAATCTTGATTACTGGCTGATGGCGCCAAAATCAGTTTATGACATCCAGCTTCAATGAATAATGTATCATTTAAGCATCACATATTGTCAAAAAATGAAGCTACTGTGTTGTTTGAAGACATTACTTCTCAATTCAAACACAAGAATAAAATCAACAACAGTTCATAGGTTTTTCGAAATTTTGCTCGGGGCCCCCTAAATCTAAGAATCTTAGGGAGCCCCTGGGCCCGGGCCCAGTTGGCCCATGGGTAAATGCGGCACTGCTA
This sequence comes from Sanderia malayensis, assembly GCA_013076295.1. NCBI lineage: Eukaryota > Metazoa > Cnidaria > Scyphozoa > Semaeostomeae > Pelagiidae > Sanderia > Sanderia malayensis. The sequence continues at coordinate 5,554,366 of RQOL01000466.1, read as the reverse complement.
TTGAGGCCTGGGGGCTTGTTTAATTCTTGAGGTTTCCAACGGAGGCCTTTTAGAGATGGGGGCTTTATAAAATTCTCAAATAAACTTGAGAAAAATGCTCATGTGAAACAAAGCCAAGGGGAGTGGCTTGGAAATGCTCGGAAGCATGCTCATGTGACACAATTTCAAGGCCAAGGGGGTGGCGTAATAAAGAAGGGGACTTAATTTATTGTTTTAAGGGAGAGGCTTATTAGAGAGGGGGTCTTGATAAAGAATGCGGCCAAATATAGCGTTTACAATAAAAATGAACCTCTCTTAACCCTCTCATGCCCAGCGTCCCAGTAAGGTCCCAGATGAAAAAATTTTGCGAAAAAATAAATTTGTTTAGAATTCGTTCAAAAATTGCACAAAGGACAATGTTTATGCGTAGAACTCGAAAATCAAGTTTGTTTTTGAAAATTCTGAAGGTAAGGGGGTCAAAATTCGAGGTAAAGAAGCGCAATTTTATAGCTAAACAAAGAGATTTCTGGCTCGTGAAAGGGAAACTCAAGTTCGAAAATAGAATTGATTTAGATTTCCGTGTTCGATGAAGCCCGCGCGATGCAGGAGCAAAGCTGAGAATTAGTCATGAGTCATGCTACAATTAAAGGCTTGTTTCAACTAATGGTTTGAAATCTTAATAAGTGTCCGAGTATTTATGTAAGCTTTCTACTATAATTAACATAACATATTCCAAATCAATTATTAGGATTTTATGTACAATTTCAAGGTACGATTTTAACAAAAACACGATAGGATTTTCACACATCAAAACTTTGATAGAGTTGTTTGAAGTAAAGAAGCCTGGGTAAAAATTGGCGGGAAAGTCAATTAGAATGGACCAGTAAGCCAGTTAGAATGGGCTGGACGGTTTGTAAAGTAAGCGATAAAGGCAAATTTGGTGGGAATTTTGTTGTTAATCACGTGACAAAAGTAGGCAAAAAGACATACAGAAATGCACAAAATTGCAAAAATTATGACATCGTGGAACAGCTATTGTCAAGGAATAAGGGAACAGGAAGACTAGTTGTGATAGATAGTGGGTATCCGACACTGAAACTCTTGACTGACGCCAAAAGACTTTGGCAGACATGAATGATTGCAACCCAGCGTGGAAATACACCCACACTTTCTAAATCCTGTGTTATAGTAGGATAGCTGCTGATTAGTTTTATCTACCCATCCATAAGTTTCTCTATACAACTGAGCAACGAATGGTACGTTTATAACGACTTTTTCTGCTCCTTGGTTGACTTGAGTGGGTTGCCAAAACGCTTCCCCCGACTTGATGTCATTATCTAGAAATACATCCTTAATGTTGGCCTTTTGGTTGCTTGGAAGGTGTGCTGTATTTCCACGCTGGGTTGCAATCATTCATGTCTGCATTTCTGTATGTCTTTTTGCCTACTTTTGTCACGTGATTAACAACAAAATTCCCACCAAATTTGCCTTTATCGCTTACTTTACAAACCGTCCAGCCCATTCTAACTGGCTTACTGGTCCATTCTAATTGACTTTCCCGCCAATTTTTACCCAGGCTTCTTTACTTCAAACAACTCTATCAAAGTTTTGATGTGTGAAAATCCTATCGTGTTTTTGTTAAAATCGTACCTTGAAATTGTACATAAAATCCTAATAATTGATTTGGAATATGTTATGTTAATTATAGTAGAAAGCTTACATAAATACTCGGACACTTATTAAGATTTCAAACCATTAGTTGAAACAAGCCTTTAATTGTAGCATGACTCATGACTAATTCTCAGCTTTGCTCCTGCATCGCGCGGGCTTCATCGAACACGGAAATCTAAATCAATTCTATTTTCGAACTTGAGTTTCCCTTTCACGAGCCAGAAATCTCTTTGTTTAGCTATAAAATTGTGCTTCTTTACCTCGAATTTTGACCCCCTTACCTTCAGAATTTTCAAAAACAAACTTGATTTTCGAGTTCTACGCATAAACATTGTCCTTTGTGCAATTTTTGAACGAATTCTAAACAAATTTATTTTTCGCAAAATTTTTTCATCTGGGACCTTACTGGGACGCTGGGCATGAGAGGGTTAAGACCAAGGCAAGTTTATATTCCTGTGGGAGTGATTACGTAAATGTGAACCTATCTTAAAATAGAATTAGGTTTATATTCATGTGGGAGTGAAAACCTTCACATTTTTATAGAACAAAAGAAATCTGCAGATGTCAAATAGCAACAGTCTGCTATAGCCCTGAGTGCTCCTTCCCTTTTGAACTAACATTCAGAGATTCAAAGATTCTGTAGGATTAATGAGTATGCATTTGATGTAATTATTTTCAGTGCTTGCTGGAGCTTTACTTGAACATGCTGAGCAGTTGTTGGACAAAGGTATTCATCCAATAAGAATTGCAGATGGCTATGAGCAGGCAGCCTCTGTTGCAATTGAAAATCTTGATAAAATCAGTGAATCATTTGCCATTAATCCTGAGAAGAGAGAGCATCTCGTTGAAACAGCAATGACAACTCTTGGATCAAAAATGTAAATAGTATCTTTAATGTTCTTATCTGTTTAACATTAAATGCATCATTTCACTTGGCAATTATAATAACAATGCCAGTAATTTGTATTGCAATGTGACTTTTGTACCATAGTGGTAATGTTCTTGATTTGTGATCTGAGCTGTGTGGGTTTAGTATCTACGCCAGCCACTTTTGAGGACATCATCCTTGGGCAAGACATTTGCTCAAATGGTGCCCCCATCCATTCAGGAGTATAAATGAGTACCTTGTTTATAGTTAATAGTGCCATTTGTGACTGCACCATGTTACATGCTATGAAGTGTAGTGACCAGGGGTAATGTGTAAAGTCGGTTGGGTAGCCTGTGGTTAGATATGAGACTATAAAAGTGTACCTTTGCCTTCAGCTATTAACAACTTTTGTTTTATAAAGATTGAATGTTACTTTTTTAGTGTGAATCGGTGCCAGAAACAAATGGCTGAAATAGCTGTTGATGCAGTGTTATCAGTGGCAGATTTGGAAAGGAAAGATGTTGACTTTGAATTGATTAAAATTCAAACTAAAGAAGGTGGTCGATTAGATGATACAATGTTGGTAAAAGGTGTCATTGTTGATAAAGATATGAGTCATCCTCAAATGCCAAAGGTTTGTTTCATTTTTTATGCTTATTGTTTATTTATACAATGTAAATGCTCTATTAATCCCCTTACTAATAAGTCCCCTTTTTGAATTGAGATTTCGAATTAAGCCTCCTTCTATTAAGCCCTCCTTTGTTTTTGAAATTGCAAATGAAATTGTGATTGATTTAATCATAAAGGCTCAGATAATGTAGTTTTCCTTTGTTTTAAACAGGCATTTTTAATTAACTTTTTAATAACCTTTCCATGTTTAATAATCTTTCTCCTGGAACCTCAAAAATTAAAGAATTTCTATCAAGAACCTTGTGGCTTAGTAGAGCTGTATATATCTGTTTACATTTATTTTCTATTTCCATGTATCTTTCCAAGCTAAGATATTGAAGTTTTGTTCTTTTGTAGGAAATTCGTGATGCTAAACTTGCGATATTAACATGCCCGTTTGAACCACCAAAGCCTAAGACAAAGAACAATCTTCAGATTTCATCTGTTGATGATTACAAGAAACTGAGAAAGTATGAACAGGAGAAATTTGAAGAGATGATTAAGCAAATCAAAGATAGTGGAGCTAACCTCGCAATTTGTCAATGGGGTTTCGATGACGAGGCTAATCATTTGTTGCTGCAAAATGAACTTCCTGCTGTTAGATGGGTTGGTGGTCCAGAAATTGAGGTAACAAGTGCTTAGCATGCCTTGGGGGTATTGTAAATCGATTCTTGAAATGTCTATAGTCTTTGAACACTCTGATTGTCCTTTGTAGCTGATTGCAATTGCAACTGGTGGAAGAATAGTGCCAAGATTCTCTGAATTGAGTCCAGAGAAACTAGGTCATGCTGGGGTGGTTAGAGAATTATCATTTGGAACAACAAAAGACAAAATGTTAGTTATTGAAGAATGCAAGAATACACGCGCTGTCACTATTTTCATTCGAGGCGGTAACAGAATGGTAAGTCTGCTTCTTTTGCATTTCGAGCAATCATCATTAAACCAACTCTTTCAACCACCCATCCTATTCATTGTGCTTGTCTGTTCTTAGATTATCGAGGAAGCAAAAAGAAGTATTCATGATGCTCTCTGTGTCATTCGTAACTTGGTTCGTGATAACAGAATCGTTTACGGGGGAGGAGCCGCTGAAATCTCTTGTTCATTGGCCGTTAGCGCCGCTGCAGACAAGGTGTGAAACCTGCACGTTATTAAACATGCTTAATTGGTCCATTCGTGTCGTATTGATTACTTCAACAATACTTATCGTGTCTTGTAGATTTCGTCTGTAGAACAATACGCCATGCACGCATTTGCTGAAACATTAGAAACAGTGCCATTGGCATTGGCAGAGAATTCTGGCTTCAGCTCGATCGAGACAGTCTCAGAGGTTAAAGCAAGGCAAATAACAGAAAACAACCCAAGACTTGGCATTGATTGTCTTGATAAAGGGACGAATGGTACGATATGTCATAATGCTCTATTAAGCCCTCCTGTCCAACAAGTCCTTGTTTTGAAACGAGGATTAAGCCCACCTTCAATCCGAGGATTAAGCCTATTAGTCAATGTTTCTTGATAATAGATAGACAGGCGAGCGTAGCGAGATAACCCATAGCACGTGGGGTTGAAAGGGGCATGAGCGTTAGCAAATGCAGCGCATGAAGTGCGTCTATCTGGCCCCCTTGTTTTTGACATTGTGAACGATGGTGAAATTGTGATTTATTAGACGATATAAGCTCATAAAAGTTAATTTGGCAGCTATTTTACACGAACATTTCTCTGAAGTTTATCGGAGAATGTTATTAACCCTTGCTGTGGAGCCTCAAAAGTTAAATAACCAACCCCCTCCTCATTAATTGCTATTTTGTAATCGTTCTTTGTTATTGAGGAATGCTGAATATCATACTGATTTTTTATTCAATGACAGATATGAAAGAACAACATGTCATTGAAACATTACATGGAAAGAAACAGCAGATAAATCTTGCAACGCAATTGGTGCGCATGATTCTCAAGATTGATGATATTCGTTCGCATTCACGTGATCAGATGTAGAAATCACATGGGTAATCACATGATTATTGAGGTTGAACTTTTAAGGCTGATCTTGCCACAGATGAAAGGCTGTAAGATGTTTAATTGCTCGGCTTCACATTACGGTTTGCGCAGAATAAAAAAACTGAAATATTATTGTTTAGGAGACTATTTAAATCGACAAATTTATTTCAAAAGCGTCTTTTCAGTCCTTGTGTTTTGCTTTACTATTTTCGCAAATTAATAGGCATTGAATTAAGAGACGAAAGAAGAAACTGGTTTGTTTTTTAACGTTTGTCTTACTCATAATTTATTCCTAATTAAAATTATTTGAGAAATCGCAAAACAGAGTTAATAAACAAAAATGATGAACTACTTCTTATAAAATGTCAAAATGCGCTTTAAGGCAGGATGCTGAGCGCCAGTTAATATGAATTGTGAAACAAAAACATAATAATTGATGGAACAATTAACAATAACGTGATGGTAAGTTGGTGTTATTATTATTTTCGCCATTCACATCAAATTATTGTTACAATACTTCTATTCTTAGTTCCATCTAAATCTCACCCAAGTGCTTTGAAAGAATGCCGTTGCATCCATTAAAGAATGCAAGTCGGAAAGGCACCTAGCTAAATGAACTGTTTATTAAATTTCTACCAAAACTACGGGCGATTTTATGAAGCATTGTTGTGTCCTCCAAAGTTCAACCGTTTTTATACTTCATAGCTTCATGCAGAATTTTTCATTGATGTTACCCAATAGACTATATTAAATATTATGAATGAGAGCGGAAAAAAGGATCTGGAATACTCATCTAAAATTAATGGCCAACTTTCTTTCATATAAAATGTTCTCCATGAGTTTGTCTTACCACGCCTTATTATGTCATTGTTTTCATCTGCAACTTTGTGGAGTTCGGTCGCACCTGTCGCAATAAGCTAGAAGAAAGAAGTTAGAGTTTGTTATAACTGATGAGTAATTTATTCAATACGTCTTTTGATGCATTCTGAATTTAAACACAACTGACCTTTTCAATTTTCTTTTTTTCTCGCTTTGACATAGTTCGTTTCTTCTTATGTTTCAGCAGCAGTACTATTGCGTACTCGACGAATGCAAACGACACAAACAGAACACAACCCATTACGTAGGTATCTATCACTTTTAGATAGCTCACCTTTAAACAAGAAATACATTCATATTAAAAAAACATTTCCAAATTGAGGAGATCTAAGCTTGGTAGGACAAATCGGCCTTGTAAATTTTATCAGTAACATCTCAAATCAATTGTCATTCAACTTTTCACTGTTACTTCTTAAGCCTGATTTTTCCTAATTTTCACACCTTATTTTTATCATTATTTTATTTCGAATAATTAGTGTTTACATGTTTACTTACTTTTGGTAATGTGCTGTTCAAATGCTTACTTACATTTGGTAGCATGTTGTTTACATGTTTACTTACGTTTTGTAATGTGTTGTTGACATGTTTACTTACTTTTGGTAATGTGATTTTCAAATGCTTATTTACTTTTTGTAACGTGTTGTTTACATGCTTACTTACTTTTGGTAATGTGCTGTTCAAATATTTACTTACTTTTTGTAACGTGTTGTTGACATGTTTACTTACTTTTGGTAATGTGATTTTCAAATGCTTATTTACTTTTTGTAACGTGTTGTTTACATGTTTACTTACTTTTGGTAATGTGCTGTTCAAATGCTTACTCACGTTTGGTAATATGTTGTAGACATGCTTACTTACTTTTGGTAATGTGTTGTTTATCGCTCCTTGTAGTGTCAGCATGGTCAACACAGAAATAGCACACAGGTTTGTTCTTGCCGGAAAATGATTAGGATGAATGAAGAAAGTTATCCATGACACAAGCACGATGACAGTGCATGGGAAGTACATGGCAGGTATGAAGGCACTACTTATTCTTTTAAACATTAGCTTCACTTCCAATGATGACCATTTACCTAAAAATAAAAAGTACAACCAATTAATAATCTATTACAATCATTAATAATAACCCAACTACTTCAAAAAATAAAAATAAGTAAATATAACCCAATTGCTTCAAACAATAAAAATAAGTAAATATATATGATACAATAAACTCGACCTTTTTTGGCAAGAATTCTAATTTTTGTCGAGATTCGATATATTTTTGAAAACTTGATATTTTGAGCCCGAAATTATTCTTCAGCTATGCTCAACCAACCCTTGTTTATCTCAGAGAGCTCAGGCAAACAAAAATTCCTGGTCCTGGTTGTGCTCGATATTCTGATGCTGTCCCGACATTCTTATAAACTATATTTTAATATAGTTTATAAGAATCTATCCTTCACGTTCACCTCTATTAGAGATCTATAGACATGGATATATATAAACATGAAATGACGTAATGCAGGATGTGCACTTTTCAAGCACAAACTAAGGCCTCCACGTATTTGGCCTCGAATGGGCCCAAATATTCAAATTTAGTCAAGCATCATAGGGGCCCCACAAAACACTACTTTCACTAAAGGCCCCACATTTCTCCATTACGCTAATGGACATGGCATGGGTACTTTACCGTATAAGTATGACAGTGTCCTTTCTTGTCGAATCATCGGAGTGAGCTCGTAGTGTGAAAGAGAAAGCGTACTTGGGTTAAATTCATGCATTGACTTGTTATCCTTCCATTTGTAAATTACATCTCCACCATCATACCCATCTATTCAACAAATAACAACATTGAAATAATTAATCACGACATTATTATATATACTTCACCAATTGGTTTCTCATCAAGATTACCTTATTAATTACTCACAACTTTCCATTGTTATTAAGCATTGTTGTACATCCATGGGGAATTTCTCGAGATTCATTGAACAAGACAAACGTAAAGACACCCTGTAATATAAATTTAAATTATATAGCTGAACAAATAAACAAGATTGAAGTCTGAATAAACCTCCCTCGTAATATATCTTACTTGGTACTATAATACACCAAACCATCTGGATATATGCGAAGCAGTAATTTTTTCTTTTCCATCTGACGTTTTTTGACGATTTTTGATTCCTTGAAATACGTGTCAGGCATCCATATTCTATCAACAAAGTTGCTGCCATCGAGATGAGGGTGATAGTTATGACGTAATCTTTTATCATACCATTGTTGCATTAGAAATATTTCCATTGAAAATCCCTTTTATAAAGTAAAGATGATTTACTTTAATTATTAATCTATGAATCTATATCTGCGATAGTATAAATTAATCAAAAACAAAACATACCATGTCTTCAATTTGTAGATCTTCGATGCTTAAGACAGTAAAATCGATTTTGATGACAGTTGGTCCAGCTGTTGATGAATAAGTTGATAAATTAAAACAAATATGCCAACTAAAAATGAATATGTACACCATTTCATAAATCGAATATGAAGTCAAGGTAAAGTTAAACTTATATATCTTAAACGGATGGAAATGAGTGAATGCATTGAAATATCATAAGTTACTTACTTGGAAAATTGGGTCGTATTCTGAAATCATATTGAGGAGAGCCAATTAATCTGACCACCAAAGCTATTTCCCTCTCATTCTCATTTACTATTAAAGTCCTGAAACGTAATTAATTTGCGAATCTAATTAGTAAATAGAATAACATGGCTGGGATAAACATATCAAAAAACATCACTTACTTATTTGAAGATAGAACCAAGCTAGCCAATTGCAAAACTAGTATCACCAGGCTTTTCCACATTTTCAATTTATTTGTTTTCATCTATCTAAAGTTGAATATAATGATAATGAAATTTATTCTCTTTTCATTTCTCCTCTTTTCATTTCATGATTAAAATATATGCTACATGCAACCTGTTTGCCTCGTGCATAAGTAATGAAGAGGTAGATTTCATTTTAACCAAAACACTTTTTAGGGTCCAATGGCGTTCAGCTATCAATAGTTTAATTCAATTAAGCTGCATTACATTTCTAACAAGACATAACATGATATCCTGCTTCTATCTTTTATATGCAATAAACAAATTCTCAAGTTGATTCACGCTAAGACAAAGAATGTCTTCAACCAAAAATAAGGGAAACGTTAAGAAGATTTAACTTAATCTATTTTGTCAAATTGTTAGTTCATTATTTCGAATATTCTTTACCACTTAAGCCGTATAAGCAGCATAGTTTGGTCAGTCTGAAATGTGAACTTACGATACGATATTCTTATTTCCAACATCTGCACACGTATTGCAACATATGCATAAAATATATCCCCAGGTTTTCACGTATTTTAAGTGCTTCTATTTGATAAAAGAAGGCTTGAAAAAATATCTTACAGGATTATAAATATCTCGAGGTTCTCCAACAAAATTTAGCTGTGGTTCTTTTTCAACTGAATGTATTTTCCTTCGCGATTGAGATTAAGACTCTATGTCCATGTGTACTTTCATCTATGTATTTCTGTGTACCTGTCTCGTATTACGTAGATAGGACGTATTTCATGCTAACACTAGTTATCGGTATGCGCTTGCATCTATTCAATTTGTTTCGATGTTAGATCTTCGATGTCAAAACGTAAACTGCTTTGTTTCACTTCTGGTGGCATTTTTGTTTGAATCAATCAATTCCCGCCCATCATTAACTATTCTTCAATGCTTATTTTCAGCATTATCAATCGAATGTATAGAATTTCCTTCACATCAGCTATGCCCTTCAATTTCTTAGGCTTTGCCAGAGCTTAAGTAACCATAGCCTATTATTGTTTTTGCCTTTAAATATTGATAAAGGTCGTTTTTCTAAAATATAACCCAGATAAACTTGTTTGCATAAAGCATTATTTTAGTATTCATTCTAAAACTTACAGCTAAGTTCAATTTCAACATCAAGATCTCTTAATAATTCTATACAAAGTCCAATTTCTTTTTGGGCGAAAATGCTGCTTTCTCTATAATTCTCTTTCTAATTCAATAAATTTTCGTGGCTACTGAATTATTTATTTCCAAAGAAAGATGTTATGTCGTTGAATTTTTACGAAGCGTCATCTAATTAATGTACACATCAATTTTATGTTTTCAGTATTTCTTTTTCCATTGCCACATTAACTCAACCAACTATGCTAGCATTTGGTGAACAAGTATTTGCAATCGAGTCTGTGTTTTCCTACTTAGCTATAGCGTCATCGATTCCAAACACGAACGCAGTGAAAGCCCGCATATAAGAATCCAGACATTTACACAGAGCCTATAATGGTTCTTAGCAATAAAAACACATTTTTTAAAATTTTTCTTGGGATGAGGGGTCTAAAGTTGCATAAATGTAAAGTTTATCTATTGGTAGGCTTTCAGGATAATGTTTCATTGAATCGAAGAAATACCTAGAAACACTAAGGTTTCACAGGCTGTAGGCTCTTCAAGTGGGTGGCTCTTATGTGCGAATCTTTACTGTACTTTCTTTTCTGACAACTCAAAGAAATGCTTTGAGGAAGTTCAACACAAGCCAACGTGTTACTTACCTTGGTTCAGTTATGTTCTTGTTTAAACCAGATATATTTCTCTACGTTTCTTCCTGCAGTCAGTTTTTCTTGGATTTTTAGATGACACAATCATGAAACAGTTTTTGAAGTTTTTAGAACCTTTATCTACGCTTCGTTAAAATATCAAACCACAAAGAATCAGCAGTTCATGTATATTTCATTTCATAGAACCTCCACAAAAACCCGAGTAGCCTGTGTTTTCTAATCCCGTCACTTTATGCAGATAAGGCTCAATTTCAGAAAGTTCGGACATTGAACTTTCCAGTCGTCCGAAAACTTGGAGTGCAAACAAGTCCCCATTAAATATAATATAATTTCATGATTATGAAGTATTTAAATGGATTGCAGGTGATACTATTGATGGTATGGAATTCTATTTGTTCATATCAATATCAACTATTGTTTCTGCTCCATAATCTTTTAGGTTGTACATTGTCTTTTCACAGCTAATTTTTTTCTTTGTGGGTGAATTCAATTCAACTGGTGTGCGTGTAAAGAGAAAATAGAGATGGCAACAGATCATAGAGATAGGATATAAGATAATTTCATAGAGATAGGATATAAGATATAATCTAGAGTGCTAACAGCCGATACTCCCTCTGTATAGCGCATAGAGATATAGGATGATAGGATAGAAGATAATCTAGTGTGCGAACGAGGCTCACCCTTCAGACGCCATCTCTATGCAACTGTATGCAACAACGACAACAATTAATTGGTCAATCATTTTCATGTTTATCCACCACACCAACAAGAACCAAGTGAAGCGAAATGGCTGGAAAAATTCGGTATTGTACTGATTTTGAGAAATCAGTTCTTGTGAGTAATTTTGAAAAAAGAGACTGGGTACCTTGCACTCCTGATGAGGACTGGAATTTTTATTGGTATGCAACTAAAATTCGTATGTTCAGATTTTAATTTTTATTTGACTAATTTGATTTAAAACATGTATCTATATATATTTAATTTAATTCGTCTGCTATTTTACGTGAAGGGCAAGTGTTCAGACTGTTCGTCAGCTTTTCAACGTGGAAAGTGGATACAGAATGACAGATGATCAGTACGTTTAACCTCAAATTTGCTTTAGCTTTAGCTTCATCATGTTTGACTTGAGTAATCAAAGAATATTTTGGCACAAGCTATTTTTTACGAAAACTTGCACCCAATGATGCCGGAAACATTATAAACACATGATGCGGGGAGGACACCCTCACAAGTTTCCGAAAAGGTGTCAGCAGAAGGGTTGATTCTCAGATGACAACCTTTCTTAAAAAGTTCAAAAACTGCACAACAAAGCACTAAGCTTTGTCATGCAGGTTTTTTTGCCAACTGAATAACTTTTTAGTTATGCAGCTTGCAAAAAAGGGCACCACTGTAAACTGCAAATAGGTACTTTATCTAAATATTTTAAATGTGGGGGCAGTGTCCCCTTGTGTCCCTGGGCTGCCATGCCCATGCCTATATTTGTTGACATTATCACATACTATTAATATTCAATTTGTTTGGTTATTTTTCCAGGATTACCAACCATTTCCCTAATCATTATGAATTAACAAGAAAAGATTTGATGCTAAAGAACGTAAAACGCTATAGAAAAGAACTTGAAAAAGAAGGCAGCATGTTTGCTGAGAAAGATGAGAATGGGAAATATGTTTACTTAGGTAATTTAATGGCAATTAACATTGTTGGATGATGTTTGCCAAGCTCATTTTAAATGGATTTTGTGTTGACCTTTGTAGATTTTGTTCCAACTACATTTTTACTGCCTGGTGATTATAATTTATTTGTTGAGGAATTCAGAAAGAATCCATCCTCAACTTGGATTATGAAGCCTGCTGGAAAATGCAAGTACTTATTATTTCCATTGATTCAATTATCATTTATCACAACCACACCTTCTCCACAATAGTTGTTTCATAAATCTCATTATATTTTTGCATTATAGCACAAGGAGTTGGAATATTTCTTATTAATCGTCTTTCCCAAATAAAGAAATGGTCAAGAGATGGTAAAAGTGGAACGTAAGAATTACATTGATTTTACTTCAAATTTCTTGGATGCCAAGATTATAATGTTTAAACCCGTTGTCAATTTTTCATAGATTTCTGCATTCATCAGCGCGTGACTTCTATGTAATTTCAAGATACATTGATAATCCATTGTTAATTGGTGGCAAAAAGTTCGATCTCAGATTATATGTTCTTGTGACATCATTTCGACCCTTGAAATGTTACTTGTAAGCATGAATTCATCTGCTTGATCATTCGTTTCCATAGACCTATGAATATATCGTTTTAAGACATTGATTTAATATGTTGCACTGTTTTTGTAGATTCAGACTTGGATTTTGTCGCTTTTGTACAGTTAAGTACAATGCAGATGTCAGTGAACTTGATAACATGTTTGTGCATTTGACAAATGTCTCTATTCAGAAGCATGGGGTAAATACATTCTGGTGTAGAATTTTAATGCTCTTAAATTTGTAAATTGGTAGCTGTTTCATTATATGTAATAATAATTGTTGGTTTTGATTTTTTTGCAAGGGTGAATATAATGCGAGCCATGGTGGAAAATGGACAGTTCATAACTTGAGAGTTTATCTGGAAGGTACAAGGGGAAAAGAAGTAATGACCATTTGCATTGTTTAACTGCATAATTATTGTTTCAAGTTCATCATTTAACACCATTTACATAGAAACTGGAGGGGAAATGTGCCCCCTATTTGAAAACCTTGGGTAAAGTGAACCTTTGCAGTTTACAGAGTTGGCACAAGTGTTGCAAAGCATCATCCAAGACTTATTGAAAGAGCCATTTTTGAAATTGCGACACTTTTCCGAAACATTATGAAGCAGGAAGATTCCCCATTATAAAATGGGGCATCTTCCTGCATCCTTGTTTGCCATATGTCATGTGATCAGTAACAACTAACTTGAAGCTAATCATCTTCTAGGTAACAGAGAAATTGTTTGATGAAATGAATTGGTTAATAGTTCATTCGTTAAAAGCAGTTCAGGTGGAACTACCTCATTACTTTTCATATTTCTTGTTTTCAACATTTAATGCATGCCCTGTTTGTTGCTGAACTAAATGCTGTTCACATTTTAGAATGTAATGACAAGTGATAGACATTGCTTTGAGAACTATGGGTAAGTATGTTTTTATCCATATTCCTTTCCATTAATAGTTTAATTTGCTTAAAAGAATACGAGAGCTTTCAATTTCACAAACAGACAGTCTTTCACACAGTTACCAATATTGAAAACACAAATAAATACTGTTATTCTACAGTTATTTAAGTTATTTAGGTTAAGACCACAATGTATCAAACTTAGTAATAGTACACTGACTAGCAGAATACTAGTTAATTAATGTCAGTCATCTTTATTCAACTGGCTGGTACTTTGGAAACTAATCATCGTCCAATATCAAGTACGCAACATCGCGTACTTCCACCAGATAGCAAGAACTGATCAAAAGGGGTTTCAATTGTTTTATACCCCAAATCAGCAAGCTTGTTTGACAGTGCTTCTGAGAATTTATTTCCAATGATGATGTGTTCCCCATTGTGTTCAAAATTGACGGAATTGCAGGCAAAGTAGAAAGCATCTTCATCTGAAATTCGTATGCATTTGCCATCTCCAATTTCTTCAATTCTCTTTTGACCTTCTTCGCTGAATGCTTTGGGGTAATACATGAGGTGACCACGTGATAAACCTGTCAAACACGTGTCTATGTGATAGAAGAATTTGTTGACCAACTCAATCGATGATAACTGATCATCACTGAGGCTCAAAACTTTCTTCAAGAATGGAAATGCTTCGGGATCACTTCTAAATCCGTGAGCAACGAAATGATGCGACTTATCGTATAATGACATGAAGTCACCACAACCTTCAATGTGAACATTGCCTGCTTCGGTTGCTGGATCGATAACCTCGAAATTGCGCTCCTTGAAAAACTTTACGTAATGTTCAGATTCGGGAACCCGAGGTGCAGCTCCAAAATTGGCAATAACAGATTTATTCCCAAAAATAATAGCAGCATTGGCTGAGAATACCATATCAACTAAATCTGGTTGTGCTTCTACCAACTCAACTTTAACGCCATTTTGTTGGAGAGTCTCGTAAAAATTATCCCATTGTTTTACGGCTAGGCCATGTGAAACCTCTTGCTCCATGGTCATGTGTGCGTTCAACAAGCGATGTTTCACTGCGAAATATCTTGGACGGCACATCATCAAATGTTTCCATGGTCCCGACATTTTTTTAACTCAGTATCGGTTTGTTGAATATCAGTAAAATTAATTTAAATTGCGAATAAAAATTTACCTCGAGCGATTATGAAATAATATGACGAACAGAACTTTTTACGTGACACATGATACGAATGATACGACTCGACTTTCTTTCAATTTGAAACGTGGAGGTATGGCGTGGGTTTTCCTTTTGTTCCTACAACCAATCAGATGCGCTGAATTGTAAACTGGGTTCGTTTTCACAAAACTTGTCTCGAATTTCTTCACTTCTCATGAAAGAAATCCCTATAAATCACTGAATTTCTACTTAACTGCAAATTTTGGAACATTACTACATTAATCACGGAGATTCGAAATCAAAGAAGTCACGACAAAGACAAAGTCACTTTAGCTACTTAAAGTGCCCCTACGGCTTTTTTTTTTATTAGCTAAAAGTATAGAATCGAATGCGCTGATTCTGATACCGTTTATATTTTTTTGATCTGATGAGTAATTGTTGAGTTACGAGAGATTGCGTTCACACTTTCGTGTCTCACTTTTAGGACTGGGTCGATCCCACTATGACATCATAGTGGGAACCCTGTAGTCAGTGGCGGCGGGCGTAGGCCTACATTGAGTATAATAGATAATGTTGTTTGCGCTTTGTCTTGTCTCGTTATGTGTATTCTGTATTCGTGGGTATTTGTGCAATTTTGGTGATCAGAATTGAATAGAAGTTTCCATAAATTAAACATTCTTAGTCGGATAGTAGTTCATGACAGTAGGGATTGCAGTGCCGAGGAATGCGAAGATGGCGAAGGGATAGGATAGATTGTGTAGACCGATGATAGTGATACCGATGAAGGAGAACCTGATGCATTTGACCCTATTTGGCTGAGAACTCTTTCGCTGAAAGCTATGAAAGAAATGTGAGCGAGAAAAGAAATGCTGACAGAGAACTTTCTGGGCAATTAACTGGATCTGAACTATCATGTTTCTGTTGTGTATCTGATGAAGTACACTGGGGTTCCAAAAGTATTGCAACGCCTGATAAAAAATGGCGTCTAAAAGTGGCCCGAGGCCTAAACAAGAAAATTTACATAAAAATATATAAATACCAAACGGGTTTGTAGCGAATTTCTTTAGCAGAAATATACTCAGAATTTCATAAATTTTAAAGTGACAACATAATTTAAGCTATGTCATATTGTTTTATAATAATATTTAAAGAAAACTGCAAAGAGGTCCCTTAAAAAATGTTCACGAAAATTTATCGAAGTGGAGAAATTAAAACGCCAATAATTATAATTTCTTTCACTCAAAGCCACGCAAATTCTCTCTCATTTAAAAGAGAATGTTTTAAAATTTTGAAAAATGTAAAGATTTGTCATGTAACTGTCTTGACCTTTGTAATTTTCAGTTTCAGTCTTTGTTTATCATTTTAGGAATTTGATTTGACAAAACCTATTTTTCCGTAATTTTTTTCCAGAATAAAAAAAGGAAGGTTAAGCGCAATACAAAAAATCCGACATGGATATTCCTATAATTTGTTTCAAATACTATAATTTGATGTAATTTTCAAGGGCTTCATACTTTCTGAAGTTAACAAAAATTTTATTTTTTAAAACCCACTCTGAAATTTGAAAAACAAAACATGCGCTTTCCAAGTGGTAAACAAAGACTGAAACTGAAAATTATAAAGGTCAAGACAGTTACATGACAAATCTTTACATTTTTCAAAGTTTTAAAGCATTCTCTTTTAAATGAGAGAGAATTTGCGTGGCTTTAAGTGAAAGAAATTATAATTATTGACGTTTTAATTATTCTACTTCGATAAATTTTCGCAAACATTTTTTAAGGGACCTCTTCGCAGTTTTCTTTTAATATTATTGCAAAACAATAAGATATAATTTAAATTATGTTTTTATTTGAAAATTTATGAAATTCTGAGTATATTTCTGCTAAAGAAATTCGCTATTGAAACCCGTTTGGTATTTATATATTTTTATGTAAATTTCCTTGCTCAGGCCTAGGGCCACTTCTAGACGCCATTTTTTATCAGGCGTTGCAATACTTTTGGAAGCCCAGTGTAAAAGTGTATCAAAATTCTATACGTAATATGATTTAGGCCATGGCCATATCCATCCGTGTCGGTCAACCTTTGTGGTTGAAGAAACTTGAAACGATTCGATTTTCATTAGATACAGCAAGTGTAGAAAATGTGCAACACAATTCCTTATTACTAAACATGAATTTCGTTACTGCACCAAAATTGATGGTTGCATGTTAGCATTTTCTAACTGCGAAGTTTAGAATTTCGTCCGTCGTTGCGAATTGATGAAATCTATCCATTTCCTTCTCGTTATAGCTTCAGGGCGATCGGCCTGATAAAGCTGAATCCTGTGAAGCTCTACAAATCTTGATTTATCCAGTGTATTTAAGCACATCGATATGGCATATTTACCCAGTCAGTTTCTCATATAAATCTAACAATTTTCAGGTCCTGTCAATTATCTGTGATCATGTTTTTGATCCTATTGATTGAATTTTTGAAATGAAATCCCGTACTGTTTTAACATTGCACGGCCTACGCCCGCCGCCACTGAGCACACTGAGCAGCCACTACATGGGAATTTTAGAATTCCTCCCCACAGCTGCAAACTCATCGCAAGCCTTTCAAACTCAAATGCCATAATGCGCCGACCTGTTTCTAATCATCAAAGTCAAAAAAACAAAAATCGAGTCCATAGTATGAGAGAAAAGCGACGTCATATTTGTTGCTTCAGTACGGAAAGAAATGGGGCTCCCACTATGATGTCATAGTGGGATCGACCCAGTCCTAAAAGTGAGACAAGGAAAATGGCGAAAATGACGAAACATCGACACTTCCACGCGTTATAACTCGTGAACTACGCGTCTGATTTAAAAATTATTTTCAGATCTGAAGTCAGCGTACCGAGTTTTATTGAATTCACAAATAAAAAAAAAAGCCGTAGGGGCACTTTAAGCTTTCGACCCAAATCGTGACTTTTATTGACGTCAATTTGACACATTTTGAAGAATAAATGCGTGCATTTCTTTTAAATGGCTCATGCTACAGAGTTATAAAAATAGCGCTGCTCATTAGTGATCGATTAGAAGACCTTTCCATTGGTGTATTTGATTTTTATTTTCATTGCAATTGCCGATAATTCTAAGATATCATTACTACTATGACGTCGTAATTTACACATCACGAAAATAATTTTAACAGTTACATTAGAAAGACACTTTGTGTCAATTTAAAACCCACCCGACGTTACATTTGCGAAAAATCCTGCTTCAAAAGGCATTTTATCAAAGTCTCTAAAAGGGGTCCTAATTTTCAGCAACCCAGAAGGATTGCAGTCGACCATTTAACGACTAAATATGGAAACCAGTATGGCACGCTAAGTATGTCATACTGGACAAAAGTGGTTGAGAATCATATGTTGTAGGTTGAGATGCAAATGAGGGTTGAATTCCACAAGCCAATATAAGAAAAGTACTGACTGATTATGCAACATAAGGGGCTGATATATGAAATGAGATACCGCTGGCAAAAGGTTGAATTTCATCACTTGGGGTTTGAATTTGATCATGCATTTCCATATGTTGAAACGCAGCAACCACAGGTTGAAATTCAGTGGTTGAAATTCAGTGGTTGAAAATCAATGAAATTAGCTAATATGCACGAAGCTGATGCTAATTTAGGCCATTTTAAAAAGTATATAATTCATGGACAAGAGAAATGCCCATGGGTATACAAATTGCATCTTCAAGCCTGTGGACAGAATATTCCAAAGAAAAATTGCTTGAAGAACTATTTCCGTAAATCCTCGAATTGCCCTCCCTCGAATAATCCCCCACCCTAGGACTACTAATTCTTAATAAGCCCCCCCCCCTCGAATAAGCCCCCCCCCCTAACATCCTTATATTTGCTCTCTGAGGTTCCCAATGGCGTTTTATCGAGTTCTACCACAAAATATTCATGCCTTTGAACAATGAATTTAGTGCTCATAAAACAATTATAGATTATAATATACGAGGTCTTCTTTCGTTGCGTGCAGCGAGTTCGAGAAAATTTTGTTTTTCTAGCAGTTTTTCACCAATATCTAAGCATTCTTCTGATTATCTGTGTATGCAAAATACTTCGCTGGAACAACTAAACCAATTTCCCGTCTTCTTTTCCCAGTAACAACATCAATTTTTGTGCCATATTTCAGATAGGTTTATAAGCCCCCTCGATTAAGCCCCCCCCCTCGAATAAGCCCCCTCAAAAAGAAAATTTCAAAAATAAATAAGCTTCCAGGGGGCTAATTCGAGGATTTACGGCACTGCTCATAAAATTTACAAAGGTATCAACAGAAACCAGGAAAGTTGGAAGATGTTTGACTGACATAGTTTGTAAAATGGCCTAGATTTAGCCTCAGCTTCCCGCATATTAGCTAATTTCATTGAATTCCAACTGAACCTTTGAAGAAACTAAACCCCCAGTGTTCTCACTTTACTTCGTGTAGAATTCCATAGATTCACACTAAAATATCTTCAGAATCTGTCAAATTCCTTAGATTTGCAAAACGCTCTTTTTTGGTACCAAACTTTCAGGAAGGGGGCACAGAAGAGGTAGAAGAATCTGAAATCTGAAAATAAATCTTTGGAACTCCGGAAAACCCCCAAAAATTTTCTCAAATCCGTGCATTTCAACCACTTTTGTGCCATAGACCAGGCCTAAGTGTCCACTTTCATTATTTTACACCAGTAATGCATAACATAACATTGTGATTGTAATTAATACATTTTTTTCATGCTTCAGCGATAACATATATGATTTATTTCGATTTACAGCTATGACATCATCATCGATGATAATTTAAAACCATGGCTTATCGAGGTTTGCAAATATGAATTTACTTTCTTTTGATTTTATCACTTACGATACGGTTACGATACCACCGTAAATGCTTGAATAATCCCCCACGCCCGAATAAGTCCTCCCCCTCGAATAAGCCCCCCACCTCACCTGCGAATAAGCCCCCCTTGGATAAACCGTCCCCATAAAAATTCGAACCTTGGATAAAAATTTGTTAACTCGAACCATTTTCATCGGTCCCTTGGAGGTTCGGGTTATCGGGATTTTACTACAGAGATTTTATTCAGCATAAAAGTAGCGGTAGATTTGATTCTGTGGAAACTAACACCGGACAAAAACAAGATGAGATTTGACGGCACTCCTTGGATACAGGGCTGGACATTCAAGAACTCAATGCGGTGGTATCGAACAGTGATCCACAGCGCACGCGCACATGCACTCGGACGGTTCACTCATGAAGCATGAAGATGATGATGAATATTGAATTTGCAAGTACAATCAAATCTGCATAGCTCAAACTTGTGTAACTTTTAACTTACCAAACTTCTGCGAATCACTAAGGATCACTAAGGAACAAATTCGTCTTTGTAATTCCGACATTTTCATATTCCCCAGGGTGTTTGAATTAGACAGAGTTGACTGTACTATTAAAATTTTCGTTTTTGCAAAACGTCCCCGGGGGCCTATTGAAGAATTTACGGATTCGTGTAATGTAGTGAATATCAATGGATAAAATTAGATTGGATGAATTAATTTCTTTACTATTTTTTTT
The DNA here is from genome assembly GCA_013076295.1 of Sanderia malayensis. Lineage (NCBI taxonomy): Eukaryota > Metazoa > Cnidaria > Scyphozoa > Semaeostomeae > Pelagiidae > Sanderia > Sanderia malayensis. Next base: position 5,533,780 of record RQOL01000466.1, on the reverse strand, counting down.
ATCTTTAACAATTACAGGTAAATGCTTCACCATCACTATCGGCTACAACATCGGCTGATAGAATCATGAAATTTACATTAGTCAATGATATCATTAATATCGTCTTACCAAATGGAGAAACACCAGAGTAAGAATCATCACTTTTTATTCACATGTTTTTTATATCTTGCGCTTTACCCGGTTCTTCATGTTAAAGTTTGTGTACAGAAAATAAATCATCTTTTCTCAGCGCTCGAAGAGAAAAATTACCATCAAAAGAATCCTTAGGGAACTTCGATGTTTTGTAGGTCCAATTTCATATTTATTTGTCCTTTATGTTCATTAAAATAGATGATAATTATCAGCAATATATATTTACATGTGATATATCCTTATAGATATGACGAAGAATTGGCAGCCTTTGAAAGCAATGATAAGGATTTAAGTAAGACCAAGACTAATCAAGCCAGAGGAAACAGGGACAAGCAAAAAGCCACGTGGAAGTAAAAAACATTCGCATTTTCATTATTGTAAATATTTAGGAGAGAAATTTGTATATATTTGGGAGAGAAGTTGGTTGTTTCATATTGGTTATACTAAGATTAATATAGGTCGATAAGTCTTGCTTATTTCTTCTTTTTCTCCTATGAAGATTCCTCGAAATCAGGAAAACTCATTTTGGAAGAATTAAAGAATATTGATATTTTAAACGACATGTTTATGATATAAACAACATTAACATCTCTTCAATCATCGCTTGTAGCAGTGGGAATCGATGAAGCAAGTGGTTCAAATCCCGACACCAATAAATTAATTATAATATTTTACGAACAAATTATATAAATCGAAAGAAATAAGAACAACATTATTATTTATTCGAAAAGCGATTGCAGTTGCGCTATGAAAATTCCCTGTGGCAGCCGAATGAGTCTGTTGTTCGAATCCAATTGAGACCATGACATCACTGTTTATCTGATTAAATTTTCAACTGAATTGGATGAACAATAATAACAATGACACTAGCACCGTTTCGATCATCGGTTGCAGTAGCGTGGAGGTAGAGCTACGGGGTGCGCACCGACCAGGTAAGTGGTTCGAGACAAGGTAAAGGTAAGTACAAAATTTAACTCAATTTATCTAACCGCATCTGCGACTAAATCTCCTTCTACCACTGCACCTCTGTCTGTAACTATAAGTCTCTCTCCAACTGTATCTACATCTCTGTCTGCGACTATAGTCTCTCTGTATCTTCATCTCTCTCTTCAACTGTATCTATGTCTGTTTCTATAGTAAATCTCTCTGCAGCTATAAGTCTGTCTGTGTGCAACTCAATTCATCTGTAACTGCGAATTTGGTTTCATCTGCAATTAAAACTTAAACTTTAAGTAGGGTTAAGGTTCACTGTGTCAATTGCCATTAAATTATCGCTTAATTAAGTTAGCTTTAAAATATATAAAAATATTTAAAGTAACTACGTAATTAAAGCATTCAACGCGCTTGGAGGCAGTAAGGGAACAGCGCGCGATTGCTAAAAATCCACAGGGCGACATCGCGCAAATTGAGTAAAAACAAGGGGGACATAAATTCGCTTTTTCTAATCTCTAGAGCTCTTTCTTGTAACAAAAAGTTGATCCGCCTCCCCTTAGTTTTTAACGGGGAGCTCAATGTCCCCTCTGAGTTACAACCATTCGCGCAATGACCCTTTGCTGTAATTTGCTTCGAAACCGCGCTCGCTTGCGTTAATATCAGGACAGATGGAGGTACAGATACTGACAGACTGATAGTCACAGACAGAGATGTAGCTACAGCTGCAGAGAGACTTATAGTTGCAGACAGAGGTGTACAGTTGCATAAAGTCTTATTATAGTCGCAGACAGAGATGTAGATACAGTTGGAGAGAGACCTATAGTTGCAGACAGAGGTGCAGAAGCATAAGGAGATATAGTCACAGTTGCGGTTAGATAAATTGAGATAAATTTTGTACTTACTCTCACCTGGTCTCGAACCACTCACCTGGTCGGTGCGCACCCCGTAGCTCTACCTCCACGCTACTGCACCCGATGATCGAAAAGGTGCAAGTGTCGCATTTATTTGGTTGAAACGATTCAAATTGTTTAACAAGTAATCAAATCAACGCAAATAAAGCTCGTTATGAACAATTACCCTGAATCTGGTTGATATGACCTGGGCTCGACTGAGTTGCGCATGCGTCTGCCTTACAATGCAAGCAACATTACACTAAATTACGGACCTGTTTAGCCCGATGGTTTAGCCAGCACTCTCAATCTGTCCCTTCTTTAATAGGCCCTTTTTCAAATCACAGATTTTAACATTAGGCCTTTTTTCTAGAATTCTTAAACCACTGGCTAATGGCTTGATTATATTGACATTTCCAAATATGTACTTCTCTGTAAAGATCCTCTCCTCTGTTTATCCCCCCCCCCCAACGCACCGATCACCCTCCCTGGGGCTTGCTGGAGATTTTATGAGTATTTTGCGGTATGAACAATAAGCCGGAGCCACGTGTTATCTCCTGACAAACCAACGACCAACCGGATGTGATTAGAATTTATTTCTCAGAAGGATGTTCTGCTGCTTTTTGTCGTGAGGTCAAACATTATGACAAAAGGAGACTATAGAAAGGCCACATGAAGTATTCAGACAGAATACCGAAACACTTGAATTCAGCTTGAAGAAGGAAACTAAAAACGGTCTTCGGAGTGGACTATTAAAAATGGCTAATCTTCACGGGGAAATGCAAGAACGTCTTCTTCCAAATGAAATTGACGACACAAACTGTTGCAGTGGCATTGTGAATTGCATGCTCATTTGTTGGGGTTTATGCAAGTCAAAAATTATCCCTAGTTGTGATGTGTTGACTGCCTCAATTCTTACGCAGATCTGGGCAACAACTTTAACCATCATATTTATTGGCTTCACAATTGCTGATGGCATCCGCCAGATCGATGATCAAGAAGGAAAAGAAAATATAATTCTTGCACATGTCAATTTGAAGATAATATTAATAGGTTTAATGGGCATCAGCATAATTGGTATTTTTTATTGCATATGCAAACGCTCAGACCGAAACATGGTAAGGTGCAACAAGTCATCTTCATCGACGAATTTCTCGATACATTATTTATTGGTTGGCCTTTATGTTTTTGGCATAGGAACATTGCTACTTTGTACGATTTGGTTGTTGTATTCCGTACAAATGACGATAGATCGACCTGTTGTTATAAACAACCGTGCTATGACCAAAATTGATGTTTTATATTCTGGTACTCGCTTGGTATTTGTCGTATTGCAAATAGCATTTTCACAATCATTTTGGAATGCAACTTTTAATAACAAATGGTATGTGAAATTTCTGCTTTTTCATACAATAGCAGTGAATATTTGCATCTGGCTGATGAATGTTTCCGACGAGACGCACCTCTTCGAGTCAGAAATGAAGAAAATTCAACCAGCAAATTCAACAATTGATCTAATCGAAAAATTTGTCGATACTTTTGACGATTATTTGACGCCATTTACCTTGGAATACTCTTTAATAGTTGCTGGTATTCTGTATGGAATTATTGGAAATATGAAAGCTTTTTCGCAAATAAACGATAACGAGGATAATAATATAAATGGGGATGATGGTGACGACATTGTTGACAATGTCATGAATGACCGTGCACAACAACCAAGAATGCAACCAGGAATGTTATTCGGTATTATTTCTGCAATAATTCTTGTAATTTGTGAAATAATGCTTGCACTTGTAGAGAACACCGACGCTTATCCAATTTACCTCAAAATATATTACATATACTTTTTTTTACTTTGCTGTATCATGGTATTTTCTTGTATTCGAATGTTGAGCGTGGTTTCAAAATTCTTCACAAAACATGAAAACACAAGTGCAAGACCAGATGACATTTTGCTATTTTTCAGTCTATTTTGGGGAATACTTTTTGATGTGCTAGTTTTCCTAGGCACTATCAATTGCACAATTGTTGACAAAGAAATGGTGAGTTTTATGTTGGTAAGTGAACTGGTGCAATTTATTCAACGACTTGTTCAGACTTGCACTCTGTACCAATGTCACAAATACGAAACAAACATGGACCAAGATAATCAAATTGCGCCAGCAAAAGTTCTTCGACAAAACAGTTTGTTTTTATTGTTTACCAACCTTGGATTTTGGATACTTGATGCATTTTTTGAAATGAAGAACTTTGGATCTTATTCATATCCCTGTGGACCCAGAGCCTTTGGAATAGACATTTGGAATAAGCTATTCACGTTTATCTATCCGATTGTCACATTCTACAGATTCCATACCGCAGCTATGTCTTTTGATCTATGGTTCCATTTTCGTTTTCATCGCCGAAGACGAGAAAGGAACGACCATCCATGAACTGAATATACAAAGGTATAAATTCCAACTAAGAATAATATTTCTCATTACTATCATACGACTCAACCAATCACTTCAAATTCTTAAAGAAAACCAGTTTAAACAATCAACATACTCAAACAGAAGCTAAAGACCGAAATTTTGGCAGATGTTCTCTTTATTACAAATGGCTGTTGATACTCTTGATTACTATGAAGGGACTGCAATGCTTAATGGCACGAGATGACGATCAGCAATGGAAACAGTATACACATCTTGAAACGATGAAAAGTACATAAGAGGCAGAATTAAGGCTATTGATACCAGTTCATTGGTCAATCAACGTGACATAGTTGTAATGCATGATTCTGAATGTCATCCCTTGGTATCAAAGTTATTCGATGTGGTAAAGATATTTCTGGCATCAACATCAACACACGATTCTTTTTATCGTCAACATGTTTTTACATTTGAACTACCAATAATTTGCGAACTCGATGCACTTGAATAGGATTCAGAAATTAACGTCGGGGCATGCAAGGGATGCTGGTATGACAAACCTTGATGTAGCACATCGCGTGAATGACAAGGGAAAGTTGCATCTTTATTTTTCTGCTTTTTACTTTTTCCAGATGTTTTTCTATTCCTAGTTTGTATACCTTCCTTTTTCATTGTCATGGGTCTGTTTACCTAGATTAATAGAAATGTAGATTCAATAATTATCTCATTAGTTGACATGTTTTATCGCTATCACTACCAACTAACTGTATGCAATAGATAGTGGATTTGCTATGATGTGAAATTTTAGTTCAATTATATTTGTTCGGTATACTTTTTATGTGCACTTTGATGACTTCCATGCAAGTAGAGAACGACACACAAAACATATAGATACAAAGGAAACACTGAAACCTCTGGCCTATGCAAGTGAATGTATCTCAAAGTACAGTTACAAAATAACAAGCAAAAGCAACAACGTACCTTGTGTAGCTTAAAGTATAACCCACAAGCATTGCAAACAGGTTCACCATTAGCATTGCGCCTCCACAGTGTTGTTTGCGCAGTTTTGCAATTGGAGCAAGCTATCCCTGTTCTTCTTGATTGCGACTAAGTAAGAAAAATAAAGAGATAAAAATCGATGTTTTTCAGCATTGTTTATAACTTCAAATTGAGACCAATTGTTTTCTGAGATAGCGACGGAAAAAGCTCTCAGGGGCGACGCCAGCCTTAAAAAGGGGGAGGGGGGACGAAGGAAATGTTTAGGTACCACGCCATTCACCAATAGTGAATTTGTATGCGCTACACGCACTCCCCCTATATTTTCTCATCGAGTTCAGACGAATCACGAGTTCGACCCAGGCGACAACTGGGGACTAGTGTCCCAATCTGAAAGCTCTATTAAATCCCGGGGCGCTTACTCAATTTTTGAGGTTCTAGAAAGAGGCTTATTGCTAAGGGAAGACAGAACAAAACGAGAAAACCATGACCATAAACCGCATGAAATTTGATGTTGAAAATGCTAGCAGTAAAAACAGTAAAACGTGCCATCAAAGTATTTTGATTTTTTTGTTTGAATGTGGATGAATGCTCAACCAAATAGGTTTTGTCAAAAACAAGGTGAGGGCTCAATTCAAAATCTCGTTTCAATAAGCGGGGATTATTAGAGAACAAGACTAGGGCTTTGTAGTATTTTTGCGTTTGAAAATGTTGTACTGATACTTGTAACATAAATTCACAATATGATGAAAATTTTTAGCTTCAATTGGACACACTCAAATTAGGCACAGGAATATTTGTTTCGCATTGTCTTGGCTGCATTTGCATTACTTAAACAAACAAGTTTCACTGTCTTATCTAATTTTCGAGGTTGTGTAAACACTTGCAGTTTAATCTATGTTTTATTACATTAACTTTCGCAAGCTTTATTTTATGCGGAGTATGAATGAAAGACAGCTGAAAAGAAATTGGAAACTATTGGATTAATTTAAAAATTGATAAACTTATTTTCATATGAAAAGATGTGTTGTTTGCAATATCAAAAGAAAATGAAGTTTGTCAAAGAAGGTAGAGCCAGATAATCAAATGAAACAACCACAAAAACGGCCTATAATTTTCAAGTCTTGGTTTAAAGTTGAATAAGAATAATTTGACCCAGAAATCAAAGTTACATGCGTTTTCAGTCGCTTGTATGAAAAGTCTTCAACTGGATGAAGTCTTCATTAAATACCAATATCTAACCGAGGTTAGTCTCAAAACGAGGACAGAGAAAGCGTTCACTTACCAGTCTCCTTTTCGGTTTGATTAAAGGTCGACTTGCTCCATTCATTTTGTGATATAATCCACAAGCATTGCACAAGTAATGACCATGAGCATCGCGCCTCCAGAGTGGTGTTGATGTTGCTCCACAGTTCATGCACTCACGATTCTCACCTAAAAAGAAAGAAAAGACAATTATGATCATCATCATTATGACAGTGCATGCATCAATAAGCAATTGCTTGACTAAGTAGAATGCGACAGCAATAAACAACTTATAAATAAAGAAATGAAAAGGAAACTGATAATTATAACGTTCAAAGGTCTTGAATGTGCGTTTATTGAAGGATTGTTTGCGCGCTGGCCTAAATGAGCATTGCATAATTTCCTGGCTCCTTTTTCTGTCTATGGTGGATGGACATTTGAATTCGTTAAATAGAAATGCAAAATAGCTGGCCACCTTGAATCCCTGTCTTGTCGTGACATTACTAACAGACCACAAAGTCCAAAGCTAATGAATACTATAATTATTGCGAATAAAGGACGTCTCTTCCCAAACTTAAATATGTCTCTTTTGGTGAATGTCAGAAGAAAACAATCACTTATCCGTGCAGGATATAATTGAATTTAGAAAATTATTGCAATACCATATTTAATAATATCGTAGTCAGTAAAGAATGAACAGAGACAAAAAACAAGAAATTCCTTCGGCAAAGAAATCATGTCTGTTTCGTCATAGACTTAAAATCCACGATGCAAGCTCGATCTTCCCATTAGCAGTTGTTTTATTTCAAGCTGCCGTGAGTGAACACGAAATTGAATTAAAGTGAGAAATTGACAAATTATTTTGTCGTTAATATCTTATGATTAAAAGACGACACATCTTTCGCTATAATTGGATCAGGTCTTAGCCTCAACAAAAGTGGAATTTGTTTGTTACTTCTTTTCAGGATTTAGTAAAAGCAAGATAAAATAATCTATCAATTTATCTTTGTAAAAAACGCCCTGAGACATTGACGAAGTTTGACAATCAAAAACTATTGTCTCTACCAAATACATCACATAACATAGCAGGCATTATATCTGTTAGCATAGACAACTGCTCAAACAATGTGATGAAATTCTACTTTCAGCTTCTACATTTAATGTACTTTAACTTCTACTTTGGAATGATTACTGGTAAGTCGGTGTTGGAGTTCTATAAAACCGAGTTTCTCTCCTGCCTTACCCAAGATGCAATTTATCGGCCCCAATCTCCTGCTCAAACTTCCTGCTACTAACTACACAAAGCTATGAAGCCACGTCACATTCCATGCTTACCTATAGCTAAGTGGCGGGGGAAGGGGAAAGTATGGTAATGGGGGTTCAATTGTCAAGACCACGACCTTTTTATTAGGACGCGCCTTGCTTTTGCAAGAAGTGAAGAAAAAATAAGGGAACCCGTACTTTATTTGCCCCCTTTGCCCCCCTTTGGCTCCAGCACTGTAGTAACTGCACTCTGACCTACCAGAAGATAAAGAAGCTGAAAGTTTTTGAGAGCAGCAGACATTTTGGATATATTTTTTTGAGCAAAGCATAACGCAAATATGATGCTAATTTGACCTAGACAGATGAATAAGCCGTTGCTTAGCACAATATTATCTCTAGAAAAGCTCCGATCAATCATGGTTGTCATGATTCTACAAAACAAGATAAAAAAGGATAGATAATATAAACCAACTCATTGAAAAAGAAAAAATGTGAAATAAAAAGTTCTCAGAACGGCACGTAGGGACATGAAACGCGTAGAGATTTGGCTAATTTAATAAAAGATGTTCCGATGGCATGCAATTATCGATGATAATGCAAGGTTGAAAACTGAATGGCAAATTTATACAAATGTAGAGACACTTTTGATGTCTGGGTAGGCAAGTAAACAGGCACCACCTCGGGCCTACTTTTCCATTCCAAAATGCTTAAGGCCATCAAAATTCGATAAAGTTATTTTTGCAAGGACGCTTTAAGCGATAAACGATTCCTTCTTGTTAGATAAGTTTATACATTTCCAAAAGAAACAAACTTAATTTTATGAGCAGTAGTTTTAAGAGAAACAATGTTCAAAAGAAGATAATCCTATTGATGTAATAAATTTCATATTACTGACCATTGTTAATTCAAAATTTCTAGCCATTCTCAGCCACCCACAAAAAAGAAGCTTACTTCAAATTAGAATGAATATATCCGAAATTTAAAGATCAGAAGCCCCATAAACTAATCACTATGTGATTAAGTCTATCTTTATCAAAATGAACTAGACTGCAAACTGTTCTGCAACTCAGCAAACATTTCCAAATCAACACTATACGACACCATCTTAATTATCACCCTCTGCACCGTAAGTTGAAGGAATAATTTGCCTCTTCAACTCGGTATACAGGCGTTGTAACTATCGTTGATATATACCAGGGGAGGACTAAGTTATGTTTCGAATTGAATGTTGGAGACGTGACCGACGGATTGGAAGAAAGAGACGAAATTTCATGTTTAATCCTCGATCAAAATGTTAATTGGTATTCCTTTTATCTGTAAAAGTTGGAGACTAAATGTTTAAATGTTGGAGCCCATTTTTAAAGATTTTGAAAATAGGCTCAAAATATCCATTCAATGAATTTTAGTTTTGTGAAAATAGGCTATGAAACTTGGACATTAACTCTAAAAGCTTGAACAAGATCTTATCAATGAAATTATCTGCATGGTATATTCGTGCAAAGGCAACTCGTGCATGAAATTCGTGAAGAAATGTGACTTAGCAGTGCATCAATGTATACGTAATTGGGCAATTAATTGTAATCATGCTGGGATAAAGAATGCTTTCACTGCAAAAGCCAAAATGCGTCAAAGCAGAGGAAACCATGAAATAGTTTGTTTTGCACCGTGACACAATAACATAAAACAAAGTTAAATTCGCACGGGACTAAGTTGCTACATGTTTCATGCAATCTCATGGCACATGCAATGCATGGAGAGTGGAAAAGAAGCTTTTTTAATTAATTTTGTTGATCGCATTGATTAGCATGTTTTAGTCAAGATTTACTGTCATTATTTTAAATTATCGTGACTGTTTTGTCCAACTATAAGGTGGTATATCGATTAAAGTTGAGCATGACACCTCACGTCGCTCATTGCTAAGAAAACATTCCAAAGATCTATAGCATACGGTTGTCCTTGAAATAAATCACAGATATATAGATCCATTCTGATTCAGATAATCATGAAAGAGAAATTTCTAAGAACGGTCATATCGGTACATCGCCATTGTTCGTCTATCAGTTTTATCAACACAATAAAACCTTCAAGTATTTCACTGTAGTTCAATTTCTGCAAATCTTTTGCCGTTATTTCGTGCAGATAAAATACAAGATTATCTAAATTTATCAAGGTACTCAATATCTTATCTCCAGAAGTAAATGATAGCGGGATTTTAATAAAAAAAGGAGAAAAATAGGAAATAATAAATTAACTGGCTTCGGGTGTTGATTGCCATGGATGAGAGGAGGCGACGATTGGGTTGAATAAAATAACAGAGAAGAGTTCACAAGATACCAGGTGTCCGCCATATTGCATGCAATTTAAGCATGAAGCGGAAAATGGAATTAGGATTATTAAAACATACGGCTCGTACATTAAAATTAAGACCCTGTTTTATGTTGCGTATTGCATGAAGTTTTAAGTTAGATTACGTGAGGCAAAATCAATATGGCTTACTGCCAATTCAACATGAAAATTAAGTGAGAAATCATGACCAACCAAAGATAAAACAATTATCTATTTGTCTGTTTAGTTATTGAAAAAAGAATAAAAAGTAAGGAAAATGGAAACAAAGAACATGAATTTGCGAAACAAAGTTCAATATATGTCTGAGGTCCGGTATGGAAAGTATGGCAGTTTTCGCCGAGATCTCGGGTGTGCAGCCTAAAATCCCAAGTGTGCAAGTGTGCAATGCAACAAATATGTACTTCAAGTGTGCAATATGAACTTTATATACTCATATGCTAGGTTGCCAAGTTTGTATTTGTTCGCAGTAACTCGCAAATTTAGGATGGAAACTTGCACTTGAAAGTAGGCCCACTCCACTCGCAAGTGTAAAAAATTTTTCGCGCTTCGCGCGATGGTGCAGATTTCCCTTCCCCTCATGGCAAATTACTGAAACACTGGTCTCAGGAGGTGTCAGGTTATCAAGACCACGCCCTTATGTTTCGGACACACCCAATTTATCAAGTGTGCAATGACAATTTACAAAAAAAATCTCGGGTGTGAGTCTGCCATACTTTCCATACTGGTCTGAGGTTTTGGTGTGGACTGTGGATATAAGATTCTCTGTGCACCCCTGCTATTATTCGGTTCAATTCTCAAGGGACATAGCAGTGTGAACATGTGTTGCATAAACCACGCTAAGACAAACCACAAATTCCTAAATAATTATTGTTTTAATAAGTAGTTTCTGTTCCAATTTATGTGCATATAAATAAGTTAAAACGAAACTAAAACTGAAGCCAGATGGTCTGAAGATCATTGGACTTTAGAATTATATTTATCAAAATAATTATAGACATCTGCTAAGATTTTGAATTTATATATTATCCTTTATAATTATGTTAGTTAATTATGTCTATGTGTGCTACGTGTCATCTCTTCAGCCAATCCAGCAATATTAAAGCGATCATAGTGACCAGCATCATAACCAACACAATTAAATCATAACAATTATTATATTATTATAATCATCATGATCAAAATCATAATCATCTTCCGTTGACGCAGTGAGAAAAAGTTATATAGCTTGGTTTGGTTAAACATGGAAATATAGCAATCAAAGTTAAGCTTCGAGTAGTCATAAAAACAGTATGCTGGGAAAAGGACGCAACCGGTTCCTATTTAAAAACAGGCTGAATATTAAGTATTGTTTCCACTTCACTACGGGTGTTGGCAAATAGAGAAGATGTTTCAGATCAAGAAGATGTGAAAAGTGCAAAACGCTTTGGTAGCACGTGTAGCAGACAATTTAAGGAACATCTGTGAATGCTGAGAACATAGCATGATTTAGTAACTGTGATAATCTTACAAATAAATACGAAATGAAAACAGGGATCAGACTTTAAACACAATTCAGTGATGTACATGAAGCCATTAAGATATCTTGGGTCATCATAAATAAAGTCATTGAACGGGTAAGGGGGAGAAGGAGTAGACGCCCCCTTTAAGGGTTACTCACCCTTGAAGAGGATAAAGAAAGGTGAAACCCCCAAAAGAAGGGAGAGGTTTGGAAAAGAAAACCTTAAAACGTAAAGATGATGATGATTATGGTACAATTCAGACTTAAAATCGATGCTAAGCAACTCATCTCATATGATTTTGATTATTTATAGAAACACTAGCTAGCTAACTGAACTTTGCGATTGAAGCAACCCAAAATAACCAATAATGAATGCCTACGCCATTAAGAGAAGCCATTAAGCATTTAAATACAGAAATAGGTGCAATCAGATGCTATGTCATGCTAGGTTTTAAAGAAAACATTGTTAACATTTTGATAAGAATCATGATGAACATTTATCTTTGGCAAATTTGATGTTTTATCGTTGGGTTTGGAATAAACTTATCGATATATTAACCATAAATTCTCATATCTTTCTAAACAGTTGGATAGGCATCTGTAGGAGTAAGAAGTTTATCTGTCGGTGTTTTCTGATTATCATCTTTGAAACTAAAGCACGATGCTATCTCGAAATAAAATAACATGCGCTTTCAATTTCACTGCATTTCGAAACTAACAGCAGTAAAGCAAGCATGAAACATGAAACATCAAAGCAAATGATCAGGAAATCAGAAATTTCGGGGCTCGAATCCAACTCACCACAGAACAAAGTAGCTATAGTTACTCAGCACCAGCACTGGGTTGAAGATTCAACAGAAAGGTAGACGCTAATTATCATCATAATTCTACTACTTTACGACCGTATGACTTTTAATTAAAAACATTCAATTGGTTATAGCTCTACCACTTTCAGTAGAAAATATCCAGAAATTATATCCCCTGTTTGGACAATATGATTTGATTTGGAAACTCGGTTTATTGTTTCTTGAACAGTGTCGGTAAAGGCATTGCGCAAAAAGGGCGTTTGAAGTGTATAATTCGATTAAACAACATTTAGCGGCATAGTGAAACTATTTATATCACTTGTATTGCCTATGTTAAAGGAGGTTGTGATGCATTCAACGATTGCAATCAGATGGAAAGATTTGTTCTGCTAGTTCAAGCAAAAGTATTTAGATCTGAAGCTCTTCCCCGCCCCAAGCACACATTATGAGCCTGCGCCCCAAAGGCCTGCTTGCTATTATCTGAAAATCAAAATCGACAATTTGTATTCCTGCACAAACAAACACAAGAAAGGCATGTATTGTTGTGCATGCAATGCTCAAAAGAATATGCCACGCTAAACTATTGGGAATTATGCATTGAAAATGAGTTTGGGCGAGAGAATAGCAATTTCCAAAAAATAATTCACCCCGAGACAAAATATTAAAAGGCGGTTCATTTGCAACAACAGAAATGTATAGCTCGAAAGCAAACGACTTGTAGCCAGAACAAAAACGTCATGCAAAAGACATCGTTTAGTTTTTAAATTTTCAAAAGGCAAATAATTTTAGTATTTCTTACTATATAAAGAAATAGAAAAGTGTGCCCAGCCGTGTATGACAAAATAGCCTTAGACGCCTGCTAATGAGAATTTTTCAAAGCGGGTTATTCTAGAAAAAGAAACTGCACAGGGTAAACAAATAAAAGGTTTTAAAATAAATCAAAGGATAGCTAAATTTAGCTAACTGCAACCTAAAATCTGCTAGCTCTACTCTCTCACTGGTCTAACTGAGGCATCCAAAATTTCAACTACGTGTGATAACATTGGTATTGAATAAAGTAACGAAAATAGAAAGATGTAAACATTAGACTAACCGAAAGCTTGATCCGTAACAGGGTATGAGACGCTTCTGTATCTTGAAATCCTTGACATATCTCCAAGCATACCGTACGGTAATCCTGATGTGTTGAACTCTGAAGCATTGACACTTGAGCCGTAGAGAGGAGACGAGAATCCAAGACCTGGCATTGTACCTTGCAAACTCATCTTAGTTTGTGGCGGTTTATCATCTCCGTTGTAAAATGCATAGGCATCTCGTTGCATGAAAACTTTCGTGTCCTTCTCTGAATTCAGATTGCTGGATGAGGCACCAGAGTGGGCATGCGAATTGTAATTCGAATTATTATTCTGCGACGACAAGAGGTGTTGCGAATATGAGCTATGCCAGTTTGATGTTCCATTTGGACATGCACCCATTTGATGCAAGTTAATATGAGGTGTCCTGCCGCAATTAGATGGCAAATACAGCCTTGTGCTGCAGCCAGTAGCATGCGGACTGGTTGAACTATCCTGCAAAGCAGAGGCAGAAGGAGTGAGGTGTGTTGGTTGATGACAAACCGAGTGATAAGGATTGTGTGAGCCATTTCTAGGCCATGTCGGATTCTCCGAGTCGTTGTGATTGTGAAAGAAATGTTCCATCGGTTCAGGAGGATACGATTGCGATGACTGCGAGCCACCTATTGAGCCATAAGATGTACCACTTTCTTGATACAGGCCATGTTGACTCTGATATCCAAGCGGATGATACCAGCGGTGTTCTGGACCGGGCATTGTATCCATGCTGCTTCAAGTTTCTCTTGTGACTAAGCAAGTACAATATCAGAGAGCCGGAAAGCTTACGCTGATTGTAGTGAAAATTTAGAAAAATGCAAAACACACGCAAGAGTCGGGATGGTTCTTGTGATATTGATGGCACCAGTTCTGTTTTGTTGAGCAGCTGTTTAGGACACAACGTTGTTCTTTGGCGTTCAAATCTGTTGGCACAAAAGAGAGCAGTGAATCAGAGACATTCATCCAAGATGTAGCTATGAAAGTAAGCCCATAAACCAAAATCTGAACCAATCTTGACCATTCAACACAAGCTCTGTACACGAAAAGCTCTGTACACGAAAAATTCTGTACACGAAAATTCAATGCAACATAGACCCTCCACTGTCGTTATCACATCAACTTGATGTTTCTTTCCACTAAAACATACACATGAACGTGACAGAAAGCGATTTAGATACACAACTAAACCTGATAGCTCTTTAAAAAAGAGAAGCAATACAGAACTGTCGAGTATTGCTATGTGTAGTAAAGTAACGAGCTCTGTGAAGCAAATATATTAGTGGAAATTACAACAGATGCGTTCGCCATTATGTGTGGCTGAGTAATGAAGGTCTAGGAAAGTGTTAAAGAAAACACGCAACATATACTGACATGTATACAACCATATACTATTATAATTCCATCCAAAAAGAGTCCACGAACATTCAACTAGAATGTGTGTCCTGATAACAATGATGAAGAGAATAATGATGACATCAAGCCGTGTATTTGCTTCTTATGCGCTAAGTTAACTCGTTGGGCCAATTGAGTACAGATCTAGCCATTGGTTATTTATACAACTCTGTGTTTTAAATAATAAACTGAAACGATAACAAAGCCATATCTTACCACACAGTAATAAAACAAGAGGGAGCCTGTAGTAAATCGAATATTTGCGTATGTTGGAGCACCAGTTAGAGAGGAAAACTTCATTATTAGACGGAAATGAAGTGTACAATTTGGCCGTGAAGTAGCTACATGTTATCATCATACATAGGTGGACTGCTTGGTCATTTTGTGCGATGACCATCTTGAGATGTATTATATACTACTTTCTAACATTCAAAAGCAATCAGATCTTTGCGCAAGATGTTTAAATTAATAAATACGCGGACAAACACTTGTACAGCGATCTTAAACACGATGTGCAAATACAGCGATGTCTAACCAAGTGAATAAGTATTAACAACACGATAATTGATACCTCAAACAACGACATCTTGTGACGAAGTTAACCATGAAATGCTAAGACGAAGATTCTCTAAGAAGAGCAATAACGAGATGTTGACTGACCTCAGTAAAACATTTCCTGCATAGGAAACCAGTAAATTAAGCTTATTTTCGTCCATTCACCATGCTTAATGATCATGCAGCTAAAATGCCTCCACAATGCGCATGACAAATAGTTGATTGAGTATCCATGCCATTCACGAGAACAATCAGAAATTATGTGAGATTTCTAAACGACACTCATGCTAACAGTTGAAGTTATTAGGCCAGTGCGTATGTCATAGAATAGGAGAAGTTCATACGGCGCCAAGGCTTTTGCGGAGAAAGAGACTCGTTCATTGTTCGGCCAATCAGATTAAATACACATATTGCAATCTGGCGCTTTTGAAACTTTTAGACAATCGCATGTTTGAACGGTAAATTAAACGCATTCATTAAACATAGACATGATCGGACTAATAAAATAAACAGAAAATCAGGCAGCAATTGTAAGTAAATCACCAAGACAAGAAGCAAGCGGATAGAAGCAAGGTTTAAGCATCACGGGAAGTGCAAGGCGGAGAGTTTGATGCCACAGTTTACAAAATAAGAATAGCACATTTGTGCTCTATATAAGTGGGTGGAGTTTTATTTTCATTTGCAGGAAGATTAATCAAAAAACTGGAAATGGTCAGTCAATCACCTGTTTTACTTCATAAATGCGAATAAATCTTTTCTGCTTAATTCTTTAAGCCTTTTTATTCACGCTAAGATATGCCACACTGAGGAAAATACACCATTTTGTACAGACAATGATACGATATACCATTATCTCACTCGACTTTCAAAAGCATATCTCAGCCATTGATGATAATAAACATCATCAGTAACAAGCATTTAAAATCTTTCTTTTCATGTTGATAAGTCATCGGTGACTAAAACTCGGATCGAATTGTCTCTAGCTACACTGCAATTTCTAAATAAGAATGCATGCCGTTTATGAAGGATTTTCCCAGACACCTGGATATGGAGCTCTGATAATCGATTGAAAACAAACAACTCTTAAAAATAAACTCGATTATATTGAGAAACAATAGGTGTGGCTTCAAAAACACAATCGCAGCCTCTTTATCGTGCAACGTTGCATGGTTACAACACAACGGCGAAAGCCTTAATAAAAGTTGAACCGCGCAGTTTTATTAGCTTGTATTAGAGCTGTATTGCCAAGAGTTTTGGTTGCCAATATATTGGTAGACAAGCCTTGTTTCTGTTTGCGGCCGATTGCACGTCAATGCAATATCAATATGCCTAATATAATACGCGTGTTGTACAAGTTGGTGCACAATGCCAAACGCATAACTGAAATACTGATCAAGATTTTTTCACACGAATGTCAGACTGACTGGCTATAAAGAATTTCAAAGCGCTCTGGTTAAAATAGCAAGCGAACTACTTCTGGCACAAGCATAAACGTTTTATAAAAATCTGTCTCCACTGGCCGCCATGTAATGACTTCATTGTCATTGACAAGTCTAGCTAATCACAACGAGCCTCGTACTCAGTTGACCAATCATAAACGAGAACTGTGTATTACAGTACCGCTAATAATACCGTTATAGTAATGTGGCCTGGAAGTGTTAATCTACTTGAAGTAAAAAGTAGATAAACACTAAAATAAAGAGAAGTGGATAAACACTTGAATGAAATAAAGTAGATAAACACTTAAATAAAGGGTTATAGGAAAGCAGAAATGTAAGTGGCAACAGTTGTTTGATCCTATTTTGGAAGATGACGAAAAGGATTGAAGCATCTGGCCACTTCTTAAAGACGCGTTAAGCCTTGTATTTCGATGCTGATTTTCATTTTCTCGTTTTTCAGGTCAGGTCAAAATCATTTCATGAGATTCGTTAATCAACAATGAGTTATGAACCACTCCATCAACAAGCCAGTGGTGGATAAATGCGTCATTTGATCAATGAATCATTGCATCACAAAATTGATCAGTCAATCGAGTGATTAAAAAACAATCACTCGATTGAGTGATCAAAAGCAATCACTTATCAAAATCATTATAACTTCAGCTGCTCAACCTATCCAACGAAATAACCTCGCCTGACCGTATCTAGTTTTAAATTCATAACATGAAGTTCTGATCTTCTTTGCTTACGAAAACACCGTTAAAATATGAGCATCGCAATTGTGAACACAGGTGGCCTCTTCAGACACTGTTAGGCTACATGAATAACTTGACAAAACTGAATTCTTTCTTTCACTGTAACACACACATCAAATGAAGAAGTGCACAATGACCGCTCGATATTTTACTAATATTATTGTCGACTACAAAAGCATTATCTACTTAGTCAATTAATCCTAGCATAGCAATGACAAAGTATCGTTCAATTTCAAGAAACTAAAATCGCCAAAGCCAGTTTCGCATTCTGAAATAATTACAGCATTTATCAACCACAAATCAACCTTAGGCCAGGTGTACATTGATTAATCTTTTGCACTACACGTTTTTTTTTTATAAGAAACCGGTTTATAAGAAACCTAGATCTAGACGCCCTAAAATTTAAGAAACTTTTAGAACTACAAAGAAATATCTAAGAAACATTAGAAACACGTTTTTCCCTCACGGATTTAACAAATGTCAACTACAGTAAGTATGTTTTATGTGCTAAGCATAACATTGTCAGCTCCACATGACGATTTTTCTTTGTTATAATACTAATATTTTGCCACATCCACGTTTTTTCTTCGTTTTCACTGGAACATTGTGTTCATTAAATTAAGAAACTTTTAAGAAACTTTTAGAACTAAAATGTGGCTAAAAATTAAGAAACTTTTACTACTAGGCCTTGAGCCAGGTTTCTTATAAAAAAAAACGTGTAAACTAGAATCACCGAGCTTTAGGAAAACAATAACTGCGAGATTCGAGAAAAGTCATATGATTGTGTAGATTATGTAAGGTAAGCAATGTACGAAAGAGAACCAGAAAGGTAAGGAAACAAACTGCTACTAAAGGTAAGCATGTGCTCAAAACACCTAAACGGGGCAGGCATAAGGTAAAAGTAAGAAAAAGGTAAGGAAGCTCTTCAAGAAAGCTAACTTGGGAAGGTCAACTGAAAAAGGTAATCATGGGTAAATGAAATCGAGGCTATAAATGAAGAAGCAAAAGTATACGGTACCAAGTGAGGTTGAAAGCCAAAATGCGTTGGCTGAGTAATATGACAAAGTGTACTAAACTGCGACAACAAATTATAGGTAATTAGTTTAACTCGCTTGGCACTGGGTTACGGTAAAGTTACGCTTCTGAAAAACCACAGCCTTTGAATTGACTATTTTACAGTGAGACAGACGTCTCAGTATTTTCTATCAGAAAAGAACAGGAATAATTACATCACTTTCCTCAATTATTACTGCGGTTTTTGTAGTCCAAATCCAAGACAAGGTGTAATTATTTTGGGAAAACGTCCATCATGTGCACAAAACACGAAACATTGGCAATAACAAGGGTGTAATTTGAAAGGATTGAAATAATAGTCCGCTAGCAAATAAGAAGGAAACATGGATGCCCAGCATAGTACTTAGTCAGACTCGACAGACATCTAATTGAATGCAAGTACTTGGTGTAGGTACTTACTTGAGATTAGCCAGAGACAGTTAGTCAGAGGAGAAGAATGGCCTTTAAATCAGTCTATTGTAAACATCCTGGACTCATTGACATTATTACAGACTTAAAGATGGTTGTCAGATGGAATTTGAAATGGAAAAAGAGATAAGAAATCAAGTGGGGCCAGCAATCAAAGACAATTTAACATGGCTAGGGATAGAGTCTTTTGATTAGCATATTTTAATCAATAGTACATTATCATAACCATCGCTTCTGGTCTTTTCAAAGTGGCTGGCTATCTCGAAAAAATCTCATGTGTCCATAAACACTGCGTGTGAATAAGCTCGTTTGAGATAGTGACATTAATGGGCAATAAAAAGCACAAATTTCGTTCAAGCATGAAATATTGCACTGTTTTTATGAAAACAAGCCTCCAAATCGACAAATCTTATCTACCCGTAATCGTATGGTATGAGAGAGACACAAAAACGCCAGACTTGTATTATTAACGCATGCTACATGGCTGACAAGTCATCTATCATTGAAGCTCTGAGTGCACGTCAAGCATGAGGCTATTCGCTTCAAATCATCTCGCCTCTCTTTGGAAAATGAAAAGAACATAGGCGTGGCTATCCATCATCGTCGAGAAATGGATTCGATCATTATGACGTATTAATTTTACATGTCACGCGCCTTGCAAACTAGAGTCACTTGGCTGTATTTATGATACATCTAAGTTCAATGGATCGTGTTATTCCGTAGAACCACATCCATTTCCGGCAGAGATCAATATCTATCACGAAATCGCTGCCATAGACAGGGCCGCATTTAAGTCGGTGGGGGCCCTGGGCCCAAAATTAATTTGGGCCCCTTGAAATACACCAAAAAAAATTTTTTGTGTATTTCACGTGTAGAGTATTCAGATTCAGTCATTACAAACAAGTTAATATCAACTGAATAGTTTGATAGAAATAAACTCAAAAAATGAATAAACTTGTAAAAATATACACATTTCGGTACAATCCCAATAAACTACTCTTGTCCTTTAGTTCATGATGCTGCTAATTCTTTTCGTCTTGCCTTCACTGCTGCAAAATTGCAGATGATTTTCTTGGCGTCTAAACCTCTCAGCACATCAAAATTTGCGGCCATTAAGCATAACGCAGTAACGCGGTCTTGTGACATGGTGGACCTTAGTTGACTCTTGACCCTTTTCAGCATAGAGAAACTTCTTTCACCGGAGGCAACTCCACATGGCAAGGTGAGTAACAGTCTAAGTGCGGTCATTGCATTTGGGAAAGTGGCAGCTACACCTCCTTTCACAATTTGCTCTAACAGAAACTCCGAAATAGGCTTTTGTCTTTCATGGGGCTGTCGCCTTTTCAATTTCTTTCTTTTTTGTGACATTCGGCGTCGGTATCAAGGAGATTCCTCCTCTTATAGAGGAACGTTTGAAGAGGCTTTTCAACAAACTTGCGATATTGCCGAATTTCCATTTCCATGTCATCATCAAAATGATTTGGATAGGCTTCTTTCAGGACTTTACAATTAGTAGCAACGTCCACATCTTTGCTATCCAGACTAACGAGAAAACCAAATCTGTCATTGATAAGCTCGTATGCTGTTTGCCGCCGGGAGAGCTCAGTTTGGAGACTGTCGATGATTGGCAGGTACGTATTAACGTAAAAGGCTCGTTCGCCAGCTAGCTCTACTCCACTTGTTGCACTCTCGTCCGTTGCCTTTTTTCTTTTGGTTTTCCTCCTTCTCTCATCTCTGAATTCCTGATATGTTGCATCGCTGAATGATTTTGCCTTGTCGAGATACTCTTTGAATTTTCCTTCACTTCTTATCTCTGAAATGTATGACTTCAAACTGCGATACAAGTCAACAACGCATGAAAGACTCAGATCAATCGTTTGCAAAGACAGATTTGTAGCATTTATTCTCCCAAGCAAGTCATACCAAAACAAGCACATGAATGCATATTCCAGAGCATTCATTTTGTCAGAAATTGACTCATCATCATGTCTTGTCTGCATTGTTTGCTCTTCATCGTTAGCTAACTTGTCTAAGGTTTTTTAATGGGAACAGAACCTTTCGCAAGTGCCCTGATAGCATCATGCCGAGCAGACCACCTGGTGTCTGATAACTTTTTAACCACCAGTTGGTGTTTTGCTAAGTTTTCTTTCATAGAGTCCCATCGGTAGGTTGAAGAAGAAAAAAATTATAAACTTCACTTACAATGGAGAAGAATGAGACTGCTTCACGACAACACTCAGCAGCAACATTGCCCACAAGATTGAGTGAGTGGCTGGCACAAGGCATGTAAGGTGTACAACTATTTACTTCTTTGATTCTTGCTTGAACCCTAGTATATTTTCCTGACACGTTGGATGCATTGTCGTATGACTGGCCTCTGCACAGATCAATGTCCAGCGTCAGGGCTTTCAAGGTCTCCAGGATGTCTGAGGTCAATGATTCACTTTTGTGTGATTTGATAGGTGTAAAACCAACGAATCTTTCTACGGGTTTTCCATTTTCAATGCACCTCACAACCAAAGTCAACTGGTCAACGTGGGCGACATCTGGGGTGGAGTCCACAATAATGAAATAATACTTCGCCTCTTTGATGGACGCTACTATACTTTCACGCAACGCGTTTCCTAATATGCTTACAATTTCTTCCATAGTTGCGTGAGATAGATATGATGGATATCCCGATCCTTGATTTCCGAAACGGGCAATATGGTCAGCTAGAAAAGGGTCAAATTTTCCAATGAGCTCCATTATTCCAAAGAAATTACCGTTATCTGAGTTTCCGATAATGTGAGAATCTCCACGTAGAGCCAATCCTCTTTCTCCCAAGAACTTCACCACCTCGACCACCCTTGACAATACGCTTCCCCAATATGCTTCCTCTTTCTGTATTTGCTGTTGGTGTTTGGTATCAATCAAGCTTTGTCTTGTTTTCCAACGTCTGCAGGATTGAATGCTCTCAAAGTGGGCTGATGAACGCTCATGCACGTGAATCATTTCTGGGTGTTTCCAGTCATCAAAGCCTTCGTTGGAAAACATCGAAGAATGGTTAGTACCTTCGAACAACTTGCAATAAAAGCAAAAAACTTTCCCTGTTGATGGAGAATAAAGAAGCCACTCTCTCTTAATTTTCTCGCCGTCTGGCAGGTTTCTGTGAAGAAGGGATTCACTAAAATATCGATTTTTTATTCGTCCTCTCTCTTTAAACTCCCTTGCCGACTGAATGGACGGAGATGTCCACCTTTGGCACTGCGTGGGTCCATTCGAGGCCCAGTAGTGTCGAAGTTCCTCAGTGATCTCTGTCCACTGTGCTGCATCATTAGAAAAGTGACTGACCAAAAGACTTTCTTCCACGTCGCCTTTCCTACCTCTTTCTCTGGACTCCTCGCAAGAAGAATCCAATTCTGAGCCTGAGTGATCTTCTTCTTTATCTGTGACATAAGCTATTTTTTCATTAGTTGATATCGTTTGGTTTTGTCCCTCGGTTGACAGTTCGAATATATCTTCTTGGATGCCTTCACCATCATTTCCTTCAGTCTCTTTGGGTTTTGAATTGAAACCAAGACTTGTTAATTTTGGAACGTTTTTAAGAGATTCAGTTTCACGAATTTTTTTCAACTTTTTCTTTGCTGCACCGCTAGGGTAAGACCTGTTGCTCATCTTCAAACTTTATTTAAACCATAAGATAAGATCAATGTTTTGGGTAGAATCTTTGGCTTCATGTCATGAAGTCACGTCATGGTCATGGAAGAGCAAATATCGTAGTCAATTACTATTGTCTCAAACATAGATCAGTCATAAACTTGGTGTAGATTTCAAATGTATTGTCAAGATGATTATTTAAGTAACGATCTGCTAACGGAAAGAAGATTAAATGAAAATTATGATAGCATGGCTGATGTCGCCAAACTCAGTTTATGATATCCAATTTCAAGGAACAATGTATTATTGCGTTGTTTGAAAACATTACTTCTCGATTCAAAGACAAGAATAAAATCAATAGCAGTTCATAGGTTTTTCGAAATTTTGCTCGGGGCCCCCTAAATCTAAGAATCTTCGGGGGCCCCTGGGCCCGGGCCCAGTGGGCCCATGGGTAAATGCGGCTCTGGCCATAGACTCTCTTAACCATGGCATTATTTGCTTCTTTTTAAAGATTTTTCTTGCTACTACAATTATATAATGAAACCGAATTAATATGGGTTGGGATTTTTAGGGAAAATTGTTGGGAAAATTAAAACCATGCTTCTACCTTTGATCGGTCAATGCGGCACAAATTTGAATAGAAAAGGTTTGGTAATCGATAAATTGTATACAGTGTATAGAGTGTATACAGTGTATAGCGACTTTTCAGTATTATAAGTGAAGTAATTGAAAGCAGCACCTTGAGTAAAAACAGGTTATTCGTGTTTTCTTATGTGGTACAAACTTGAGATAAATCAATGGAAAAAGGACAGATTCGCAAAAAAAATCAATACACTCAAAATTATCAGGCAAGAGAAACCACTAAGCACGATAAAAGATGGCTAGAAGATGATTTATCGCCGCGATCTTTTGATTTAGTGAGTCGCACTAAATGAGATGACTTCATTTGACGATACTAGCTACTCTAAATGCGAGCACAGTTTCAATTCAAAAAGTACAACAATTATCACAACTTTACTGCAAAGAAATGCGATATACAGTACGATATGCAGAGTGACTATAACGTGCTACTGTAATCAAGATCTGGCTACATATATTGTTGGTTTGAAGATTGGAGCTCGTGAACTGTCGAATGAAGATTGAGCTATTGAACATATACATGGAAATATACATATACATAGAAACGCACCTTTTAATGCCGCATTGGTGAAGATTTGGAAATGGAAGACTGGTGACAATTTTCAACAGCTTTGCGGCGCCTCCGAATGAAAAACTGAAAAAGAAGCAACGTGATCGATGAATACAAGCTGGTTCATTAATGTGACCCCAATTAAGATTATCCTATCTTTCTTCAGGTGTTATGTTTGCACACGATGATAAGCAATCTTTACTCGACCTACTATGACTTCAATTCTTGCGAAGCAAAAGCATTTATTTCACCACCAACGCTACCCACTTACGTACGCAATTTTGTTGGCTGGATGATAAACAACTGTTGCTGTGCGCACAGAAATAAAATAAAATAATGATGTCGAATTGTAGCTGACAAAATGAGCTATGTCAGTTGAAATGAAACAGAAAAAGCTTTGCATGCACGAGATGAAACAATGCTTTTGACGAAAGAGATCGATGAATCTCTCTTTTAAAGAATTTGCTCGACTTATGGTTGTCCTATGAAAAAACCCAAGGCAAATTCCCATTTACACACTTATGAAGACCGCATCGAAGATAGCAAACTTATCTTTTGGTCCTATCTTTTTGACGGAGAAACTTCAATCAGAATGCCAATAGAAAGAAAAGTTGCTATAGAAAAGTTTCACCTTTATCTGATCGCATCAATTGTCGACGGTTCATGCAATTTCGCGAACGTAGCTATATGTAACCCAGATATGGAATAATAAACTGCAAAATCTATATCCCAAATAGTAGCAATAAGTAAAGAAGTCTTGAAATGACGTTGGCCTTATAAAGGGTGCCATTTATTCAAAGGTTTCGGGGTGGCTTTGAGAAAATAGTAAAATTATGATACTTCAACAATTTTTATATCAAAGGATGAGCGGCAAACTATGAACATCAATATTCCTTTCATATTAAATGTTTTAGTTTCAACAGGACCCTTGTTGATAGCAGTAATATATTTACTGAAAATGTTATCCTGTATAAATATGATATATTATTATTATTATTCTTATTATTATTCCACTTTAAAACTCAAAATAACATGGAAAAGCGATAGAAACAAGTGAATGAACAATTGTACATCTGCACCCTGCTAAGAAAACATTCGATACTTCAATGATTGGCGATCGACTAATTATACGCAATTGCCCAAGCTTGGGAACTAACAACTATCAATGTAAAAAAGTATCAATTACTGAATACCAAAGTGGCGGTTAAAAGACTACAAAACTGCTACAGGTAAGCGGTTAGATAAAAGACTACAGAACTGCTACAAACTACTACACAGTAGATGTTGATATGAGATAAATGCGAAGAAAAAGCCACTATTTTTAGCATATCTACGAGCAACCGTGTGTTGAGATCGAATCATGTGTGTTCGGAAAGCCTGGTTGCCGGCGGACTGCACATCAAAGCACTATTATGCTGGGATAGATTGATGATAAGGTCAGAAAAGAAGAATTTACTTTTAGTTATCAATGCATCTAAGAATTTGCCTGCATGTCTTTACTTGACGTATCATATCGTATATTACGAAGTGAATGGCTTAAATATCAAGGTATCCAATTGGACGGTTAAGCACACAAGACGATCATTAACTATATACCCATGTCACGAAGTCAATCGTATCATTATGAAAATGAAACGGGACAGTTATCAAGCCCTATCACTTTGTTTGACAAGAGGTGGTCGGTTTAAAACTGAATTACACAACCCAATATTCGACTTATGTGCTAAATAAAACGTATTAGTCCACATACCACACTACATCTCAGCCACTGACATAAGGTTTACACGTTGAATGTTCGAAATGGATGGAAAAATCACAGAAAAGGAGTTTACTCCAACTAATTACGATCTTCTGACCACTTTGAGTCAACCTGGCGTTGTCTGGCACAGATTTTTTAATAGCCAATGGTCTACATAGATATTTTAATAGGCCGTGGTCTGCGATGGTCTACAGTATAATTAGCTGCAGATCGTATTGAGAAATTGTAAATAACGAGCCAATCCGGTCGGCTTTTTCTTCTTCAAATAAGTACAGTTGCATAAAGGCACTGCATGTGCAAATCTGAGATACAATCTATGTGAAATGAAGAGCCGACACAGTTGAATATGCACACAAGAAGCAAATAGGACGAATGTGACCTTCATAATTGATGGATACCAAGATAGGGTCAGAAAGTATTTGCAAAACAACTGTTCTGAGACCCGGTACAAGATAGGAAACTACGAATATTTTCTACTCAGGAAATCAAGTAATCAACAAATGTATTTCGAAATGCTGTTGTAGCTACACGTCTAAATCATCACCATCTTTATTCTCGCTAAACCTGCATCATATTAATCATATTATTATAAATAAAAAATAGTCTCCACTATTAAACTTACATCCACTATTTCGCCTTGATTACTGATTTCTCCACAATCATATATTTTCACTCAGACAGAAGTGTCTGTCGGGTAGCAACATCTCATCCAATCCAAGCTCGTCTTGTGGGAAGTTGTGTCCGCTTCGATTTAGAATTCAGAATACTTTTATCAAGGCTTTTATACTTCATGCAAGATGTCTTTGGTCAACGTCCATTCTAGATGCAGTATCTCGTATCAAAATCCCAACCCATATCAGGATAAAGTAATTTTCATGCACAATTTCTTCACCTGGCTCAACAATTCGACGAGAGGTCGGTATAGAGTGTCCAATTGAACCGGAATTTCTCTATCGTCTAGCCCTTAGGAAATTCCTAAATGTATATTCGAGAAACCTGTGCTGCGAAGGTCGATTTCGGTGGAAAATACGAACGGCACACTCGCTCAGAATGGAGTCAGGTAATAATCAGAGCATAATAAAGTAACTGTAAAATTTCTGGTATTTTAGCATTGCATACCTGTAAAAGGTACATTATATATATACATTTTAAATAAATGTTACAATTATTTATTTAGAAGGAATTTAGTCTGGATGACATAACTATGGGGATATATTAAGACTCTAGTACTTCATATACCAACATGAAATTCGGCTACATTGACCTTGCAAGAACTTGGATTTAATGCTTCAATTTCTGTGTTTACAAATACAGAATTCTTATAAAAATTGACCAACTTTTCTCGAAAAATTTACTGTAATATTTCACATGGGTCAATCCTGAACAAGAATAAAACAAGTGAGATATTGCAATTTAAAGAGACCCTATCTTTTCCAAATTTTCTATGTTTCTAAAACATCTTTTGCAAATCCATTTAGATCAATGTCTGGCTTCTTTGAGGGATATATTAAGAAGAGAAATAACTGAAATATTCCAAGAAGAACACCAGCACCATTTGGGATCTGTGTGAAAAATGTTCATAAAATTCAACAAACCCAAGGGATATCAGTCCCTAAATCCAACTTTATCACCAAAATATACTTGCAATTGTTTTACCTCCTTACACTGAATAAATGTTAACATGAAATAAAATAAGAAAATGGAACTTACCACAACAAAAATATCCTTTATCATCATACCAAACACTGTCCATAGAACACACGAAATAAAGCAAATCAACACAAACGAAAAGGACATTGTTGCCACGCTTTTTGTTCGTATTATTTCTTTCTGCAATCAAATAAAACATTGAAAATTGCAGAACAGCACATAATCAAGCATTTGCTCGACCAAAAAGCCTGATAAAGCTGGCTTCACTTACCAGGGTAACAAGTGGTGAGGCGATCATCACAATTGAAAGAAATACTCCAAGAAGACCAAGGTGATTGGCAGCAATAGCATCGGATGCTGCAATATATTTAGCATAAAACAGGGCACCATATAGAGGTATCACTGACAATAATAGTGTTATATTGATCTTCCTCTGTAAAGCAAAAGGCAAAAACAGTTAGAATCAGGGTGCTCTGGAATTCTTTTTGAAAAAGAATAATATGGAGACTAATATAAGTAAAGATTTAAAGAATGTCTGGTAATAGCAATAGCATGAAAGTTTGAGTAACAGCCAAATGTAGTACTGCTTGTGTGTTATTCCCATCATTATGACATCGCTCTGTCCACAATGGTGGTAAAGGTCATTATATTTGCTGAGAAAGGCATTTCACTACATTCTTACAAGAATTACAACAGAGCAGAACAAATTGGACATTAACATAGGTTTTATACATTGGGGTAGTGCTTGTCCCTACTTGCCCCCGCCCCCCTTATAATGAGGTGGTATTCAATGGTAAAATGAACCAAAACATGTAGACATATAAAGTTCACTTGTAAGTGGGAAGCAGCTAGCCTTGTGTTCCAGCCTGAGGAATGGGACACCGGGTACATCGTTAAGTTGAAGCAATAAAAACAAACCTTTTCTCTTGCATGGATATGATAAACACAGATATATATAACTTGCAATATTGACCCAGTCGCATTAACAATCTTAATTGTTGTGTTATTTGTTAGTATTCCATACTTCAACCAAATAGTAGAGCTGAAATAATGAATGAAAATGGTTTTGCTTTGAAACTGTCAAACCTGTCATATAATGTGTTTTAAGAGCAGAAACTCCTCAGTCAAATACAAAAAACACCATTGACAACTTTAAGCTAAACATGCTCAAAGTAGATTTATGCAAGTGAAGTTATTTTCATATTTTAATGCTTAATTATTTTTTGAATAAAGATGAAGATGACCATGAAGACATTGTTATAGTAAACCAATTATATATATTTTTTAATATTATGAAAATAAAGAAATTTCGAAAATGAGATATTCATACGGAGTGCTTGAAATAATTTCAAGCCCCTTGTATTAGCCCCTCAACAAAAATTCAAAATAAATAAACCCCCAACTGAGGGGCTAATAATTTACAGCATTTAATGGCTACTACACACATGTTTTTATAAGAAATTAAGCTCCTCAGTGGTGCCCAGTTTCTTAAAATTTATGGCCATTTTAGTACTAAAAGTTTCTTAAAAGTTTCTTAAATTTGGAAGTGCAAATAGGTAGGAAACTCAAAGAGACATCACAATTCAATGCAAATAAACAGTAACAAAACAATTTTCAACTCCATGTTGTGTCAATTCCATCTAAGTCTTCGTATTTAAAATAATCATGAGTGCCTTCTTCAAAATACAATCAAAACTGCCCCATTTGCATGTTTTACAAAGTGACACGGCTTCTCATGACGGAAAGTAGTACTAAAGTTTCTTAATTTTTTTGGTATCTTAGGGGTCGGTTTCTTATATAGAGGCTTTCTTACAAAACAAATTGCGCTTATGGCAAAAGTCAAGGAAATGTCGTATCTAAAAATAGATAAAATTGATGTTGGAAAGGCCGACAGACAGACTCACCTGAAACAAGTCGCAATGAAGGGAAACAGCTGCACGTTACCGACTGTCTTTTTATTTATTATATACAAACACGTGGCACTGAAAATTAGAGAGAAATACACATGAAAACGAATTTAATTTCACCTTATTTATAACTTTAAGGTATAACATAACTTTTGCCCTAGTGGCAAACGAATGACTGGTTAACTTCAGCGGTAAAATAGAAATTTCATTCAGAGGTCAGAGAAATGTTCTCGACTCTCGTCCCGGCCTACCAAAATACTTTCCGTAGCGCCACACTTACCCTCCAGTAACATACAGCAACACAGAAGCAGTCAAAGCAGACCAAGACACCAGTGTTAGAAGAGTAACCTCCATTTAAATAAATATATATTTTATATTATTTTATATAATTTTGCACATGTCAAGCTCACATGTGCCTCAGGCCCATTGCTTGCGAAAAAATATTTTTCAGAGAGGTTGGTATCGCAAATGATTGATAGCAACATTAGAAAGCAGGTGACTGTCGTGATCATCTTCGGCCACGCATGCGACAGATCGCGTGTCGCATGCTGAGGTCTGAACCGATTCTTCCATACTCCAAATCTTATGGTGAATGACACTAAAACAGAAGAACATGAAGTGGAGAGAAATGGAAGCATAGAATGGATGAAGTGTAAATATCTAGGAAGTCTTTTAGATACAGAAAATGACATCAAACGGAGAAAGACACTAGCTCATGGAGCATTTAACAACCTAAAACACATCTTTGAGAGCAAGAGAGTGACCGTGGAAGTGAAACTGAGACTATTCAGAAGCCACGTAGAAAGTATTTTCCTTTACAACAGCGAGCTGTGGACTCTGACCAAAAGTCTAGAGAACACCGTAGATGTCTTTCAGAGGAACATCCTAAGGAAAATCCTGAACACCAGATGGCCAGACAAAATTAGAAATGAAGATCTATATGAGAAATGCAAAGTAAGAGAATGGAGTAAGATCACAAAAGAAAGAAAACTAAGATGGTACGGACATCTCCTCAGACTACCGGCAAATACACCAGCAAAGAAGGCTCTAAAAGAAGCAAGAAGAACAGTGAAAAAACCCAAAGGAGGACAAAAGCTAACATGGCTGAAGTTAGTGGATAGAGACTTAGAAAAGGTGAAAGTGGCGGTGGTAGATGGTGGAATAAATCCCAATTATGAACAATTAGCACAAAATAGATCTATTTGGCAGGTGGTGGTGAACCGCGCTATGTCCTTGTGACGATACAGCGTTCGAGAAGAAGAAGAATACTCCATAAACAGGCATAAGGGCAAGGCATTGCGAAAATGACTTCCATTGAATTTCTATCTCGGTTGATTTTATTTGCAAGAATAAGATAACATCGAATCAAGCCTGTGAAGTTCATTGCATGCACATCTTGACATCGAAATGAACGTCAGACTTTTGACTAACACGACACGACATGACACAACATGATGTTGAATACTAGACTCCACCACGACACGACTTGTCTACTTTTGACTGTTGATATCTATCATCAAAAATTTCGACACGACAGTTCAAGCCTCGCACTGAAAAACTACATATTGAATTAGAGGTTCAGGATTGAAGTTGTTTTGGGGAGAGAAGACTTTGGAACATACAACAACCAATGTATAAACAGCAAAGCATTACAAGTTAATAATTAGAAATATCGATTAAAAATACAGGCAATAAAATAAGTGAATAATAAGAGTCCCAAAAGTATCAAAACCTGAATTACTTGTTACAGAAATCGTTTAAAATGGGGAAAATTTGTAAATATTATAAGAGCCAAAAACATGGATAAATAGTCTTTTGTCAATATAGTACTAATATGGTACCAATTTAATTTTACGAATATAGTTTTCAAGTTGTTATAAAAAAGTGATGAATTTAAAATGCGGTATTTTCAGCGTGGACTTCAATTTTCTGATCAGCTGTTGACTTTTCATAAGATGGAGGGACAGACAGTTCCGTTCCATTTGTTGCAACATTATCAATGCCAACTTCATTGACTCTTTCATTGTTATATGCCGGTAGTACGCCGTGTTTCACTTGGTGGAGCAATTGTACAGTGGCCAACGGATACAATAACATCACTACAAAATAAGCAAACAATTTCATCAACTTGATGCATTCAAAACCAAAGCAAAATTGTCAAAGTGGTTTAAATCCATACACAGGGGTACCGGAAATACGGGGGCAGTGGGGGAAGCACTTTACCCCTGCCAAAATATCACTGTGTATATGTTCTGTTTTATATCAATTATATTGCACTTTATTTCACAGTATCTTGTAATTCTAGTGTTATTCATTGAAAATGTGACCTTTTTGGTAGCTGCCCCGCCAGCCTATAACGCTCCCGGTATTATATCTGCATGATTTGCAACATATAATTATTTTCCATGCAATCAGTAGCGTGGATGTTCAATGTAAAAATCGAATAAAAACAAGTAAAAAAAGTGAAAACTGCAGCCTACCAGCAAAGAAATCCTCAACCATATTTCCATCGATATCATACTTGGAGCGTGCGTTAATGCGCATTCCAGTCACGTAGGCAAAGTAGACAAACAAAATGGTCCAAGCGACATATGAAATGCCACGAACATCAACTTCAACAATCATCAATATGAGCCAAAGGTAGAAGACAACAGCCAGGAAAACCATATAAAAAACCGGCTTGCCACGGTATAACTTGCCAGCAACCTTACCACCATACCACCATGGAGCAAAAACAGAAATAACAAGCTGCTTGACTTTCTGCATTGTGTTGATATCAAAGATTCCATTGGTGAACATTGCTTTCTTTGGGTCGTAGTCGCCTGCTTCTTCTTTAACCGCACGCCAAAGACCGACACAAATGAAATTCAACACAACTGTATATGGCAAACCAGCTGTTATGGACGCCGTCTGTAGGGCAGTCAGCGCATTTGTGCCACCAGCCTTCAACAATGCTGTTGCGCATGCACCTTCTGTCAATGCCCAGAAAATACGTTGCAGAACGGGCGGGTCGGGGTTGCCATTAGCCGAGAGACAATCGATGACAAGTGAGCCACTGTCTGAGCTTGTTACAAAGTAAAGCACGATGCCAAGCAAGGACAAAATGGAAAGAAAACGGCCAAGATCACCATACTGCTCCATCACATCAAACCACATGTCGTTCTTGCCTCTGCATGATAATCGATATAAACCATTTAATGAGGCGGTCGATGTGGCTCCACCAAGAGTTGAATTGCACATGATACCTGCTTTAGCTGCATTTCTTTCCATTAACAAACCAGCTCCACCAAAAACAGTCAACCAAAGAAATGTGTACAGAATAGGGATTGTAAGAGTGTATGTGATGAAATCTTTGATTGTCCTTCCACGGGAGATCTTTGCAATGAACATTCCAACAAATGGAGACCAAGCAATCCACCATCCCCAATAGAAAATCGTCCAGCCATCCATCCAATTTGGGCTTTCCTTTCCATCTGGTGCATTACCTAACTGCGCAAACGCATCAGTGTGAAATCCGAGCTGTATCACATATTGCAGATAATAGCCAATGCTTTGAACGTATAGATTCAAAAGATACCAGGTCTTGTCGTAGAAGAAAACAATTGTAAGTATGAACATACCTGCAAAAAAAGCAAAAATCAAAATGCACTTAGTTTTACCATGGGTTTTACTTGATAACAAGTATATGCTCGAAACGTGTTAAATTTATATTTGCTTATGTTGGCACTAATTATTAAATATTTAACGTTGAAATTTCTCATACATTAATTGCGCCAAACGCTCAAAACACATTTAACTCCTATGAATGTCTGTATAGATGAAGAGAAATATTTATATGCACATACCAACTGCAAAACAGATTTCACTGAGTCTACGAATGCCGAGTTTAATGCCACTGATGACGGATGCAGTTGCCAAGGCTGTAATGCCCCAAATTGTAATGATCTGGTTATTGGTGGACATTTCAATGTTACTGTTCATTCTTTTGAATCCAGCATTGAGTTGGATGACACCAAGGCCCAAACTGGTGCACACACCAAACATGGTGCAAACAACCGACAAAATATCAATCAAATCACCAAAGATGCCAAAAACTTTCTCACCAAGAATTGGATAGAAGCATGTCCTCATTGTCATTGGGAGGTCCTTTCGATAACAAAGAAAGCCAAGAATCAACCCAATCACAACGTACACAATCCAGCCATGAATTCCCCAATGAAAGAACGTTAGATTTATGGCATCTTGTGCTCTCTGGTTGTCTGTGTATCTAAAAAAGTCAATTATATGCATGTGCTTAAAGTGCCAATGCAACGAAATTTGACATATTTTTTTATCTTAATGGAAATCCAAAGATGTACTGATCGGTTTGGTGCAATTTTGACGTACAACGGAGTATAAGTTACTTTATTTCACCTTGAATCAAGCCACCTTTTGGAAAAAGTTCCACAACACTGTGACGTCACAGTGATGACACAAAAAATTCCAATGGAAGTTAATAGAGTTTTCAAACGTTCTCTGTATTTTTTTAATACCTCCACTCAGGGTGAGCATAATTCGGTTGCGTTTGCGACACAGAAAGGGCGAGTCTTTCAGCCGTCATTTTGAATACATTTTGTGGCATTTCGTATAAAGTTGGAGATACAATTTAACTTTGAAAATGGACACCTCCGAACAATCATCGGGTACCTGGTACGAGCCGTAACTCTGACTTAGCTTATCCCGGTTTTAGTTTGTGTGATAAATTGCTTTCACTCAAAATTAAAGACATTGATTAATTTTTCGAACTTTAAGATTTGCGAGATTTAAGACATAACACCAAAAATCCCAATTTTTATAACATTTGCAATATTATTTTAGTCGGCTTGGGCGTGGTGGGCCTAACAATTCCAAGCGATAGCTTTGAAATACAACAGCAAGCAGCATTTTGAAGCGATACTTGTTCACAATACTGCTCACTGTTCGCCATAACACCACGTAAAATTTCTTTGCATTAGCATAGCACTATAACTTCCAGCAAATCATTATCCTCCCTTTTTCAGGCAAACATACATGCGCACAGCCCATATATCTCAGTAAAAATACTGATTGAATACGTGAAAGTACAACCATTATAAACACGCAATGATAGAATTTGACCATTGTATTTGACCATTGTATTTGAATACTGGTTATACAAAAAGGATTAACTGTTGGAAAGTTTTTTTAATGGAGGAAACATGAAATACTATTCAACCATTCTATCCCATGGCATCAGGCATTTTAAAAGAAATTAGCACAAAAACAAAGCATAATTAATTTCTTAAGCTTATTGTGAAATATCGTTGCCTCGGGAGGCAACGATTTTCATCATCGTAGGTTTCCATTGTTTGGAGGTTCCATTCCACGACTTCATTAAGGTGTTACTTTAGTTAAACACGTTTGTATATGAGCAATTAGTCTACACAAATGGGCACTCCAAACAATTACTCCTCCATAAATTGGCCAGAATTTGAAAGAAATAAAATAATGAAGATGGAAATTAGCTCAAAAACACGTCATAAAATATACAGATAGGCACAAAATCTTCCAAGGACGCTATAACAACCGCTAATGACCTTGTTTGTGGAGAATATACTGAAAGAACAATTTATTGCTATAAAAGAATTCTATGTTGATTAGAGCATTGAATGATTTGAATCAACTGACTTTACTGAGAATGTTGGCTGTAAAACGCGCCGTTCAGAGACCACGATTACAAGAAAATAATTTTTCATTTTCTTAGCTATTTGATTGAAAAGAATGCGCTTGGGCGTTCACACCAGTTTCAATTCCATGTGCAATTTAAATGGAATAAGCTAATAAAAGCCTTGAGTACGTTTGTTTGATAAACATACCTATTCCAGTAACGGTTTCCATAATTTTTTGCTTCGTAGTGATAAATCGGTTCTGCAACCCCAAAATAAAACAAACCGATGCCAATGCCAGCAGCGAAAAGCATAGTAAAATATGACACATCGCTGTATTCGGGTTTCTCGTCGTCTTTTCCAAGTTTAAAGTTTGAATACTTTGAGAAGTACAAAACAATGATGAATAATGCCCAAACATCTTGAGTTCCAATGTAGAACCACGTCCATGTATCACCAATCCAATTTTTCCATTTTGACAGTTCTTTCAAGGATCCTTCTGGCTTCACAATACACCATATGACAAATCCCCAGATAATGACCGCAGAAAAGATAGTGACAACTGGATTCAAGTAAATGCTTATGCAACCGATTTTCCCTTTTATTGTCAAACATTTGTCAATTGCTCTTACTTCATTGCCACTACCAGTTTCGCGTTCGCCGCGTTCAATCTTACCCTCTACACCTGCCATTGCTGATAGCGAAGGTTGCCAACAGCTGATGACTGCGTGTCTTCAGTAAGTCCAGCCCTTGCGTTGATTGACTAACCTCTGAAGTGACCTTTTGAAAGCCCTGTAATAAAACTCATTGTAATGACATTGAAAGCACAGTGAATACTATTTATTACAATAGATTCATGTCATCCATGTAAATCTATTGTAATGTATTTAATATGTAATTCGGCGTGTCTTTTGAAAGATGGAGAAGCCAAAGATAAAGGCTGGAATCAATATCCGGTTGTCTCTAAAAGATGGAACTGTAATTATACAAGAACGTGGAAACATAGGGATATCTAAAGTCGGGAATATCAAAAAGGGGAACGTGGTTAAAGTTTATTGTATAGTATCGAATATCACATCAAAGATTAGAGCTATATTAGAGAGACATTTTGTGTCAATCTCATACCATTCCGAATTTACTTGTGCAAAATGTCCCAAATATCCTGCTTCAAAGACAATCTTTATTCTAGGGTCACGGATTACAGGTGAACCCAATAGTGCGAGTTGCACAAACCCTCAGTTCATCAACGGCATCTCCTTCCATAACTTTCTTGAATTCTTCTAAAAACCGTAACTGAACATGAAATAGTGTCATGAACAAAATTCATATGATTCCACTAACATTTACAGTTGCTGCAAAGTTATTAAATGGCAATTTATCAACAGAAGTTTTAATCTTGAAAAGCAGTAGACACAAATGCCGTTATCGACCTCGAAACCGATGAAGTTTTTTTAATAGACCAATTAAAACATCGTTTTGAATGTGCCTGTTGGTGAAGCAAAGGAACGAGTGAAAACACAGGGACGCAATGTAACGACTCTACCCACCGCAACTGAGCACAATGAGCATCCATTACATTGGCATTTATTTTTACTTCCTTCCAACAGCTGCAAACTCATCACAAGCCTTTTAAATTCCAATGTCATGATGCGCCACCTGTTTCTGATTATCAAAGTCAAAAAACAAATACCGTATTTCCTCTAATAAGCGCCGGAGCGCTTATAAAATATTTTGCAAAATTAGAAAAGTATTTGGTAAAATTATTTGAACCAACCAGTGAAAATTTAAGAATTAGCTCACACTTTTTGATTTTAGGGTGGTAGACAGGGAAATTGTTGTGACAAACTAAGCAAGTGCCTAATACCAAATCTGACTTCAAAATATGGTTGTATATGGGTGACTGATTGATTTTCCGAGATGGGCCCAAGAAAATTATTCCAGGAAGTCATGTGATCGATGACGTAAATAATCGCTAAAAATCTTTCATATAAACGGCTATAACTTTTTAAATACCCCGCCTATGACAATGAAAATAGTCAATAAATGTTCAGCGTACGATTGCCTTTCATTTGATATATAAAATTCTAACTTTTGCTGATGTCATCATTTTTCTGATGACGTCATCACTTTTTAAAAAATTCAATTAGTTTGGTTTGCAGAGCCCGTAAAGACAAAAGTCGGGGATTTTCTACATTTGAGTATACATGTTGAGCTTTTGATACGTGGCATTTGTATTTCTTCGTGATATATACTTTTTCTTTGATATTTTCGTCATTTTATAAAGTTGTTTTTGAAACTGCCTAATGTAATGATGTAGACAGGGGGTTCCTTGTAACAATCTGGCAAAGTGCGGAACCTTTGATTTTACTTCGGATTCGGGTAATTAAAGGTCGGGCGATTATTTTAGACTTGGGTACATTTTTATAAAACAATAGAAGTCACGTAATTGATGATGTCAGCATTTCCAGTCAGCCAAAACTTTACTCCCCAATATTGAAAAATAAACTATGCCATTTTGTTAAGCACCCAAAAAAAGCAAAAAATTATAAAACAGCACTACTATCGGACTTACCGATATCGAGTTATCCGTAGTTAAATTATGTGTCACGTGACAAACATAGCGGATCTGTGATTTTGAAACATTGATGTCAATGATGATTCCGGGCAATTTTTCTAAATGGTAATGTGTACGCTTGAATACAAGGCATTTTTGATGACTTCCTTGAGGTATCTTAGGCATGCAAAGCCCTACTTATTTCCTGTTATGCTACATGTTCACGACTAAATGACCAAAACTATCTTTAAAATTTAAAAGTAAATAAAAAAACTTGGATGTTCTGTGGTAGCCACTCATCTAATTAATTGTCACTCGACATAAAATCAGAAACTTCTCAGTCACTTTCATGTTCTTCCATACTAAGAGAAGGTTCCGATTTGGTTTGTTGCTCTGAAGAAACTGCGTCTTCTTGCTCATCATCTCCTTCGTAAATGCTTTATGTAGTTGCCGGGTTGTGTTTGAAATGTTGTGTCCAGAGTAGAGAGTAGACCAAATAATGAGACATAACCATATAAAACAACAGCAAGATATATAAAATAGATATAGTAATTACGCAACTACAATCATCAAGAACAGAACAGAAGTGAATTATAAGTGTCAGTATAAAGCGGAAGATGTGAATCATCACAGCATGATATAACAATAATAATAATCATCTTTTGATACTCCCACTTGATGAGCATCTTCAATAATAGCAATATGTCAATCAATGTTCGTTTTTCTCAATCCCCATTAAAGAACGCAATTCTTCAAATTTCGGTCTTGGCAAAGCCTTTGTGAAAATGTCTGCTATCATTTTGTCGGTTGGACAGTATGTCAGCTCAATCTCTTTGTTTTGTACCTTTTCACGAATAAAATGATATTTAATGTCTATGTGCTTTGCTCTTGAGTGTGCCTTTGTGTTCTTTGTTAGACATATCGCTCCTTGATTATCTTCATGTATTGTAGTAGGTTTTGACACATCAATTAGTAAATCTTTTAATAGACGACGTAGCCAGATTGCTTCCTGACTTGCAGAGCTCAAACTTACATACTCTGCTTCCGTTGTTGACAAAGCAACTACTGATTGCTTTTGGCTTCTCCATGAGATCGTGGAGCCTGCTAGCTGGAAAATGTATCCTGATGTTGACTTTCTCGATTGCGCATCACTGGCCCAATCAGCATCAGCATAACCAGATAGCATCAATTCTGTATTATTTGCATCAAATATAAGGCCATAGTCTAGAGTACCTTTAATGTACCGCAAAATCCTCTTCACACCTTGCCAATGTTCTTTAGACGGCTTCGACATGAATTGACTCAAAATACCGACTGCAGAACAGATATCTGGCCTTGTTGCTATCATGGCATAATTTAAGGATCCAATAGCTGCTTGATATTGCTTAATATCAAATTGCTCTTCATCTTCTGATAATTTCTTGAACACTTTTCCAACTTCCATTGGAGTAGCAACAGGTTTAGATTCAAACATTTCAAACCTCTTTAGAATACTTTCCAAGTATGATTTCTGACTTATGTATAATTTCTTATTATCTCTATCACGTTGAATCAGCATACCAAGGCAATATTTGGCATCTCCTAAATCTTGCATTTCAAACCTTCGCGACAAAGATTTCTTTTCAGCTTCTAACATCTGAGGATCATTTGAAGATATCAATATATCGTCTACATACAAAGCCAATATTATAAACGAAGATTTACCATCCTTTCTTGGTTGCACTTTGGTGTATATGCAAGAATCAGCAGCGCTTTGTTTATACCCAGATTTCTTCAAAAAGGTATCTATTTCAACGTTCCAGCAATAGGCTGCTTGTTTCAAGCCGTAAAGGCTTTTCTTCAGCTTGCAAACTAAATCAGGATTGCTTTCATCAATACATCCTTCGGGTTGTGCCATGTAAATTTCCTCTTGAAGCTTACCATTTAGAAATGCAGTCTTGACATCCATTTGGTGTAAGTCAAGGCTTAATGCATTTACCAACGATAGGATAGTGCGAATAGAGTTGTATCTTGCAACTGGTGCAAACACTTCATTGTAATCAGAACCTTCCTTTTGAGAAAATCCTTGAGCCACGAGTCGAGCCTTGAAACGATTGACAGTGTTATCAGCATTTCTTTTGACTTTGAAAACCCATTTGTTTCCAACTAAATTTTTACCTTTTGGTAAGTGAACCAATTCCCAAGTGTCATTCTTCTTTAAAGACTCATATTCACTCGTGATTGCGTCTTTCCATTGTGAAGAGTGTTTACTGTTGATAGCTTCATTGAAGTTACTTGGTTCATCATAATCAGTGAATGTAATTCCGGCGAAGTCGAGGTTTTCATCATTCCACCAATCACCAGTTACAGTGCCAGGTCTCACTGGAACAGTCCTCGTTCTTGTAGACCTTCTTACATCTTGTTGATCTTCATCTGCCACTTCATTGTGCTCAATGAGACTTTCAGTTTCTTCATTGCAAAGTTCAAACTCGTTTATTGCATCGCCAAAATTAAACAATTCTTTATAATCTTCTTGATTTTCAGATTCTATTGAAAGGTGATCAAAGTCATTCTCTAGGATCCTCACATCGCGACTTCTGATCATTACTTTTCTTTCGATGTCATAGAGCTTGTACCCTTTACTAGCATCTAGATAACCAACAAAAATGCACTTCTTCGACTTCTTGTCTAACTTGCTTCGATCTTCATCAGGAATATGCACATGTGTACAGCAACCAAAAACTCTGAAATTGCTTACATCTGGTCTTCTTCCGAACCAATGCTCATATGGTGTTATACCATCCAAAGTCACTGTTGGACATCTGTTTCTAATGTACACTGCAGTATTCACCGCTTCTGCCCAGAAATATGACGGTAGTTTTGCGTGATGAAGCATAGATCTCGCACTCTCCATGATTGTACGATTCATCCTTTCACTGACCCCATTCTGCTGTGGCGTCATTGGTATTGTAACCTCTCTTTTAATACCACGTTCAATGCAGAATTGCTTGAACTCGTTGGACACATACTCTCCCCCATTATCTGTGCGAATAACTTTAATCCTTTTGCCAGTATGGTTCTCTACAGCAACAACAAACTCTTTAAATTTCTGGAGTACCTCACTTTTCTTCTTCAAGAAATATACTGTAGTAAAACGAGAGTAATCATCAATGAAGGTAACATAGTATTTTGAACCTCCCACTGATTCCACACCTACACATCCAAGGTCACTGTGTATCAACTCCAGTAGATTGGCTGCTCTGTGTTCAGACTTCTTTGGAAATGGCATTCGATGCTGTTTACCTTCAGCACATCCATCACAATTACGATCAAATGTTTCTTTTGAATTCAAATTCAAACCAGTTACCATAGATTTATTCGACAGCAACTTAAGATTGTCATAGCCAAGGTGAGCAAACCTTGAATGCCACAACTTGATCGAATCATTGCCACTATGTGTAGAACTTACAAATGCAGTTGTTATTTCTTCAGTATTCAACTTGTATAATATTCCGTCTTTGCGACCAATATGCATTACCTTGTCATCTAATATAACACTACAAGTATTGCCCTTGAAATTGACTTCTGCACCTCTATTTACCATCGTTGGAATGGATAACAGCTGTCTCTTGATTCGAGGAACATAGAGTACATCTTGAAGAAATATATTATATCGTTTAGAGCCATCAAATACAGGAAAACGTAGATCTCCTTTGCCATATGCCAAAACTTGATTATTGTCGGCTAGTTTAACTTGAATTGGCGTCTTAAACGTGATGAAATTGGACATGAGACGTTTGTTTGGAGTCATATGCTTAGATGCACCCGAATCAATCCACCACTCTTTTGCCTCAAGTTGATTCGCAGTTGGACACGCTGTCAATGCATTTTCATCTTCATTTTTTGCTGTCAATTTCTCTTCAACGCTGTTGGCCGACTCAGCACTTGATGATTTTTGATCTGCTTTCTTTTTATAACAGTTCTTGGCAACATGTCCTTTCTTGCCGCAATAAAAACATCTTCCAGATCTCGTGTTGATAGGTCTTCTTTGATATTGCGCTTTACTTGTCAATAAGGCGTCTTCGTTTTTGGCTTCCATCACGGTTTGCCTTCCACTTCCGCTCTGACTGTGGTCGTGAATTTTCTCATATTCATGAACAACGCGATCCCGCACGTAATCCCAAGTCAAACGATCTTCTGCAATTGTTTCCAAAGCAGTTATCAAATATGCGTATTCATCTGGTAAACTACTGATTAATATTATAACCAGGTCCTTTTCCACTATGGGATCTCCCACTGCATCTAGATGTTCCGCTAACGTCTTGATATGATTTACATGATTGATCATAGCTGTTCCCTTTTCCATCTTGGCAGCATACAGCTTTCGACGATAAAATATTTTATGAGCCAAAGATTTCTTTTCAAAACGCTGTTCCAAGCTGTTCCATGCATCTTTCGCTGTGACAGCAGAGCGAACATAAATTTGGTTTTCAGTGGAAACGGACAAACAAATCGAAGCGAGGGCTTGATTTTCTCGTCTCTTGTGCTTCTGTTGTTCTTGGGCTGTGGCTTGAGCACCTAAAACTTCATCGCCAGTAACGATTTCCCACAAATTCTTACCAATCAATTGCATTTTCATCTGGAACTTCCATGTATGGTAATTATCTCCCGTGAGTCTTTCTACCTTGAATCCAATTTCTTCTCCTGTCGCCATCATATGTGTTTACGAATAAGACTGAGACTTTAGATTTGGATTTCAAAAGAAACTAACAACTTGATTCTACTCATGAACTCCTGGGCCCATAACCTGTTTGAAATGTTGTGTCCAGAGTAGAGAGTAGACCAAATAATGAGACATAACCATATAAAACAACAGCAAGATATATAAAATAGATATAGTAATTACGCAACTACAATCATCAAGAACAGAACAGAAGTGAATTATAAGTGTCAGTATAAAGCGGAAGATGTGAATCATCACAGCATGATATAACAATAATAATAATCATCTTTTGATAGGTTGGTCGCCTGTTTCTTTTTTCCTTTCCGTCTTCTTTTCTGTCACATTTTTCATCACTTCCACTCGCTTCTTCATCTGCATGGGCTTCGTTTTTGGTTTGGGTTTTCTGGCGGTGCCGTTTTCTTGTCAATGCTGGAGGAAGCCGTGGCCCTGAAAATCACTTTGGTATTTTGTTTTTTCCTTCATATTTCCATCCATTTTCTTCCTACAAAATGCGGTCAATATGTTCCAAATAACATCTTTTCCAAATGAAAACTTGCATATGGCTCCTTTTGATCGCTCGGAATCTGGATGATGGTTGGTTGATGACTTAGCCCCAGTTAAGACATTAAAACCGAAAAAACAGCTCTCGCAATGGCGAAAACAAGAATAGTCTTGTCAAGCTGATATCAAAACTTCTGCAGAGTGAAGATGGAAGAAAATGTCTCAGCTACCCTTTCATAGTGACAGAAGAAGATAAAACGTACAAAGTTGAGAAGAACCAAGTCACTTTTCTTTTCTGCATGCATGTAACCATGAGGAGGCTTATACACGCTTGGTTCTTCACACCATAATGCAAAACACAGATGTGGTCATTGTCTCTAAAGATATGGATTTGCTGATACTCCTTGTATGGGCATTTACAAAACTGCAAGTGGTTCAGCTATCTATGCAATTTTTGCAATTTGTGGTTCAGCTATCTATGCAATCTTTGCCAGCTATCTATGCAATTTTCGGTTACGATACACGTATTACTTTTACAAGGCTGGAAAAGTCAGAATACGATAAATGATTGCTCAAAATTTGGATTGATTGAGCCAAAAGGAGTGGGCCAAAGTTAGATGATGCAAAGGAGGTTGTGCACCGCCAGAAAACCCAAACCGAAAACGAAGCCGATGCAGATGAAGAAACGAGTGGAAGTGATGAAAAATGTGGCAGGAAGGAAGACGAAAAGGAAAAAAGAAACAGGCGACCAACCCGACAACTACATAAAGCATTTACGAAGGAGATGATGAGCAAGAAGACGCAGTTTCTTCAGAGCAACAAACCAAATCGGAACCTTCTCTTAGTATGGAAGAACATGAAAGTGACTGAGAAGTTTCTGATTTTATGTCGAGTGACAATTAATTAGATGAGTGGCTACCACAGAACATCCAAATTTTTTTCTTTACTTTTAAATTTCGAAGATAGTTTTGGTCATTTAGTCGTGAACATGTAGCATAACAGGAAATAAGTAGGGCTTTGCATGCCTAAGATACCTCAAGGAAGTCATCAAAAATGCCTCGTATT
Organism: Sanderia malayensis; assembly: GCA_013076295.1. NCBI lineage: Eukaryota > Metazoa > Cnidaria > Scyphozoa > Semaeostomeae > Pelagiidae > Sanderia > Sanderia malayensis. Next base: position 5,489,896 of record RQOL01000466.1, on the reverse strand, counting down.
CAAGCGTACACATTTAGAAAAATCGCCCGGAATCATCATTGACATCAATGTTTCAAAATCACAGATCCGCTATGTTTGTCACGTGACACATAATTTAACTACGGATAACTCGATATCGGTAAGTCCGATAGTAGTGCTGTTTTATAATTTTTTGCTTTTTTTGGGTGCTTAACAAAATGGCATAGTTTATTTTTCAATATTGGGGAGTAAAGTTTTGGCTGACTGGAAATGCTGACATCATCAATTACGTGACTTCTATTGTTTTATAAAAATGTACCCAAGTCTAAAATAATCGCCCGACCTTTAATTACCCGAATCCGAAGTAAAATCAAAGGTTCCGCACTTTGCCAGATTGTTACAAGGAACCCCCTGTCTACATCATTACATTAGGCAGTTTCAAAAACAACTTTATAAAATGACGAAAATATCAAAGAAAAAGTATATATCACGAAGAAATACAAATGCCACGTATCAAAAGCTCAACATGTATACTCAAATGTAGAAAATCCCCGACTTTTGTCTTTACGGGCTCTGCAAACCAAACTAATTGAATTTTTTAAAAAGTGATGACGTCATCAGAAAAATGATGACATCAGCAAAAGTTAGAATTTTATATATCAAATGAAAGGCAATCGTACGCTGAACATTTATTGACTATTTTCATTGTCATAGGCGGGGTATTTAAAAAGTTATAGCCGTTTATATGAAAGATTTTTAGCGATTATTTACGTCATCGATCACATGACTTCCTGGAATAATTTTTTTGGGCCCATCTCGGAAAATCACTCAGTCACCCATATACAACCATATTTTGAAGTCAGATTTGGTATTAGGCACTTGCTTAGTTTGTCACAACAATTTCCCTGTCTATGGACGCTTATTGGAGGGGAGCGGTTAAAAGAGGATTGGCGCTAATTAGAGAAAATACGGTATCGAGTCCATCGTATGAGAGAAAATCGACGTCAGATTTGTTGCTTCAATACGGAAAAAAGTGGGGTTCCTACTATGATATCATAGTAGGCTCCACCCAGCCCTTGAATTGTGTCGCAAAAGTGTGAGAAATCGCCTGATCGTAGCTTAAAAGCCATTCGTCACATAAAAAGCAAAAGATTCGTAATTAACGCATAAAGAAAGACCCTTATGAACTTGATAAATTTATTGTTCTAGTTATGAAAAATTTCCAAGATCCAAGTATACAAAGGCACTTTAACCAAGAACCGTGTGAGAGCGCGCTAATGTTACGGCTGTTCCGTTTTAAGACAGCAACTTTTTTGAACGAGACAATTCAGATGATGACAAGGAAAATGTGTCGGATTTATTGATTTCATCCTCATATTCATAATTAATGATTATGATAAAATTATTGATATGGAAGCCTGGTATTCATTATTTTCCAAACAGCAAAAAGCAAGTCTATAACGGAGAGTATTTTTTTACATTGCAAAAATTGCAGTAAGCTTCCCTTTCAATTAATACCCCTCTCGCCAAGCAACCCCCCTTGAAAGTGATTGAAAATAACAGATCTACGGGGGTTGGGAAGAGAATTTCAGCAGCAACAAGAAAGATCCATCAAAATTTAAATGAAAAACATCTCCGATCAGTGTGTTAACCTTGAAAAACTTTCGCGAAATTCCTTGCGACTTCCAAATGACTGACAGACTAATGGTTTGCTGGATAAATACTGTTACCGTTGCCCCGACCTCTGAGGCGTCGGACAATTTCTTCCTTGAACAGGTCACGCCGGTAGAAATAGATGAAAGGGTTGAGAGCGCTATTCGCGAATATCAACATGGCTGTCCACCGTAACAAGTGATAGCGTATCTCGGAATCTTTGACTGTAAGCACGGCGACTCTCGGAGCAAACATCATGATGAATATCAAGGAAATTAATGCGTATGTATTTGATTTCCTTTTTGCTTTGCCTTGAGATGATGTCGAGAAATTGACCCCAATGTTCGACAGGTTTTGCTCTCTTGCTTTCAACCTGCTGAAAATCACCATGTAGCAGAAAGCCAGAAGAACTATGACAATCACAATGTTGAATATCAATATTTTTTTTAGAATTTCGATCTCCACGACTTGCGACGTGTAAAAGCTGACAAGAAGGATCGTGTAGGGCCATACAAAAGCAAGCGCCAGCTTAAAGATGCATTTCAGTGGCCAGGTTTTGCTTGTCAATGGATACACGACCTTTATGCATCGATATACGGCAATGAGACCAATCGTCAAGCCAGCAACTCCGCTGAGAACATGAGCGCAGACTTTAATAAAGACGTCTAAGAAACAGTTGTATTCATGTAGCAGTTCCAGTATGCGGAGCACGATGTTTGCTGGCATCACAACCAAACCGTTGAGCAAATCTGTTACTGCCATATTCACAAGCAAAATATTCTGTGTCGTCTTGTACATTTTGCACTTGTAGATAATGTAAAGCATGATTGAATTGCCAAGAACTGCGCCAAATGTTATTGTTGTACAGATTAACGATGGGAATATTGCAGAAAATTCTACCAGATCTTTGTTAACATTGTTAGCACGATTCGTCAAATTGAATAGCAAGTGTCCATTGCAAGTTGCCATGATTAAGCTTTACTGATCATAACATTCATTTCTTCTTGTTGCTCTGGATTCCATTGTCTGATTTTGTTGATAATGCAAGTGTTGCTGTTTCTTATGCCTTATTTCAAATGTTGGGCTTCCCAAACAGATATTATCAGCAGAAAAAATCGAGATGGCTTAATGAATTCCTTCGGCGAACCGGCTGCCTGAACATTTGCTATTGTATTCAGATTTGTCGGTGGAAGATGGGTACCATCTGCGTTGTTCTTTTATAGTTTTCAGTATCTTTGTTACTTATTTGCCTTAGTTTCTCTTCTGGTTGTAAAGTTAAGATGAAGCAACACTTTAGGCTTGCGTACATACAACTGAGTTCAGAGTACTTTAGACTCAGAATCAAAATTTTCCACAAACATTGATGCTGGACGAAACGTTCATTCATTTTCATTTTATTTTTTATTCATTTTATATTCTTTAAACACGGTAACCCCGTCAGCCCGTACTTACTAAAACGCGGAACGACCCAAAACGACCCAAAATGACCCACAACGACCCAAAACCACCCAAAACGACCCAAAACCACCTCATAATCACCCAAAACGACCCAAAAAAGACCCACAACGACCCAAAACCACCCACAACCACCTCATAACCACCCAAAACGACCCGAAAATTACAACTTAAACATTATATAAGATATTTAGGGGCAAAACAACGTGAAATCAAGAAATATGATAACATGATAAAATTCAATATTTCTTCAAAATTCCCCTGTAACGTGGCCAGGTAAAGCAGGTAAAGGTAGAAACTTTCGTGGGAAGAAACTTTCGCGAGGCGAAAAAACGCATTAACTTTCGCATTTTAAGCAAAATCGGAGTTTTGCGAGAATAAATTTTCGCGAATTCCACGTGTGAACAGAAACTTTAAACAGAAACCTTGAAGTAGTTTTTATTCAAAGTGAAACTTTTCATAAATTTTGTTCATTTTTACAACGTTAACAGAAGAAGAAGAATATATTGTAATAAGTCAGCTTCGTTTCCATATTCACTCTGCCTTTTCTGTCTTCCCTTTTCTTTTCATGAAACTAACTAATGAATAAATATTTTTCTGTGTTAATCGCCTTTCACTGTGGGATTACCAGTTTTTCACTTTTAGCGCTTAGCGCTTTTGCGAGAATAAACTTTCGCGAATTTCCAATTTTGAAATTTTTATCAAGAATAAACTTTCGCGAATTTCATATTTTAGAAAATTTCGCGCAATATACTTTCACGAATTTTGGCCAAAAACGCGAAAATCGCGAAAGTTTCTCCGATTAATTTTTTTATTTTTTTATTTTATCATTATTTTAACACTTAAAGTACTCAAGAGGATGAGAGATGTTGCTTGCTCGAGATCAATCATTCAACTAAAATACTATTATAATTTTACCTAAGTTAAAACAATCATAATATGACACATCAATCAATAGTGACAGCAACAACGGATATAACATAGACAAACGACACGGTCACAAGTACATCACAGGAAAACAATATAACTAACACGAACATGATTCTACTTCTAATATATTAACACAGACATGATACAATTTATACTTACGCAAGCATAATATTACATCCCTAAAATACTTTAATCGGAGAAACTTTCGCGGGAAGAAACTTTCGCGAGGCGAAAAAAACGCGAAATTTCTGGAATTAACTTTCGCGTTTTAGGCAAAATCGGATATTTTGCGAGAATAAACTTTCGCGAATTCCAAGTCTGAACAGAAACTTTAAACAGAAACCTTGAAGTAGTTTTTATTCAAAGTGAAACTTTTCCATAAATTTTTGTCATTTTTACAACGTTAACAGAAGAAGAACAATATTGTAATAAGTCAGCTTCGTTTCCATATTCACTCTGACTCTGCCTTTTCTGCCTTCCCTTTTCTTTCCATGAAACTAACTAATGAATAAATATTCTTCTGTGTTAATCGCCTTTCACTTTGGGATTACCAGTTTTTCACAATAGCTTTTTTGCGAGAATAAATTTTCGCGAATTTCCAATTTTGAGATTTTTATCAAGAATAAACTTTCGCGAATTTCTTTTTTTAGAAAATTTCGCGCAATAAACTTTCGCGAATTTTGGCCAAAAACGCGAAAATCGCGAAAGTTTCTTCCCGCGAAAGTTTCTCCGATTAAAGTATGTATTTCTTCAAAAATTTCAAAGAGGTGGTTGTTGGTGGTTGGTTGCTATGAGGTGGTTGTGGGTCGTTGTGGGTCGTTGTGGGTCGTTTTGGGTGGTTTTGGGTGGTTTTGGGTCGTTTTGGGTGGTTTTGGGTGGTTTTGGGTGGTTTTGGGTCGTTTTGGGTCGTTCCGCGTTTTAGTAAGTACGCCGTCAGCCAGGGCTGCGTTGACATTAGATACAGTGAAAACCCGCATATAAGAACCAATGGATTAAGAGCCTCCTGAATGATATTTCTGCTCAAAAGAATAGAAGAGACTTAAGTGTTTTAACAATAGCCTGGATGTCAACAATCCACGTTCTTATATGCGGGTTTTTACTGTACTCTCAATTGTACCCCTTCTCCACTTGATACATAATTTAAAAACTACTCGATCCGAACAGTTATACTAAATTGGAAAGCGAACATCAGGAGAAAACGGTGACAAAATTAAATTATTAACTGCGCTGTAAACAAGCAATGTTAAATTCTCACAGACCGATCAGGATGCAGCAACCCATTCGAGCTGCCCGCGTGCGTGGCAGCTGACTGAAAACATTTTGTTGCATTGCCATCAAGTATAATACCATTCATACGTCAGGACCAAACAACACACCTTTCCATAAGGCAACAATTCGCAATTAGCAGGTGCGCTTTCAAAAAAATTGCGTAAACAACAACATTTTTGTGTGCTGAAACTAAGATGACTCTGACAAGTGTGTGCATTAAAATTATTGCTGTCTCAGAGCCTGTTTACATGGAGGCATATAACCAAATAAAAATGCGATACAGCATTGACAATGTACTCAGAGCAAGGATATGCAGAATATATTCCATACTCATAATCGGTACATAATCGGCAGTGAGAACCTAAGCGTTTCCGTGTAAACGCTTCTATCCATACAAATGTTTGTACGGATTCATAAAGAGGTGAAAAAGTCAAGCAAGCGAGGCAATTTGTTATTTGTTATTTACGACGAAGCTTATAATAATAGTAATAATTTTTTTATACGGCCTATCCGTACAAATATTTGACCGGTACAATTTTCAAGATAGAATGAGTTTCAAAATTTTGTAATGGGGAAATATATGATATATTGTAGCAAAATATACATTTTTGTGTTCTTCTATGTCTTGTAACCCCTATTTTAGTACGAGTTTTGATCTATAACATATCAATTACAAATAAACTCATCCAAGTGATCCGCATGTCACACTTTTTACACATGGGAAGGATGCTGTGTTCATATTTCTATGCAAAAAACGTATTTTCGGAAACAAAATTTGATGAGGACGACGACTGTCCTCGCACCATGCCTCCATCGGGCGTCGCCTTAAAATAGGTCGTGTTTCCGAAACTCTATCACAAATTTAATCAACAAAGTTTGCATCATATTCAGTTATATTGCCTATGCAAAAGATTTGATTTATAACAATACAAAAGTGGAGTTCAGGTTCAAGAAAAATGAAATTTATACTCTTCTTTGTCTGTTCCAATTTCCAGAAATTTTCAGGGGCAGCATCTGAATTGTTTGCGATGCTGTGAAGGCTCTATTTAGTTGCCCGAAAAGATACACATATCCACGATTTGCTAGGCAAATGTCTCAAGGCGGTATCATTCGATGAAATTTTCGTGGAAACAGTTGACAAAATAAAACCGTGTTAAAAAGCATATTTTTCCATGTTAGAGAGTGAATTCATTTCGAAATGATAGATCGAATGTTGAATTTCCTTAAACTACAAAAATGAACTCAATTTAAAACTTACAAGTTTGAAATAATTCTTCGCAATCACTGCTCTTGGTGGGAACTATCCAACTGTGAGGAAGGATTTTGAATGGAAAAAAAAGACAACAGGTCTTTTGACTGTTGAAGAATTGTTGCATTTCTGCGTGGGGATGCGTGGTCAGGCAGGCAGATGAGATGCTAATGCTCAGTTTACTGTTAATACCCCCACCACCCACTGAACAAAATAATGAAAACATCAACAGAATTACATGAAAAATCGATCACATTTCGAAATGTTGTGAGAAAATGCAGAAGGAATCCCGCCTTCAGAAGGTGGAATTACGGGATGCATCAGTTGTACATGTGTAGCGTGGCGATGAAACAGATATTCAAATAAGAGAAAACACAAGATGTTGCCTGTTCAAGCTTTAATCGCCAACTGAATAAATTACACATTAAGATCAGAATATATCGCTTAATCAAACACATACACGTGCGGCAAATACAGAGGGGACATATTGGACGACACGATGGTGTTACTCAGACAGACAGACACGGTACCGGAACATGACATACAAACACTTAAGATTAACACATAGATACAAATTTGTACAAGAATCCGAAATGCTACACATGTCTCATCAAAACAGCAGCATGCAAAGATGCATTGGGAAATTTAATTTTTTTATGAGAAACTATGCGAAATTCTCGCACCAGAGTTTCTTAGCTTTCACCATATTTATGGTACAAAAGGTTTCTTTAGCACGTTTCTTGACACCAAAACCTAATCTTCCTTAATTAATCGTCCTTCTCTTTATCTTCTGTCACTGCCAAACATAAATTGGATAGACAAGCAAAAAGAAATGCAAATTCTATCGCACACAACTAAAATATCTTTTAAAATGAAACCGAACAAAAGAAACAATACCATAGCACGCAACAATATAAAAAGTTTTTTGACGCTTTTGAGTCACATAAAATCTACCACCAAAGTTTCTTAAGTTTTGAAAATATGGCCCTCCGGTTTCTTATAAATGATTTCTTATAAAAAATGGGTGTATGCATGAGCGTACTTCGTAGAAACCTGATAGATATCAATGGTCTCGATTGGAAAGAATGGCTTGTGCTGCCGAGCTACCAATTCATCTCACTGAAACAGGTGCTCCAGACGCCTGTGAAATCGGTGAAAGCTTCCAGATTGCCTTGAAGATATTCTTGGCTTTCGAGTATTTAAAAATTGACCAACTCACTTTTTCAATTCATAATAATCATATTCATTACAATAAATTAGTTGCAGACAAAAAAATTTGCGTTTTGAAGAGGAATTTCTGAATAAAAATTAGCGTCGCCATGACCTGAAATAAATTATTCACAAACCTTTTACATCAGCGAACCGGTTTCTTTGGAAGATTGTTCATTCTCTTCTGCACCAGCTCTTGAAAAATCTGATGCAGCCCAAGTGTTAATTGCCTGAGTCTTATTCCCACCATGAAAACTACCTTCAACCTCCTTTTATGTTCGTTTGCAAACTTTTCTTTTATATGCGTTTCTTTGATCTTATCCACTTCCACAATACCTAAATAATTTCATCTACTTCTATATATATAAAACAGAACTGTTTGTATGTATGTATGTTTGTGGCTATGTCCGCTTATAACTCAAGAACCATTCCACAGATCACAAAATGAAAGGTATCTATGTAACCGAAATTTATCCGGGAGTGTCCTCAGCGAAAAATGTTTTACAAAACGTTCAGAATTAAAAGAGTAAAACCAGAAAAGTAACGGGTAGTTGAAATAAAATGTGACGGAATTTTCGATTTCTCAGATCTATTGTGACGTCAAATAAATCACCAGTCTGTATCTGTGTGGTTGTGGGGTACATGTTTCTTGATTCAATTCGAAGTACACAGTTCAAAAAAGTTAATTAAAATCTGATATTCATTCAAAGTACACAGTTCGCCATTCGCTGAACATTCGCAGAACATTCACCGAAATCTCAACCCGGCATCGACGGGTACCAGGGCTAGTTCTTGAATATTTTTCATCATTTGCTCATCCGAAGTGCAATACAATGTTGCTTAACAACTTCCCCTCTCCTCTGTACCAATGCTCGCACTTGCATTGCAATGCACGGAAAAGATGTACAGTTGATACTAATGAATCTATTTCATCATCCATAAATAACACACAACACAAACAGTGGTGAAAATGGGATATCCCTCTGGAAAACTCCTGCCCTGAATATGCGCATCTCCCAATCTAAAATATAAAGAATTGGCTGGGATTTTCAACAATAGGTAAGGTAAGTCGTACAACTGAGGTTTATTTTGTTATTTTCCTTTCTATTTGTCACATTTATGTTTTAACACCGCATTTCATATTCATATGAAATGTAATCCAGATATACATATGCCATATAAGTTTGGGTGTTTGATAATAAATCTTTATGCCATGCCGATAAATTAAACCCGATTCATGCTAAAATGTTGGGATATGGATTTTCTATTTTTCCTGGATAGATAGATTTCCTGGCTACATATCTTTTTACTCCCTGCGTTTTTGTTATCAGGGCTGATCAGAAGAGATGAAGCCATGCATAATTGTACACGGTGGAGCATCAAATATTACTCAAGTTCTAGTTGAAGGCTACAAACAAGGGACACAAAGAGCAGCTAAAGCTGGGTACAATCTTCTCCTCCAGGTTAGTCATGAATACATGTATTTTGAATCTAAATCAGATTTTGCATGTTTACCAAATTTCATGAAACAAAAATGTTGATGATGACTTGGGTATTGGAAAATTTTGATCATCAGACCACCAGATTGTTGACTTAGTTTGGCTTAACGTGGCTCAATTTACTGTAACTTGACTTTTGGAATATTATGTTTGCTTCAACTGACTTTGAACACAAATTTCAGATATAAGAACAGAAAATTCAACGTCTCCTCTTGTTCTAGCATGGCTCTCCACGAGTTAAAGATGTTTGCCCTGAAAATATATTTCTGACATATTATCGCAGGAATATACTATCAGGGTATATAATATTATATTATACAGGCCCGTTACCCATACTGCCACTTCTTGAAGTTGTTATATTTTATGGATGTTGTGTAGTAACCTTGTTAAGGGCAGAGGTTGCTATTGTGGTTGGTCAGTTGAATGAGTAGGGCGTTTACTTGCTCTTAATGGGTGTGGTCAATTGTCCATTTGGTCTTTGTATCTCCGAGTACTTTATGGTTTGCATTAAGACTCAAGTGTTTCTTTGCATTTTTGCAAGTTCTTTATGATTGAAATACAAATAATATAGCACAATAAATGACAAATATAATATCATGAACACCTTTTGCAAATGGTAAATAATTTATATTGCAACTAGTGAAGAAAACATTGACGGAAAGTTTCTTGACATTAATAACCACAGCAATCTATAGCAAATGAGGTTTTACGAATGATATACTTAAAACATTAAGAGTGTAATGTGCACACGTACATGCAAATATACGTACAAGCTTATGATTTGGCTGTGCAGTATTTCACAAACTGCACTAAATGTGTTAGTGTTTTTATTATTTGTTGTCGTTTGGTTTGTTAAAACGCTGGGTGTTAAATAAGAAATCGTAATTTCATCTCTGAAAATATTATGTTGCCCCATTCTTGTTTAAGAAATCTCCAGCTCATGTAATCCCAACTTGGGTTCGTGCTTGTTGGGTAAAGATTATTAAGATTTGCCATAAAACAGTCCCTGTGCCACCAACCTCCTTTGTACAAAACGGCACAGTTTGTTGCGTATAAGTCATTATCACGGTCTTTTGTTGTGAATTTCATGCCATTACTTTCTTGAAGTGAGTTGCTCGCGTTTCCTGAGTAACCAGCAAAATTCAATCTGTATCCATCAGTCTCGTTTCCAATCTCAAATGTGCTGTAATATGCGTAGACTTTGTTTGCATCTGCGCGATGCTTTAATTCAACCATCAGCGTAGCACCTTTGCCTGGGCCTGCAAGAAGATGCAATTTCTCAAGGCCAAGCCAGAGATTTCCACTCATATCTCCAAAGCCATTTTTATACTCGGACCAAGTCCTTTGAAAGTCAACTGTGCCATCAATTCTTCGTTGAAATACAATCCAGCCCCCTCCATCTGTTTTCATGTCACAAAATACCTTCATCGGCATGCTGGGCAATTTTGCAATATTGTAAATACTGCTGGAATCGTAGCCAAGCTTTTTCCAAGCCATGCAGTCTCCTAATGAGTACAAAGATATTTTATATACTTTAAACTTCCATTTAACCGTATGTTCATGATTAGCTATGAACATGCATTTGGGAAGATTTATGACTGAAAAGCAATAGAAACTTAAGAAAATCTATTCAGCCGACGAATTGCCGAATTATGGACAGTGGCGTAGTGGCTCGAACAAAATCCCGCGAAAATGTAGGATTTAAGGGCGGGGAATATTTTCATATTAAGAATATTGCAATGCAATTGATAAAAGAATGGTTCGTTATCTTTCCATTTATTTTCTATTTTAAATCTAAGATTAATATCAAGTATTTTTGCTATTCTCGAAGATAAACAATACTATGCACTGGGAACCTTTCAAAAGAAAAGAGAGTTTGAATTAATTTTTATAAAATCTGGTTTACAGGGTTTCAATTATGTTTCACAATATAGGAGCCACAATTTTTCGTATATAGTCCTTTTGTTTTGGCATTTTTCACTGAAGTATTGCAAACAATGATTGCTTTATTCGAGAGTGATGAGTAAGGTTTAGGACTAAATTAATGAAAATGGCCAAGAAAGAATTCATAAGAACATCTTTAAGGGTAATTATACAATACAATAAAATACAACTCAAATACAATATAATGATATTTATAGATGCCAAAAATCGATAAGAGGCATAGCTTACTGTCGTGTAATTATCATCAAAGAATTTGAAATTTGGTTCGTTATAACGAGTAATATTGGCCGCAGGCCCTAATTTACGAAAATTTTCCAAGACGACACTTGACTGAATGCTATCAGATTTTCTGGAAAAAAATTTCTGCAGCCATACGCTCGGTAACTTGCGTGCCGTAGGCAAACACGTAATGACTTTAGGTCATTGCTCACAACAGCTGAGGGTCTGGGGCAGCTCATGAGATTTTGCAATTTCTGAGGTCTTAAAATGGCTTAGGATCCTGAAAATTCTCTATCTGCACAGTAATATAAAATAGTCATGGGAATGGTATTAGATAAAATTTGTTGCAAGCACTAATCAAGCGTTCAACGTCTGCGGAATGTGGCATTGCTGCCACGATCTTGGCGAGCCCCCAAAACCCCATCCACACTTTCTAATTTCCAAGACCACATTTTAGATTTCCAAAACCACAAAATGTGGGAAAAACCACACTAAATTAGGCCCTGTCTCCCAAGCTTTCGCCAGACGATGTTAATTCTAGCTTTCATGATCGCGTGCTATTCTCTGCTGTCCCAAACAGTTCCAAACACTCATTAATCCAGTGAGGTGGCATCATGTCATTGGCCTATTCGCAATCAGCGTACGCTATAGCAAGGTCCTTTCTTCCATGACTATTAGGAGATTATCAGGAACAAATCGCGTCTGAAGGTCAAAATCTGAAAGCTAGATGTCCAGCAATGTTAGATTCTGTCCAGCGGTGTTAGATTCTGTCCAGCGATGTTAGATTCTGCTGAGCGATGTTAGATTCTGTCAAGCGATGTTAGATTCTGTCCAGCGATGTTAGATTCTGTCAAGCGATGTTACATTCTGTCAAGCGATGTTAGATTCTGTCCAGCGATGTTAGATTCTGTCCAGCGGTGTTAGATTCTGCCCAGCAATGTTAGATTCTGTCAAGCGATGTTAGATTCTGTCCAGTGGTGTTAGATTCTGTCCAGCGATGTTAGATTGTGTCAAGCAATGTCAGATTCTGTCCAGCGATGTTAGATTCTATCCAGCGATGCTAGATTCTGTTCAGCGGTGTTAGATTCTGCTGAGCGATGTTAGATTCTGTCAAGCGATGTTAGATTCTGTCCAGCGATGTTAGATTCTGTCAAGCGATGTTAGATTCTGCCCAGCAATGTTAGATTCTGTCAAGCGATGTTAGATTCTGTCCAGTGGTGTTAGATTCTGTCCAGCGATGTTAGATTGTGTCAAGCAATGTCAGATTCTGTCCAGCGATGTTAGATTCTATCCAGCGATGCTAGATTCTGTTCAGCGAGGTTAGATACTGTCAAGCGAAGTTAAATTCTGTCAAGCGATCTTAGATACTGTCAAGGGATGTTAGATTCTGTTCAGCGATGCTAGATTCTGTCCAGCGATGTTAGATTGTGTCAAGGAATGTTAGATTCTGTCCAGCGATGTTAGATTCTGTTGAGCGATATTAGATTCTGTCCAGCGATGCTAGATTCTGTCCAGCGATGTTAGATTCTGTCCAGCGATGTTTAGATTCTGTCTAACGATGTTAGATTGCGTCCAGCGATGTTTAGATTCTGTCAAGCGATGTTAGATTCTGTCCAGCGATGTTAGATTGCGTCCAGCGATGTTAGATTCTGTCAAGCGATGTTAGATTCTGGCAGCCAAGGCACTTTTGTCAGAGCAGAGCTGGCCCAGACAATAAAATTAAGACAGAAAGAACAAAAGCTTATCAGCTTGGCCACATTTGGGCAAAATGAAACAACTGAGGTGTGAAACATTCACAAGATGACAATGCTGTACAGGAGGAAAGAAATCAGCCAGTAGCCGTAAAAAGAACCCTTAAATAGACACCTTTAATTCCAATGAAGATGAATGGAATATACATCAATTCTGTTGAGTGGTATTTGAAGCAGGACAGAATCCATTTTTATTTTAAATGCAACGTTACAACATCATTTGCAGAAGTATAAGGAAGTCGACGAATAATTTGTTAAAAAGATAAGGGATCATTGTACATTGATGATTTTGGTAAAAAAAAGAAAACTGTTACGGTGCCAATAGACGATACGTGTCCCATGAGAACAAGAATGACGCACCATGTCACAACGCTTGTTTTCGTCATCATTGTAAACATAAATAGAGTAGAGTAGAATAACAAAAAACATTAAGAGAGGGATATGTAAAGGAGAAGTCAAGTGGTACAGTAGTACCGTACCCCAGTTGCACTGCAAGTTCGTTGTCTTTATCGAGTCAAACCTTAGCGTTACAGCACTATCGCAATCCAGACATGGCCTACCGGGGTCTTGGCTACCGTCCCAACCTCTGGAGTGTACATCCCGTGTACATTCGACTTAAGAGGAACACCCTATGGCACATGGAAACAGACGGTCTGAGATTTATGTGTAAAGATATTGCACAGAAAGGCTGTGGGAATAGAAGCAACAAAGAGAAACATTGTGAGCATGACAGCAAGTATACTCATATTCATGCATTGGGAGTCATAAGCCTATTAATAGTTGCAGCAAAGATCATACTGCAAAAAATGCAAACTTCACAAAGAGAAAACTGTAAAGTCTGCGAATTAGCGTCCACATTACTTTTGCACGCAGGCTAGGACGTTTAATGGATTTGCAGGTGCTCACATAAATAATGTGCATACATTACAGCGCGGCAAGGAAGGCTAAGTAGTGCGTTGTAATTTATGTGCATTGCACGAATGCTGAAGCCATACAACGATTGGAATTTACGGCTGCAAAAATGTTTTCAACGCTGGTTGAAAGAGTTAAAAGAGCATTGCATAATTGAATGTGAATTTCCACTGCTAAAGCCTGGTTTCCATATAGTCGCTGAAGTCGCTGAAGTCGCTGAAGTCGCCAGGATCACTCAAAAACGGGTTCAGCGACCCCAGCGACTTTATGGAAACCAGGCTTAAACTGTGATCAGACAGTTCAACTGCATTGACTTAGTCGGTTGGTGGAAACCCTCTGTCGCAAATCGAGTGCAAGAAATTCGGAAAGTCACAGAAAGGAAACTGAGAAAACATTGTTCACGGGAATACAATCCAGTAGATATCGAGTCAAGAGGTGCTAAAGTACTATATATGAATGAGAGATGACTTGGGCAAGGAACTACGATCATGGTCGAAAATGAACGATTGCGTGGCAGGATCAGAGAAAATAATCAAAGAAGCTAATGAAGAAAGAGTTAAGGTGTTGGAATAAATGCAAATAGTCGCTCTGTCAAGAAGACACTAAATATCTGCATTTAATCTCTTGTTTTATCACAAAATGCTTCAAGAAGAAAATAGAACTGCATTTTTCAGCAGTTTATTATCACGCATTTTTTATTTCTTTCTTATTTTTAGTAAACGAGCAGATCAATGTAGTTTAAGTGCGAAGTTTCAAACCCAGTACGAGTGTATCTTCTTCATCCTCTATTCTTTTATTTGCAGCTGACAATCTAACTGCAAATTTATTGAGACAGATTGGTGCAAATCGAAGATGTCCTGTAACACATTGAATTACCTCCCCCACCTCAATAACTTCGCAGTTAGAAAATGCCAGCATACAGCCTTCAATCTCATTGCATTAACGACTTTCATGTGCAATCATAAGTAATTCTGCTGCACATTTTCCTCACTTTCACCTATAGTATTTATGCAATACCTCACGTGCACACGGCGTGCACAGCATGTTACGTAATGTAATAAGTTATAATGTAAAACGATATTGAATCAGTCAAGATACAGTAAGAGCAGAATGTAGTCGAGTGCTGACTCCCTCTCGCTTCAACTTCAAAGACATTACATCACCTAATCAAAAGCAGTAGTTCGCATTTGCTTAACTACTCAACTCAGGTTAAATAAATTCTAGGCCAATCAATCCATCCTTCAACGCCAGAGTCACTATTATCAGTATGATCGACTCGACCAGCACCTGCAATTGCAACTTCGCCGCCTTCGCATTCCTCAGGACTGTAGGATTCACTATCGGTATTATAACTGCGGAGTATAAGCAGCCACTACATGTCAATTTTGTATTTCATCCCCACAGCTGTAAACTCGTCAAAAACCTTTCAAATTCCAATTCCATTATGCGCCGACCTGTTTCTCATCATCAAAGTTAAAAAATCAAATATCAAGCTAATCGTGTGCGAGAAAATCGATGTCAAATTTGTTGCTTCAGTACGGGGAAATGAACGGGGCACCTCTATGATGTCATAGTGGGCTCGACCCAGTCCTAAAAGTGGGACACGAATAAACGCTCGTAACTCAAAAACTACTCATCAGATCAAAAAATATAAACGGTATCAGAATCAGCGCATTCGATTCTATACTTTTAGCTAATAAAAAAGCCGTAGGGGCACTTTAAAAAATTCCAAAACTCTCAATGTAACCCCAACAGGTTGACCCAAAGAAATCAGAGCACCCCAAACTAGTCAATGATATTAATTTGCCTCAATGACTTCCAGGAAATCAACAGAGAATCCTTCAGGTACAAGCTAGTGGGTAGGGTACTCTCATTTTTTTCTCCTCCACAGTTGCCATTTCCCCCGCAGTGCTGACTTCACAAAAATAGCCTTTGGGAACGCCTAGCAGGTAGGAGGCCGTCTTGGTCTGATAATAATAATAATAATGAAAGGAGAAAACGAGACGTCTCCTTGAGGTCATTTGCCGTAGCCAATGCCGTAGCGTAATGCTTCGATAAGACCGGGGCGCTTAATTGAACTCCCGCCTTTTAAGGGGGGCGCTTATAAAAATTCTCCTGAAGCGGGAGCTTATTCACCACAGCAGCATTACGGTATGGAAATATTTCAAAAGCGTTCTCTTCTCTCTCAGAAGACACTTTAAACATTTATACTTCCACAAAGACATGATGAAGTTTTTTGTGACACACATCCAGGGCTGTCACAAAAAGCTGTTTGATCCTGGACAGTGGGCACACTTCCTTCATTTATGTTGGTGGGCACACATTTCATTTCATTTATGTTGGTGGGCTTCCGTTGTATACGATATTTGAGAGGGGGAGTTGAATGAATCGGTGGAGATTCGAACCATGAACTCTGGCGTGTGAGCCCAACACCTTATAACCATTAAGACAACCATCTACCAGCTTCATACCACGCCCCGCTTACATCAAACCAAAACTAAATTTCAAATCTTTGAGAATGGAAAAACTCATCAAATAACAACATCGACGATTTCAAAAACATCGACGATTGTTCATTGTTGATTTTTGAAGTTTATGTTTACATGATGACGGAAGAAAAGCACAAACTCGATGAGCAAATAAATGTTGGGAAATTTCAAATAAAACAAGAAAACCAATGGTGAAATTGAAATTGCAAGTCAGTATTCTTGGACAATAAAATTCTCAGTAAAGCTTGAAGCATGTGATAACCTCAGAGAAGTTCATCCAGAATTCAATGAGGAATTGACAGTGGGTGTCATTCAGTGGAAGGAAACGACACTGGTGTCGCATGTCAATCTTCTATTCAAAAGATTTATCTTTGTGCAAGCCAAAAGAGAGCATAATAAACAAACGAATTCAAGATTATAATCACGTGCAAAGCTATACAAACTAGGCGGTATTAAAGAGGAGGCCCATTCGACAATTACTCAAATGAAAATTGGGTCAAATGGTGAAGAGGATGATGAGGAAACACAACAAGATGGTTACAGTACCTTGTGGCTTATAAATGTCAGAACTTAAAGGGGCATTTCATCGCATCACACAGGCATATAAAGGTGTCAAAAGCGGAACACAAACACGTTATTTGGATTGAGTTTGCATTGTGGCACGAAATATTTGCAAAGGGAAGTTCGACGGGTGATAAATGTTTGAATTACGACAACCTGGGAATTTTTGAAGTTCATGAAATGATCATTTACAAAGAATATTGAATTGAAATTTGGGTTTTTCAAATTGATAATGAATGAACTCGGTGATGGTTTGCGTTAGTTGGTCATACGAGACCGCATAAATATCACATTTCCAGATAACATTTGTACGCAGCTATCCATCATCGATTGAAGGCCATAGCAAATGACCCGGAACGTGAAATTGATTAAAACCAAGCAAACCGATTCACTTCTTGAAAGCTTGATATATATTAATCCACAGATAATATGCCTATTGATGAATAGATTATATACCAATGTTTTGTTGCTCACATGCAAATAAGTTGTTTGCAACGATATGAATGTTGAACCTGCAAATCTTTAATTAACCTGCGGCTTTAGCACGAACATGGCTTAATGTGCTGAAAGAAATACATGTCATTATATTCATCGACCTTGTCAGATATTGCAAACGGCAGGGTTTGAGAGGACGATATCAACATCAGTGGCATCGGATAATTGAACGACAAGATGTTGAATTATCTTCAAAATGCCAATCATTCCAGCCAGGGATTGAACGACACAGGAGTGTTAATGAAAGAGAGTGTGGCATATACAACATTCTATGCCGTCCTATGTGCTATCATATCGTTTTTAACTATCACGGGAAATGCGCTGTTGTTCTACACTGTTCTCAAGACGACAAGGCTTCGCACCGCAACCAATTCACTTCTTTTGAGTTTGGCCACAGCTGACCTGGTTGGTGGCGGAATCATGATACCACTTTACATCCACCAATTCACCAATCGACACGCGAATGATGATAACAGCGAAGACCTGTGCCTTGTGAGGAAATTCCTTTTCCTGCTTACATCTGGAGCGTCCATTACAAGCCTGGCTGTCGTCAGTGTCGATAGAATGGTTGCAGTTTCATACCCCTTTGTTTACGCAAGAAGAATGAATGCTAGGGTAGTTACAACCATAATCATCGCTGTCTGGTCAATATGCGTGTCGCTAACGTCTGTAGCAGTATTTGTACCAATTGAAAGTTGGGCATCGATATTACAGAGGTGTGATCCTGGCATACCGAGGGCAAGCTATTTAATCGTTACACCTACGTCATTCTACCTCCCCGGCGTGGCTATCTTAATTTCCTACATAAAAATCTTCTCGATTGCAAGAGGACACCGTCGGAAGATCACAACCACACAGGAGCCGAGCGTGCAACCGAGAGCCAGTCAAATTGCCGAGTTATCAAATGCTGGTCACAGGGAAGGTTCCTCTACAATTGCCTTCGAGGGTAAATCGACGGTTTCGTCGAAACGCAGTACAATAACAAGGGTGAGAAGGTTCACAAAAATGAGATCTACTCTCGCTACTGATTTGAAAGCAGCAAAAACTGTGAGCATTCTTGTTGGTTTATTTCTCGTTTGCTGGAGTCCGGTGGCATTTTTCTACATTTATCTGAACACAACAGGAGTAGATGTCGCCAGTAGCATGAAATACACTTATATACACGACGCATTCATGCTTCTAAGCTTCTTAAATTCAGCCATCGACCCACTTCTCTATACCATGTTAAATAAGGAAATTAAGAGCAACATGAAACGGCATATCAAGGCAATCATTTCAAGGGGGTCCTGATAAATCAGTC
Source organism: Sanderia malayensis (assembly GCA_013076295.1). Classification (NCBI taxonomy): domain Eukaryota; kingdom Metazoa; phylum Cnidaria; class Scyphozoa; order Semaeostomeae; family Pelagiidae; genus Sanderia; species Sanderia malayensis. The sequence continues at coordinate 5,471,003 of RQOL01000466.1, read as the reverse complement.
ATTACAATCGAAACTTCTGCTTATCCTAATACGACTATGGTATTATGTGACGTGCCGACCAGATCATTATCACTGATGCAATTACGTTTAGTTCGTCAACAAATCTACGCAAATAAAAAAAAAAGGTTCGATTCTGGAGCCCTTTGAGTAGATGGCAGGATTATCAACGCTTCCTATATTACTCGAAAATAATGGCAAAACATTTTAAAACATGAGCGGAAGATGTTGAGCTTCGACTGCAAATTATCAAAATGTTTGCTCTAAAATCTCCCACGCAGCCTTCATTTTGGATTGAATTTTAAAACAAATTCGCAACGAAAAATTGAGGGGAATTTGACAGCCTCGATTGCAACACAGCGATGGAACATAACATAATAAACATAGCTAGATTGACATTAAACAAAACTCAAATTTACAAATGAACGTTGTTTCAGGGTGTCTAGAGCTCGACATCCAAGAGAAGTTTAACATTCCTAGCTCATATTATTTATTTTCAGCTTATCTTTCAGTTGATGAAGCTTGCAGCTGGAAAAGCAAGCAGAATCATTTTGAACTATAAAAATGATAAAAATCATAATAAGTATTATAGCGATCATTTTTATTTTACATGGCGATAAATTATTCAAGATTTCAATATAATTGTGTTAGACAGTAGATTTTATCACTTCACATTGTGCTGTAATGAACATTTTAAGCAATGATTAGATCCTTTTTTATTGCATCTATTGTCAGTTTGTGATTTCTCGATTGCAGCATTGCCAAACAATGCCATCAATTGAGCACAAAACATAATATTGCATGAACATCAAGATATAGTGTTTTCGGTGCAATTAGAATGCAAAAGTAGCTGTCTCAAAAAAGTCAATTGAACAAGAACAGCAAAATCTTTTATGAAAGATGTAGTGCAAAAAAGTTGTAGTTTTGCTTTTGCGAGACCAAATGACCCTACGGCTTTTAGCTTATCACATCAAAACAGTTATAGCTGCTTGGTACTCCATGCGATATAACAACAACAAGAAACGACAAACCTAAACAGATTACACTATATTAAAGCTGTAAGATAAAGCTGGTGTGAAAGAACTAAAGAAAGAAAACTAACGTCGGCCATAAATGTTCAGATAATTCCCCATATATCATATTAAGAATGAGAAGAAGTAGGGACAGAGTCATTTGAAACCAAGCGAAGACTCTAGGAGGTAGTCATGGTCACAGCTGAGCTACACCAGGCAGCCAATCGCAAAAGTAAATCTATCCGACAAAGGATGAAGGCATTGTCGTTAAGGCTGACTGTGTTTACAGTCTTCAAGAGAAATTTCACATGGGAAATTTTTAATTAAATGCATGCTTATAGCCAGATATGGATAATAAAAGAATGATAACGAAATCAAATATTTGCTTTTCAGCATTTCAGGTATTGATCTAAAGAATCAAAGTATTCGGCTTTAGCATGGATAAATATTTTAATAGATTTTCTTTTCGAAGTACGGGGGCCTCGTAATAAAATAATGTTAGCATGCTTGCCTTATATGTTGAAATCCAGAAATCTGTCACTAACATTACATCTTAAGGGTAATCTTGCTTTGGTTTAATAAATGACAAAAAATCACTTATGAAGATATAAATATTCAGATAAAATTCATCCAAAATCCGCACACAATGTTAATTATTTGAACAGGTATGAGGCTTCGTATTTAGGTAAAATCTTTTAATAATCATGAAGCTTCAAGATTAGAATTCAATGCTCAGTCAGGCCACTTATAAGACTTCAAAATTCAGCTGGAAGTTGTGCAAGTTTACCTGATGCAAACATGAAGGTTTGAAGAGAAAATGGCGGCAGTTTTAAGTGATTAGTTTAATTCACTCTCGGAAAATCCTAGAGTTAACTTGGCTGAATCTGTATCAACAAAAAACAACACAGATTAAGTGAGATTAACCTCTTTTTAGACCATTTGTCCCAATTAGTAAAAACCAAATATGCATGGCGCTACACAAGCGACAACAACAGCAACATATACAATTCGATTCAGCTCATCAAATCGTCAATTGCTAATGCGGAAGTTAATAATGCAAAAGTTAATAATCTATCATTGTATGTATTCATATATAATTCATTAATAGTTCCAAAGCTTTACTGGCTCATTTTCAAACCATGAGCAGCCCTGGGTGTTATATATATTGCGTCAATTGAAAGAAATCTTTACTTCCAGAAGTTTCGGAAAAATTTAGACATCAAAAAGTTAAACTTTCGAAATGGTGGATTGGTATAAAATACAAAATGATATCAGATTGGCATACCTTAATCATCCAATGTTTGGCTTATTAACAAACTCCACGTAACAGCTTTCTTTCTGCATACAGGGAGACGTGGTATCCAACTCGAACAAGACCAAAGAGTTAATATCTGGGGCAGAACGAAGATATTTTGATGGAACAAACAGGGTTTTCTGAGGTCCAACACTTGGCCAATATCTGCCAAGATTGTGTCCATTAATAAAGGCTTGTCCCTGAAACAAGGGTGAAACGGGAATTCATAAAACACAAAAACAACAAGGAGACAACAAACGCAAAACAAACAAAGAAAAAACATATTAGCTAAACGGCATATAATAAATAATGGTTTGGTATGCTCAAGATATGCATCCCAACCTTGAGCATTGCAATAACTCGCAAGCAATTATACGGTGTAAATCTTAAGACACACATTGGAACATTTAAAAGAAGTGGCAATTTAGCTATGTATACCAAATGGCGTAGATAGGAAAATTTATAGGGGGAGAGAGGGCGAGAAATTCAGATTTTCCGACAAACATTTAATAAGCATTTTTGTTTCTTCAAGACTATGAATATAAGATAACGAAATAGCTACAACTGAACGCAAACAGAAGAAATATATTTTCCGACAAGATCAGCAATTTTTCGACAATATTATCATTTTCATTACTATAATGTAATAAAATTGATGATTTTTGATATTGTACTTGCCAAAAAGATTTGCAAGCATTAAATCAACCGGCAGTTTGCTAACAGAAAAAAACAATAACTTTTATTCCGCTGTTTAAATACGAAAGGGGAACTCGAATATGATGAAGTCAAATAAACTATAATGTGCCGGTGGATATCTGAAAGCATAAAAGATGACTTTTCAATTATTCTGTGTGAATAAGCTCTGGTTCAAAGTTAAACGAATGAAAATCAATGGGAAAACACGACCTGTGTCGGGAACACATCGCGAGTAAACAGCCAATTTGCGACACATAAAAGACCGCGGCACACGATGCATGAACATGAAAGTATCCTCACTGTGATGTATTCTGACACGTGACCAGGATAAGATAATTCATGCATCTTTACTAGTAAAATCCGGGATATTTCTATCTCCCAGAGGGGAATAAGGGCATATATATTGGTTCCTCGTGGTTATCACAGTTCTCTAGCAAATGCGCACCAAGTCAGAGAATTTGGTGGTCTAAGTTTCGGTGACCCACCCACCTCCCGCAGCGACGGAAGCCAAATTCCCCCTTCTCCTTTTAAATAGCGAAGCCTCCTTCGCACTTGCCACATCTTATCCATATTTGAAAGGAGAAGAATAGAGAACAGTGAGGATAGATTACTATTCACATCAGCAAATATCTTATTTTTGACGGTTGTGTAAAGATAACACTGATGAAAATAATGCAGGAAAACTTGGCTAGATGTAGGTCATTGCTGTCATCTTCATTTTGTGGTTATAAGCCCAGTCAATTGGGCATTAATAATGAAAACGTGGTTTAGAAGCATTAGATATTACTTGGATACGAATTTAAATCCCAAAGATAACATTCACGGTATCCGTATTATGAATCAAATGTGCAGTTGAATCACAGTAAAAACTCTAAATCAAGTAATAAGCTTGGGGTAAAATTAATTAAATCAGTTTATAAATCCAATTATCCACTTTTCCAATAGACAGAGTCCCTAATATTTGAAATATAAATAGCAGGATAAAATATATAATCACCTTTGACCAGCCATCCAGTTTTAAAAATGTGTCTGCATTGTCGTTGGCGTAAAAAGATGCTGACGCAAGCATCGGTGCTTCTTTTATAATTACGTCATCACGATGTAATCGAGCACATTCCAGCTGGCTCCCGTTCCACGTGATGGGAAACATTTCCCAATTCTCAAGAACTGAACCAGCATAAGTTACATTACCAAGAATTCCCTAAAAAAACATCAGAATATTAAATGTTGATGATATTTGGCGATCGAGTTTCTGCTCAACTTTAACAGAATACATAAGGTGAATTGAAATCCTGAAAACAAGAAACCAATTAGGAAACCTTAGGTACTAAAAGGCCAAAAATGATGTGGAAATTTAAGAAACTTTTAGTGCAAGTTGTTGTTCCAAGTTATTTATAGAGAAACTAACGTGTAACTGTAAATACCTTTGGATCGCGTAAATGTGGTCCATAGTTGACTCTTCCTTGATTTTCAACCTGAAATAAAAAGCAAAATATTCGGAAAGGTTCTTTATGAAAACAGTCTGGAGAAGCAAAGCAAAGATAAAACATCACACACTTCCATGATTAATAATGTTGAAGCCTAGTGTAGCTACATATATACGATAGTCAGCTAACAAACAACAATGATTTAAAATCAACGATCTCTTACAAGAATGTCGAGGATTGCTCCTGGGTGAATGCTAATGCTCTCATTCGTATTCCTGTCGAGAATTCCTTGCCTTTTCTAGAAAAACATTCCAATATATGATCATTTACCATACCAGTAATACGCAAGCAAGCATGGCAAGAGCAAATGAGACGGCTCTACAGCTCTAAAAGCAACGAAACTCACTTTATCAACAAACACAATAGCTCTGTCGCGCAGTTCTTTGATGCTAAGAATATCTTCGCTGCTTCTTAGCGGCAAAAAAGTACGATACATCAGATAGCCATAACTTTGATCAACCTCTTCCATTGTTTGTGGATATTTTGATTTGATTTTTGTACCATGCGGAAACAAAGCTGACATCATAGAATAGAATGATGTTATCTGCAAAAGGAAAAAGTATCAAGTTGAGTACAAGTTGAAAGCGGAGAATATTTATCTGTTAACACGGGCTGGTGGTTCTAGCAACTATACAGTTGATGTGGGCCTGTGGCTAGTGGCCGCTAGATCATATTCTAGAGCAAATATCTCCGGTAGCTACTCTTTACCGACTTCGTAAGGGTGGACAGCTGAGTTCGTTCCGACTGTTCGTCGATTTAAACTCATGAAAGCTAGCCACGAAGGATGCGAAGTCCAGCGTTTTAATCAACAGGCTATGCCACTATAACATGCACTAAATTCACTGCTTGGATGCACTAAATCAAGTGTAATTTGACTTTGACTTAAACTGCGTGTACACTTCAAGCTTCAATCAACAAAGCTAAAACGTCTCGTTAATTTGAAGAACACTTTTTATCCTCTCAAGTATTGGGTCAATGCTCTGCGCAGGACGCTCTTGAGAGAATGAACAACTAACGTGAAATAGTGTGAAGAACAAGCTAAGAAATTACCACATCGATTGGAACTTTTCCATAAGCATGTTTAGGAGTAGGCTTTGGTATAGGTCCTGGTGGAATGGGCAAATATTTGGAAATGACTTTTCGAATCTTGAAATATTTGTCAGTTGGATCCCCAGCTTCATTTAATGGCGCATCATAATCATAGCTCGTCGGAACAGGTTGGTAAACTTTGCCAAATGTAGCACCATTCATGAAACCAAAATTTGTACCACCTTCAAACATATACCTTGGACAAATGATTGCAGAAATAAATAACACAATATACGATTACTGTTATAGTTTGTTAAGTTCCTTCCTTGTCGCTATGCATGACGCAGGTCCCTTGTCGCTATGCTGATAATGGTCCTGTTTCCTCCCTGCTGTTATTGTGTTAGGTACAAGGGCTACAACTGCTTACATTGTGGTCCTTGATTCAAGGTTGGGCTGAATGCGATTTAAGCAGAGTTAATGTTTGAGATAAATTGTTACGAACGATGTGTGTCGAAGCACAACTTGGCATAATGATGATAATAATAATAATAGCTTTTTCTCTGAGTACTTCATTTTTTATGATTTGTAGCTTGAGGATCGGGCTAGTACTGCCTGGTGTACCGGCCGGAATTCGCGCGAAAAAACGGGATCAACGAGCGTAAAATGTGTTTTGCTACTCAAGCAAGCCGGGCCGGTGGGCTGACGGCCCAATTTCTTGAGATAACATTAAATAGAGTAAACACTCGCATATAAGAACCATTGGATTAAGAACCTCCAGGCTAATCTTTCTGCTCAAACAATACATAGAAGAAACAATGACCGATTGTTCTTCAACAATATTCTGGATGCAATACTTGCAAGTTCTTATATGCGAGTTTTTACTGATAACGCATTTTACAATTTCAAGTTGAACATGACTGCGTTGCTTAGGAGAGGCACATTTTTTTGCCTTGTGCGAATCAAGCTTGCATCTCAAAATGGGTTGCCTTTTTTCACAGCAGGAGCACCGGCACAGCCAACCAATAATAACACTTGGAAGCGTAGGAGCACACCAAAAAGGGGGGAACATAAGGAAAAGAGTGCAGCATGGGACGCGCTTAATCTCAAAAGGGGCAATTTTTTAATCCAGAAAAAGGGCATTCTTCATGCTTTGCAGAAAAGTAAGGGGGCACATGCCTCCTGGCCCCTGCACCATTGATAATACTTACATATTGACGGAGGCATTAAATGCAAGAATTTCGTCAAGATATTTCGCTATTGTCTTTGCATCTCTTCGCTGATGGGGCTGCCCCCAAACATCAAGCCAGCCAGCATAATATTCTGAATTGACCTAGAAGTAATTTTGCGCACATTAACATCATAATCAATAAGCAGAAATCGTGTGCACAGTAAATGATGGAATTAGCGCCCCCTGCCAAATAACCACCCTTGCCGAATAAGCGCCCCGGGATAAAGGCAATCTTCTGTAATAAGCGCCCCCTGCTTGAATAAGCGCCCCCTAAGCTAACTGGGCTGGTCGTTTGATGATCTTGGCCTCCGTATAAGCCAACTTAAAGTGAGAGTATTTCTCTTTAATCTTCGACATTTTTGCAGAGAGAACAGCGACAATCCTCAAATCGTCTGCAAGGGCGGAAAAGTTCGCTAGAACGACAAGTCCAACTTCGCGTATTCTCGGTCCAGCAACCACAGCTGAAACAAAGTTTTCTTCTTTGTTTTTCATAAAATAATCTGAGACGAGAGAGTTCAATGGGAATATGACCAACCAGGGTCCCCCATGAGAACTGGAACAAAATGGAAATAAATTTTCTCCCTTACATGATGTGAGCAAAATTTAACAAGCGCCCCTGCCGAATCAGCGCCCCCTTTGAAATGTTATTATTTAAATAAGCACCCAGGGCGGTAATTTCGTCATTTACGGTAAGCCAGGGCAGATGAATCAACTTACCAAGGGCCCACTTGGTTGAAATTTTCGCTGCTGTTTAAAAGGAATTGTTGGGTCACCAGCTCCAAAATCAACAGTTCTGTACAGATTTGGAATTCCCCCACACTTCATCATACCATCACTGTACCCATCAGTTGTGAACAGAACAATGTCATTTCCCAAGTATTTAATGAATGTTTCTCTCAGATGATTCATGTACACATGGTCGCATGTGTAGTAGCTTCCATATTCATTCTCAACCTAACAGAGCAATACAACACCAATGAACTATTGAGCATGAACTAACCAGCCAATGATAAATTACAACACTGATGAAATAATTAATATGATTTAATGAACTTTAGCAACCAATAAATTCAAAGTTACTAAATGACAAAGCCATGATTAAATGCAATTTTCTGCAGCTTATACACTAGCACCTGTTAATAGGTAATGAAATTAAAATAGGTACAGGGGTGTTATTGGGTCATTGGGGGGCAGGGGCCCATGGCCCACCCTGTGAAAGCAAAATCACTGGATTTTTCGAAAATTTTGGGAATTTTCCCACGTTTTCAGAAATTTTTCATGTTTGGCCCACCTTAAAATTCAGGTCCCACCACGCCCCAGAATGGGTACTAAAGAAAGCATTCCAAGCATCTTACCTGAAATGAGATGATAGGTCCACCATTGGAATAGAGAAAGGGTTTCAGCATTGGCAATAAAACACCAAGCCAAGAATCTACTGCATTCAAGTAATCTAAAAAATGAACATGCAATTTTAGATAAGGAAAATTTTCTCTGGTGTCAACACAAGTCAGGGTAAGATAATTTTAAACTTACTCTTGTCTTTAGAGGACCTTAGAATGACAGACCTGTTTTTCAAAAGCCATGCTGGAAATCCACCCTGATGATAAGTAAAATGGCTCTATTATATTTCACTTTATAAAAATTCCTTGGCAATGAATCTCCAATTAGCATTATTGCTAAATATATCTGACACTTTAATGAAGTTATAATAATAATAACAATAATAAAAATGAATATGAATATAACACAAAAACTTACAAATTCCCATTCTGCACAAATATAGGGTCCTGTTAATTAAAAAATAAAGAAATTTACAGAAACAAGTTTGAGGAAGGTTTGAATGATTAAATAGAGTATGCTGCAGTTGAAAAAAAATCAAGTAAAGACTTGCCTGCTCTTATGATAACAAGAAGATCATTTGCCTTGGCCAATTTGATGAACTTCACAATATCACATATGCCATTGAAATTGTATTTTCCTTTCTCAAGCTCATGCATATTCCAAGCAACATATCTATTATATGAAATATAATTGATGTTTTAATTATCATAGCAAACGAGATAGTATCTTTCCATTGCATTGCATCAATGAATAATGCAATTCATCAGGAAGGCTTGCAATTTACGGACCACACCCAAATAGGGAAGATTATATATAAATCAACAGGTGGTTATTAATTTGTTGAATGTGAATTTGCAATAATATTTTAAAATGACGCCCGCGATCTAAAGTTATACCCCTATTATTTTTGCGACATCTTAATGAAGGGGGCTGGGAGGTTGGTTCGGTCAGAAGTCTGGAAAGGTGGGAGAGTTCGGTTGTATATCCCAAAAAAGAACTGAAGAATGCAATGGAAAAACTACTATATTTAGAAATATTACATTAAGCCTACATTTAGATTAATCATATGCAATACCTACGTTTGTACAGCATTTAATCCGGCAGCTCGAAATTTGTTGAGACGGTCTTGCCAATAAAACTGAGGCACTCGAAAATAATGCATTCCTCCCGAAATATACCGAAAGGGTTCACCATCTTTCAGGAAGCAGTTGTTTTTATAGTCAATTGAAAACGACTTTGAAGATATTGTGCTAATAAAACAATTCAGCAAGCCCAAGATAAAAGTTATTTTCCACAAATAATGCATTGTTTAATGAATATTTGGTCTTAAGAACATCTCTCGTTTGGTCAAGATATTGATGCGAGAGCGAGACGCCATTCAGCATCGTATTCATCCTCTGATTCGATTCATCCTTGGAATCGGCCGTCATTCAGCATGAGATTCGTCAGTACTTTGATTATATGCGAATATTTCCAAAAATACACAACATGGAGCTTTTCAAATATTTGCGATTACGAGGAGAGCAATGAATTGCTTGGAAAATTGAAAAGCATGGATGAATCGTAATTGAAAAGTAACAGACAATATAAGAAACTTCTGTTCGTTTCTCACAAGCAAAAGTTTCTTTAACAAGCTTTTGCTTCTTCCCACGTGGCTGATTATATTTCTCTGTTTATGTGATATTTAGCACCTTAACTTTTTTATTGTAGTATTTTATTTAAAAATACTATTTTTAAATAAAATACTACAAGAAAGACAAGTAACAAAAAACATAATAAAGTTTCTCATGTTATTTAAAATGCTACAAGAAAATGTTTAACATGCTAAATAATAAACCCAGAAATAATATAGTCAGATAAGCGGGAAGAACTTGAAAGTGATCGAGATTCTTATGCCTGACTGACGTAAGTGACATAATTAAAAAAGATTGAGTAAGAGCGTTGTTCGAATTTTAATATAAAGCTGCAGTAATAAGATAATAAAAAAAAATAAAAAAGTAAAAATATTAGATAGGTAGAAATGTTAAAAAATATTATGGGGGCAATCGTGTTTTGAGGATCATTCAACCCTCACATCACACTCGGGGGGGCAGGGGGGAGGATAGTGGTAGGAAGAAGAGGTTGAAACAATTACGTTTTATTAAATTGTAAAACCTTATATTTCAAGGAAAAGAAAGTTGAATTTGGCTACGTAACGGATGGTGGGGATAAGAGTTGTATTATTTTTTATTACAAAGGGGGAGGGAGGCCCAAATTTTGTCAAAATGCGTCACGTAACGGTTGAGGCAAACTGTACCAAATTAATGAACCTTAAAATATTACTGATTTTCTTTCGCATTAAGCAGATATGGTTGAATATGAGAGGTTTTCAACGTCTGCTTGTCAGGATTTAAAGTTGTGGGGGGAAAGGAAGACGTTTTAGTAAATTATTCATCGAAAGAATCTGAGCGCTTATCTTGAAGTGATCTTGCCAACTTCAATCTTGATAAGAGTATCAAAATCAGAACGTTTTACATCCTTGAAGGGGTCTGTTTATTAGGGCCTGTTCCATTGGGGTGTGCAACCATCAGAAATTAATTCTAGCCATTCAGTCAGTACACGCATTTTCTTTTATAAGCAATTTCAACTCGGGCTCAGTACTAAAAATTGCTTAGCTGGAAGGCAAATTTGAGTACTCAAAATTGCTTAGCAATTGCTTAACTTTTCGTTCGTGTTTTTTACTGCCTTGCTTATAAAGCAGTTGCTTATAAAAGAAAATGCGTGTAACTTCTAATTTTCAATCGGTAAATTGTTTTACGCAATTTTTGTATGAAATTCGGCGCTGTGTGAATTACAATGCAAAAATTTAGCCTACAGTCCCAAGGGAAAATTTTCCTAGAACAGGTCCTGTTGCTTATTAATTTATTTGCAAAGACTGTAACTTTTACCTCTTCGTTATCTATACATCTGGGTTCAAGAGCGCTTTGCTTTGATTTACTCTATACCCCCAGTTTAAGGTGCAGGGATGAAAAGACACGAGGCTTCAAGTAAAATTCATAAAAATGTCTTAGTGTATAACCATAAAAACAAGATGTTGTGTTTTGTAAAGAATCTAATCCCTAACCCCTCTGAGCTTTTAGAGAGCTTACTTGATTTCGTTCACATATTTTTATTTTTTAAGACAAGCAGGTTAGAGTTGAGATGTGGTTAATATATCTTTGCAAATATGTGGTGAATTGCATTCATGTGAATGCAATACAGAATTTAATCAAAATTTGGCAAACATGTTTATCAAAAATGAATCGATACCTGCCAATTCAGAGCTTACGCTGTTATCGCTCTGACCGGGTAAAGTTGCAGTCAAAAATTGTTTGTCCAATCTAATCTAAAATTATTACAGTAACGTTCTAGATAGCTTGTCATAATATTTACATGTATTTTTCAAAATAATGTTTTTGCTTTGCATTGACAAAGATCTAAGAATACAAAGCTCGCAGTTTGAAGATCAAATAGTCGAGAAAAACATGTTTTGCTCAAGATGTCCTTTTTATCTCTTTGACCCGAGCAAGAACTGTTGGAGACAGATGCTTTACTCTAAGCACCAAACCACATGCTCCATACAATACATATGCAACAAAGTTTCAGCTACAGGTTAGCAATTTTTCTAATCGTAAATCAATCATCTAGACAAAAATAAAACGTAATCTTGCAACAATTAGACTAAATAACAGTTTCTATTTCAAAACCTAGTAACATCTCTTCATATTATACTCTATATATCGTTCTTACACATAGAAATTTAAGTCTCACAAGCGAAGTGCTTCAAAAATTAAGATCTTGACAAAAAAATGAAGAAAGTCGATATGCAATTATGTTAGCGATAATTAATACAGCGATTCCCCACAAACCAGCATAATTATTTGATTGATAAATGATAATTGATAATTAAAATTCTTCACATGAGAGTGTCCTTTATAGGTTCGTCTTCGTTTGTTCCATTGGCAGGTGCGTACGATGGAGAATTGTTGTTATTCTTTCGGAACTTCGCGAAAAGACGCTTGTGGAGTGCTATTTTGAAATCTCTTTTGCACCAAACGTATATAGCGGGGTTGAGAAGAGAGGAACAGCAACGGAGGGCCACAAGGATCTCCAACAACTTGGCGGGTGGTTGTAAATCTCGTTTGATATCGATCATTAGTCTGATCAGCATCAAAGGAGACCAACAGACGAGTAGATTGATGTACATTGCTAAGAACACAAAGACCGCCTTTCGCTGTGATCTGCGACCGGACCTGACGCTGAGACCTCTTGTCGTATCTTGTCTTATCAAGCGATTGATAATCATAAACATGTTCACCAAGCAATACAGCATCAGACCAGACGGAATGAAGAAACAACAAATCAATGTTGCCGGAGAATAATATTTGTAGAAAGTATCAGGATCTTCATTATCTCCGGCAAGCAGCGGGTAACTCCATGACAATGGAATGATGGCAATGATGAAAGCCAAGCACCAAAGAGTTGCGATCGAAGCTTTGCTCATCCATTTTGTTGCGATGTTCGGATGAAAATACGGATAGCACAGGGCAAGATAACGCTCTAACGTAACGAGCAATAGGCTAAAAACTATCGCTATGGTTATAAAGTCACTGATTACGTTCGACACGAAATAGAGCACTATGACATCACGGCCGTAAAAAGTTGCCGATGCAATGAGGAAAGGAATGAGAAGAAAACCTGTCAGAAAGTCAGCACAGCTTAAATTGACTAACAGTGTATTTGTTGCATTGTGCAAGTTCTTGACTTTCAAATACAGGTATAAAACGACAAAATTATGAAGAATGATACAAACGGCGATAACGAGCAGAACTGTGTGATAACCAGGTTGATATTCATAAGTGAAGCTTGGATTTGTGTGATTCTGTAAGTTACTGTTGTTGTTTCCGGGTAGCATTGTCATTTCCGTCGTTTGCATCTCCAGGCAATTAAGTGGCGAATGCGATTGGAAACCAAGCTGACGTCTGAAATTAATTTCCGAATGAAAACAAGTTGCACGTATGTAAACCACCTTATTGATGATGAATATTTAATGCACGGTGAGGTGGCCGAACAAAAACTGTTGTATCAGGCGCATGACTTGGAGTTTAACATGGTGATGTTTATCATGAGAAAGTCAACCTTGTGAATTCGGTAAATGTTGAAGGTCAAGCAAATTGGGCATATCTATAAAAACAATGCAAGCAAGAATTGAATGCACTATTCAATACAATATTTGTAAATAAATAATTAAAAGCAATTCTAATGTTCTCAGTCGGTTAACAATAAATATAGAATTAATATCGGCAAAAAAGTGATAAGAAATGGCAATAAATATTGTGTCGTTATTTGATGAAACCTTATGCAATAACGACCTGCCCGTTTCACGCGCAGCAGAATACAAGTTTAATTGAAAATTCAAAATAAATATGCATTACCATGAAAAGAAATGCTGCAATAAAACGTTAATTTTATAAGCTGTTATGTTTCACTCGAACCTTGAGCGGCGTTGTCTCTTTCCAAGATGAGTGAACGTAATTCTGAATCGAATTTGGCAAATTCGTAGGTTGTAAATGTCTGTCCTGAATTAAATAGCCAGCAACGAAAATAAATCAATGGCAAATTAACAGTTTCAGGATCCGCTATTTCTGACGCCCTTGCGAACGAAAAACATCTGCGAGTTCATTATTTATATGCCAACTTTGCCAATCAATAATTTATCAGAAACTGACCTGGAGTTTCAATAATACTGAAAAATACGAATTAAGTAAGGTATGCTAAAAATTTGCGCGTCCGGAAATGAAATATACAGTACACAATCTCCTGCACTGCCTAATGGCTAATAAAACTGATTCAGCAAAACAACAAATGAATATATAGTACTTGCGTTGACACCAAACAAAACTTCAATATCTGGCTTACAATTAATTGGAATCAGACTATGTGTTATATAATGATCCTGCATAATAAGGAAAGAAGTCAACCAAACAAAGGGTTGGTATATTTGCACACGTGAATAAGCATGCCTTTATACTGTACACACTGCATCATATCCTGTTACTGTACTAATTATTGTACAAGTTGATAAATCTCTTCTCTGTGTACATTATCTGATCGATCATCAGGAATTGATCGTTCTACTTATGAGAGCTTTTCTTCCACGTCAAAATCAGAATGCAGCATTTCGAAGAGACTGTAAACGCTTGCTTTATTTATAAGAAACCGTTTATAAGGAACCAACCTCGTAGTGAAGAAAAACAAGTCGCATAGTACTGACTTACATTAATCCCCAAAAATTTCGGACGGTTTAATTTTCGGACAAATATACAGTCCGAAAATTTAACCGTCCGAAATTTTTAGAATCCGAAAATTTTACCGTCCGAAAATTTTACTGCCAATAAACTATATAAAAGTTGCGAAGTATGTATATTTCTTTATACTTCCGATATGTTTTATTGACCAAGCAAAAAGTTGAAAGTGATTGCAATGTCTTGTACAGGTAGAAACGAAATAGAAATAGCGAGCAAGTGTGAAAATACTTGGCTTTGTTAGCCATCACTTAAAAATGCACGCCAGGTGTAGTCAAACAGAAAACTCTATAAAAGAGCCAACGTTTTCTTCAGGGCATCCAATACGAATATAGCAGGATTCTTCTCATCATTTGACTAGCTTGATTGATCCTCGTCGTCAGTATGATCATCATCAAGCATGATTAGCAGCCCAGCTTCCTCTAAATTCTCTGATTCACTTGCTTTTGTGTTTGGAAATTGTTCATCTGAAAATTCCCCACTTTCATTATCGACTTTCCTCGATTTCGATACAAACTAGAACTGTATTCATGTACTGAATCATTAGTGTTGTGTGTTTTGTTGAAGATCTCAATGTTATGTTGTGTTATGAACCTTGAAGATACTATCCGAAAGTCCTTCGAGTCTCTTTACATTTTGTCCGAAATTTTTGTCCGAAATTGTCCGAAATAGGGATTTTTCAGTCCGGAATTTTCTGTCCGAAAATTAAACGTCCGAAATTAAACCGTCCGAAATTTTTGGGGATTAATGTACTTTAAACTTAAAGGGCTACTCTCGCCTTTTTGACATAAAAAAGCGTACTGCGACTTTTGAAATTTAAAATTCGTTCATCAACACCTCTTTTCACGGCTCCAATAGTGCGGTTTTGAAGCCACTTCTGGAAAATGTCGCGTCGACGAAAAAGATCTGGGACGAGGTTGTTTGACGAACATGCCGGAAAGAAATCAACTGTTCTCTTTCGCGTCAGTATGGAAAAACAATTCTCATTTGTTTTCAATGATAAATACAAATGTTTTTCGAACCATTTAAACACCATGGTTACCAAGTTAATTGGCATCTCTCCATGTGCTTTTTAAAAATTTTAGGCATTGTTTGTTATTACCAGAAAATTGACCCAAAAAACTATGCAATGACAATAGATTGGCTCAGTATTCACAGGCCGCATGTGGTTACCTGTTTATGTTTTTTCCCTTACCCGGGTTTTTGTCAAACATGATGAAATGCTAATTGCTCAGACTCAAATAGTTTGGTTGACATGACATGTATGTAATACATTTTACAAAATTATATATCTTGGTTATTAAATTGGAGCCAAAGGCAAAGTAAAGGTGTATACTATTGACAAACTCAGCTCAGACAAATATAATCAAGTTTTTCTTCGAATTCACATTAAACTTTTGATGTACCCGTGCCAGGACCAGCAAGGCCTCTCGGTTTTGCAAATTTTTAGCTGGCCCGATCTAGTTTAAATCAAATGTGCATAGAGAAAACTCACCAATTTTCAACAAAATCAATTTTATCGAGGAGTCGTTGAAACAGAGCTTGCTACTCTCTTTGAATCATCCTCGACTTTGTGAAAAAACTCACGCTGTTCATAACAAACAAGGCACCAACAGATTTCTCAGATCCTGAACTTAGTGCGTGGCATGGTTGAATTTTTAAAATGCAACTTTGTTTTGACTATATACATGCAAAACGTTGAATATTTTCCAAGCTTTGGTACTGAACACAATAAACTAAATTTCACGTGTTCAGGCATGTACGTCACATTGGCCTCGCCCCAGTTTTCTTTGTGCTCGACTTTTTTCTGGGATGAGCATTTTTGGGAGCGTAACAAAAGGTGTCAATGAGCGAATTTCAAAATTTAAAAACTGCAGTAACTGTTGTGACTTCAAAACTAACCAGAAATGGAATTAAAAACCACGGTGAGAGTAGCCCTTTGAGAAACTACTGGAAAAATCAAAAGTGAAAACAAGAAATTTCCAGTGCTGAAAAGGTGCAAAACGAAAACTAATCGATCAGGTGTTATTAATCACGAGTTTAATTTCATATGAAAAACGTATTATACTCATTTTTATCAAGTTATTGAAAAAGCAGACAATAGTAGAGTTGCATACGATTGAAGTCACAGGTGGAAAAGATTAGAACAAGAAGTTGTAGCTAGTTCCTGTGCACAATTTCATGTTCTTTTAAAACGAAAACAAATAAATTTAGAGGAATATAACTGTTCATATAGAAACATGCATAAAAGGCATTGAGGAGAACTGTGTTTTGTCTGATTTCATAATAGCCGATGAAATCCATAAAATTTGTCCTTTTTGCGAAAATTCTAATAATAGCACTGACTCTTTAATAAAGTAACTATGGACAAGTTGTTCGGAGATCTGAAAATATCGTATAGTGGTTGGTTGCGCGCGGAAGATTGAAGCAATTGCAAACATTAAAAAACCACACTGTCCCTATCTTTTCTTTTGCGACTGGCAACACGTAGCCTGTGTTCAGATTTTACATAAACTGCGCAGGAGACGGACTCGAGGAAAATGTGTTATCACTTTATAATGTGATGGCGTTGTGATTCGAAGTGAAATTTAAGTAACTGATAGTGGTCAGATTCACATCAGGCATACACCAAACAGATCAGTAGAGCTTTGGCTTTCGAATAAGATAAAAAAAGACATGTCAAATTTCGCTGCATTAGAACTATAAGGTCTCGAAGACAAGAAAATTATTCCTTTTGTTGTCATGTGGTCATGAAGTTGCAACATGGGATGATCATGCTTGCTTTTGATTGGGTACCTAAATTCTGGGACCAGATACGGACTGGCTGAAAGACAATACCCGAACAATCACAGAGTAACTTATGGAAGTTTATTCGCAGACTTCACAGTTTCCTTGAGTCTTCTCCTGCGCAGTCTTCTGTAAAGTCTGCATGCAGACTAGGCAACACGCTGATCACATGCTGCAGCTTTCCTTAGCTGTACATCCCTGCTGCATAGCTTCATGGTTGGTATGGTAATAAAACAACTATCAGAAACTGGCGTGTCAATTAGTGCCTTCAATCTGATTTATCATCTCATAGGCGTTTTCTGCTTTGAATCACCAGTTGCTAAATGGTCAATAAAACCCAAACATGATCCATCAAAAAATGAATACAAAACTTATACATACATTTCGAAATGTCTTGCTTGCCTTTTGTAATATTTCCAATCATAAATGTTTAGACAGCTTCAGGCTTCTGTGAAAAATTAAATGTGAAAGTAATTATATACATTTTCTTTAATAAAATACAATCTTTTTCACATCAGCATAAGTTTTATCCATAAATTTTTGCCAAGCACCACTACATTCTTAAAAGAAATGTTAATTTCGAGCTTGAAACTATTTTCAAATCATTCTTAACCGCCACAAATTCCTTTTGTTGTGATAGATAAAAGCCTTTATTGATGTTATACCTAGCTTCATTCAAAACTTCTTCCTCAGTCAATTACAGTTTAGGAAATGAAACTCGATAACAAAAGCACGACAAACCAGCGAACCTCAAACTAATAGCGTGAAAGTCATGCTGGTGTCGTATTAAACTCAGCAGATAAAAATGTAATAAAAATAACTGTTGATGAAGCTCGAGTCCAGCCAATATTCTTCATAAATAATTAAACTTCAATAATTTGCAGCCTGATTATTATAACTTTTTCATAAATAAATGAAACGTTTCCGACAGTTCTGGATCACAATCATGTGTTGTACGCCTTCTTTAGCTCTCCACTGTGTGGGAAGCAGCTTACTGCACAGTATGTACAATCGTTCTTCGATGTACAAATCCTGTATTTCGCACGCAGATGTTATGTGCATATAAACTGCGATATGGATCAAAGACCTGGTAGATCATTTCCACGCTTTCTGGCCAATTCATTTTTAAAATTCGGCCAGATTCGGCCAAACTGATATAGGAAAAAATAGAACAAAATACAATAGAAAATACAATAGAACAATAGAAAAAAAATTGAGCAATATAACGTATTTTTTAAAAAGGTGTTGACCAAAAAATGGCCAATATACCAACCCTTCAATACACGGAAACAAGCAAATTGAATGCGTGTGCAACATAAACCGATGCAACAACTGTTCGATGCTGCACTTGTATACCGTATTTCCTCGATTAAACGTTTATCAATCTCAGCACTTTTTGGCGGGCGCCTAATCGAGGGGGCCATTATTCGAAGGGGGGCGTTTATTAGAAAGTACAAGATCATAGCCTCTGTCATTGGGTCCAGAAAAAAATGGTTTAGTTGTGCCTTGCCTTTATCGAGCAACAACGTAGAAAATGAAAGTCGCCATGGTTTTGCACAAAGAACTGATATAGGCACAAAAGAAACACATGGACATTATTGTAAAAGAATTTGAAAACAAGGCATTTGATGCCACAATACACTACACCAACTTAAAAAAATTGTTGTGTAGGGGGGGCGCTTAATCGAGGGATGGCGTTTATTTCAAAAGTTGGTATCATAAGGGGGCGTTTATTCGAGGAGGGCTTTTAACCGAGGGGGATGTTTAATCGAGGAATACGGTATCTTTTATTTCGGCTGTGATAGTACTTGAAGAAATTGCCCTAATTAGCAAACACTGTGTCCAATACCGTGTATTAACTTGGCCAAGCTCTGTGATAACTAGAGTTAAGTGTGGGTCGAATCAATCCAAATCATCAAATTTACGTCACAAACGCGAAAATTAGAATTCAGAGTTGTCAATATGAAATTGATGATATGGTATTCGTAACGATAGCTTCAGAATTTCTAATATGCCGGTAGCCAAAATTGATACACTTGAAGATACAACCAGACAACCACGATATGAAATTTACATAGTTCAATTTTATCAAGATGATGCTGATGGTTACACGATTTCCCTTATGTGAGCGACTCGTTGATCTCGATTTGGAAAATTATCAAGCAACTTCAGTTCTTTCTGTATAGATATGTAGGAGCACTGGAAATAAAAAACACCTCTCTACTTATACGGAGTCACTTCCAAAAGCAAAGAAAACAAATTCATATAGCTATCATTTTCGCAGGAAAAGAGTTCCGTCTTTTTGCTAAAAACGGCGCTTTGCCCAGGTAAGTTTGACTGAAAATATGATTTCTTTCCTTTTTTCATTTCTGTTGCATAATTAATGAAAATGACTCGAAAAACTGAGCAACCATTAAGCAACCTGAGATTCAAACTTTGGTTAAACAATAAGCAACTTGACTCAGTATTTCGATGGTTTGGCCATTTGGTTTGACACACTTTGAGGACTGGGTTGCGTCGATTATGACATCATAATATGGGAGCCCCGTTTCCTCTCCGTACTGAAATCTAAGTAAGTTCGGAGACAAATAATACAGAGCTATGGCTGTCAGTATAGATTAGTTCATGGTTGTGCTTTGCTTAAGAGAATGTAGAAGAAAACAAATAGTATCGGATATACAAAATGTAGGTTCCTCATTAATCTATAGTTGACACCGCGCGAACGTGATTCCGATACTACAAGATGTTTTTGTGAGTCTCTTATACCTCGTCGTATTCATGCGTTAATACATCGAATCAGTGTTACAGGAACGAGGCCGCTTGATTTTCTCGAAGTTCTTTGATATAGAATCAAGAAGCATGAGCTAAAATGCAAAAGAAGCAGGCGTCAAGGTTTTGCACCACGGTCATATAAATATACGACTACCGTAAATCCTCGAATAAGCCCCCGGGGGCTTATTTGCAAAAACGAAATTTTAGCCTGATTATTGTTTAATGTTAAGCAAAATAAAAGCTATACTATGCAACCAATCAATAAAGTTATTGGTTTAAACTTGCTGCTACTTGCAATACATTCACTATAAACAATTTCAATGTCTGGAAACTTGGGCTCAATATCCTTGCAAATGATTATCAGGATGGGGCTTATTCGAGGGGAGTGCTTATTTGGAGGTGGGGGCTTATTCGAGGATTTACGGTATGTAGCATCCGTGTAAAAAACTTGATGAAGAATATATGTAATAACTAACAATAAAAGCAGTGTGACAACGAAGACGATAACAATAGCAATGATTTTGATTATCATCTGATTAAATACTTACATAATGATTACGCAGTTCGCAACAGTTCATCTGCAAGCTACCAAACTCCTTTTCGTCGACTTCTTTGATTGTTCTCCTATAATCATCCTTAGAAAAGAGCACAAAGGTGTCAAGTTATGGCATTGCATCTAATGCACATAGCTGGTTATTTTCTTCAAATACAGTAAAGTCCCGCCTTTAAGAAACCAACTTCACGAAAACAGCTTGATCGGTTTCGTATGTGAAGATATACTTCTTCAAAACAGGGTATATATACCATGATGATAGACGCAACAATAAATTGTACACTAGATAATGAAAACAACATCAAGAAACATGTAGACAACTGATTCAAAACTTCATTTTTAAGCTGAAATGTAACATACCAGATACGGATACTTGGCTACTTTTGATAACAACTTTCCTCTGGTAATGTAATACCTAGCATCAAACAACTTGGTATGAATATATGTATATGCCATACAGCAACACAACATGATAGACTGCTTAAGTAAAGTGGCATAAAAAGGAATTAATTGTTGACATTCGTACCTTGATATTTGGTCCAAATATCCCGTGGCTTCTGTTTGAATCCTGTTTACTTCATTCAGAATTTCTTCCTTGAAAAACAAAGTTATGCAATGATTAACACTGATAAAAGTTAATAAACATTTAGTAAACATTTAGTTGCATGTACAGTAAAAATCCACAAATAAGAATCTGCATTTTGACATCTAGGCTATTGTTAAAACACAATAAGCTATTGTCTCCTCTATTGCGTTGAACAGAAAGATTATCCCACAGGTTCTTAATCCATTGGCTCTTATATACGGGTTTTCACTGTAGTAATATAACAGAACTAAATTGTTGTGTTAGTCAATTTAAAAGACCTACTTGAATAGAAACACCAAAGTTGTTTCCATCTTCAATCTTTGGAATCAATAGCTGAATCCACATTTGCACCTTAAACACAAAAAGTAAGCAACAGTTACATAAAAAGTTACAGAAACAAATGATAATTATGAACAAAAAAGCTTGATAAATAAACTTTTCAAAGGGATTTTAAACTTTTAAGAGGTTTGATAGAATTGTTATCAACAATAAAACCTAAAACCTAAAATAACAATAGCAGTTCAAATCAGTTATCATTTATTATTATTACTTTTGCACATGTTCGAATCAATTCTTGAATTTCTGGCTTCAAAGCTTGAATCATTGGAGTTAGATTCTAAAGGAGAGATAGAAAATAATGAAACATTTCAATGACATTTCCATTAAATCAAAGATAGAAACTGATAAAAGGAGCCTTTTTGTATAACTTACACTATTGATTGGTATGGTTGAAGGAATTGAAGATATGTCTGTAAATAAAGGAAAGTAGATTGTAAATTGCTTGTTATTGCTTGGAGCAATCCAGCTTTTATTCAGCTTGTGTTTATAATATATATAGACACTTTTAAGCAAGGGCTCAGTGACCAGGGGGCAAGGAGGCAACTGCTCTCTGACATAAAATCTGTCAGAAAAACCCGAACATTGAAAGGTTTGTAGAACTGTTATGAAATATTTCTATTGCTTCCCGCTGAAAAAATCAATGATTAATCGGAAGATTTTCACTCTTGCCCATCCAAAACAATAGCTCCCACTTTGCCCTTGGTTTTGAAGTACCATATTTCCCCATGGCTCACAGGAACCTAAAACAACATAACTGTTTAAAATAAATTAGAGTCCTAGCAATGTGTAAATACTTCTTAATAAAAAGAGTTATTAGCGAGAAGAACCTGTATCTTCTTCAAATTTCCTCTTCTTTCCAGGTTTCTAAAGAGTTGAAGAAAAAGCAAATGACAACAGTAAGATACGGAATGAAGATGACGGAAGACATACACACAAGAAACTATAAACTTACATTGACATCGTTATCATTATTTGTATTCTTAAACACAGGCAGACCAGTTTTTGGAATTTTTATATCACAGCTAATTTTAGATATTTGCTTATCATCAAACATGTCACTCTGAAATGAAATGAAATATATTCTTGTTAATTAAAAATTATTCTAGTCTTGATAATAACAATAATATCATTGGTAATAAATATGGTAACCATTATGATATAGAACTACTTGAAAAGACAGGAAACTTTTTAACCAGAAAATAGAGATATACAAACAGACCTTAAAAAGCTTATCAAGTGTGGATATCTTTGCTGGGATAGTTGTTGCGATTATTTCTTCAGTCTAGAATAAAATGTTGTTCATATGAATGCATTAATTGAATTGGTGCAGCCTTCAACATAGGCAAAGAGATGACAGACTATGGATGTTGTAAAAGATTCAATATATTCCAATCTCCATTCTCAGTAGACTCGCTTCAAATTCAACAAACTGAAATGCAACGGAATTAGTGGTAGTCTTTTTAAAGTCATCCAGGATTTCTTGCATGATCGCAAACAGCGAGTCTTATTGAACGGAAAATGTTCTAATTGGTCTACAGTAAAAGCTGGTGTGCCCCAGGGGTCAGTCCTTGGTCCGTTGTTTTTCCTCGTATACATTAATGATCTTCCTAACAATGTTTCGTGTGAAGTAAAGCTGTTTGCAGATGACACGTCTCTGTTTTCCGTTGTAAAAGATGAATATGATACCAGTCTTGCTTTAAATCTTGACCTTGAAAAAATTCGTATTTGGGCGTGGCAATGGAAAATGCTATTCAATGCTGACAAAACCGAGGAAATCATATTTTCTTGGAAAAGAGCCAAACCTACCCATCCAGTTCTTAAATTAGGAAATGATGAAATAAAAACTAGCTCAGAACATAAACACCTTGGGATTATCCTTGATTCCAAGCTCGACTTCCAAAGTCACATTAGAGAAGCAATTTTGAAGGCACGTAGGGGCATTGGATTGATAAGATACCTCTCTAAATTTGTGTCAAGGGACGTCCTTGATCAAGTGTACAAGCTTTATGTAAGGCCACATTTAGATTACGGGGATATAATATACCATAGATTTGACCCTGAAATGCATCTTGAAATGGTACCGTAGACTAACGCACTTTTTTTCTCTAAAAAAATCCAAATCACCTGAATATCTTTTCAATGAAATACCAAAGGAACGTCAACTAAGATATGATTTACGGAATCCAAATATATATGAGCAACCAGTTGCGAGAACAACTCGTTTTGCTAACACTTACTTTCAGAACACACTCTTTGAGTGGAATTTACTAGATAGTGAGATCCAAAACTCTGCCTCAATTTCACAGTTTAAAGCAAAACTGCTCTCCATTATTCGACCAGTGAAAAATCCAATATACCGTATATCTGATAGCTTGGGTATAAGGCTACTGACCAGGCTCCGTGTTCAGTTTAGTGCCCTTAATGAACATCGTTTCAGACATGCCTTTGACTGTCTTACTCCAGTCTGTATTTGCGGGTTAAGTAAAGAAAGTAACGAACATTTTCTCCTGCACTGCCCTCAGTATCGCGATTATCGCAAAGATCTCTTTGGTCAACTCTCTGATATTCCTGGAATTGGATTTGCCTCCCTTGATGATGAATCGCGTTGTAATATTCTACTATACGGTAGCCCCAATTGTACCATTATGGAAAATACAATTATTCTAGAATCCACCATAACCTTCATTAAAGATACGGGACGGTTTAATTAAGAAAATATGCATTTAAAACAGCAGCAGCCCCTAAAACCTTTTTCTTTTAGGTATGTACCTATTTTGTTTGTCTTTCTTTCTTTTGCCCTGTCTGTTTCTCGTCTTTAATGTTTTCATTAATTGTATTTTATAACTGAAAATTGTAAGTGCCATCCATAGCTAGAACTCGGTGACCTTTTTTGGCTATGGATAGTACACTGTTGTATTACAAGTAATTTTGAGTTTTTAGTTTTAATGATATATAGAAAAAAAAAAAAATCGACAAAGTCGAACACAATTCTCACACCAGCTGGCATTTGACATGCTATAACACTAAGAAAATAATCACAAGTATGCATTCTCCCCCCCCCCCTCCCATAACAATATGCAAATTATGTTTTCTGCTGATTTTAGAAATTACAATACCAAGTATTGACTGTTTCAAAGACAAAGTTACTCAACTTAACTATTTCAGCATGTGTAACACACACATCATCAATTTAGATAAAACGGATTTTATGTATGAAACTTCAAACAAAGATGAACTGTTGAAGTGATTTTACATATACTTTTGTAATTAACCAGGTCAACTTTGCAAAAGGGATTTAATAAAAATTGAAATTGATTGATGTTACCTCTTTGACAAAATCTTGTGCAAACTTTCTTATCTGAAAATTCAAGTGGTTTCTATATTTAATTATATCAAGGCTCTATGTTACCTGAATACAAGAGCTATAAATATTTAAAAAAGCAGACTTTCGAATATGACAATAATTTCAAATGTACCTCTGCTATTTCTTTGATCTCAAGATTACCACACTACAGAGAAAAGCTGCCATGTTAGCATTGATATATACGGGTGGAACATATTAGAATTGGCATGTAATGAATGTTAGACTGTGTCTGGGGGTGGGGTGGGTGAATAAATACAGACCGGACAATTATTGGCAGGTGCACTGCCAGCACAGCAACAAATCAATGTCAGAAAAATCAAAAACATGGTTATTTAAAGTGTACACTCTACAATACAGTAATTTCAATGTACATGTACGTAATCAAAGGCCAAAGACGTGCACAAATCTTACCTTAAAACTTAAGACTTTCGAATCGGAATGTGCCATTATTTATCAAACAATAAGATACGTGCGATCTTTCTTCTCTTGTCGTGTTGGTAATATCAGTTTCAAATTGGCCTAAGATTTGTAAGATCACTTGAGCGTTCAAGGGCGCAAATATTATCCAAAAATGTTTATTTTTAGTAAATATAAAGTCATTTATACAAAAAAATCTCAAAAGCCCAACAATTATTTCGAGTTGCACATGGCATGGCATTCATCATTCATGATGGCATCAATAAGAACTTCATGTATCTCACACACACAGATCTCTTGACTCAATTCAATTCAATACACTATTAACAACAATGATATAAAGCGCCGAAGGCGCTAGATACCTGACTCCGCACGATTCGTGCAGACAAGAGTATATAGATATAGAATATATATATATGCATGTATATATATATATATATTCATATATATAAATATATATATATATATATATATATTCATATATTCATATATATATTTATATATATATATTTATATAGAAAACATATATATATAGTATATATATATATGTTTTCCCTCTATATACAAATATAGAGGGAAAACATCTAAAAAGATTGGAGCAAATTCAAGGAGGAATTTTGAAAAGAATTTTGAAATTGCCCAGCTCAACACCGTATTGGGCTTTGTTAAAAGAGCTAGGAATTTGGACACTAAAAAGAAAGGTTGACTACCAGCGGTTAATGTTGTTTCAAAATTTGATGAAATCAGATGAGAGTAGGTTAGGCAGGCAAATTGTAGAAGAACAAATGAAATGCAGGGGAAGGAATTGGTTCAATTACACAAAACAAATAGCAGAAGAAATAGGTATAGAGCTAGAAAGGGTATTTGAGCTATCAAAGGAGCAGTGGAAAAGGGAAGTAAAAAATAAAGTACAAGAAAGTTTAGAAAAGGAGGCAAAGAAAAAGGAATTAGAGTTTAAAAAGATGAGACACCAAAGAGAACAAAAGTTTGAAAGAAAAAGATATTTGAAAGAAATGGGGATCAAAGAAGCGAGTGAAACCATCAGGAGAAGATTGGAGATGATAGACTTAGGGAATAATTTTGGAAAGGGAGGGATATGTTCATGTGGAGAGAAGGAAACATCAGAACATTTGATGGTGTGCGAAAAAGAAATGAAAATAAAGTGGCTGAAAGAAACAGATAACTTAGAGATAATTAGAAAAGTCAACAGTTTTTTGGAGAATAAATTAGGGGACAGAAATTCAACATAAAAATGAGAAAAAAAAAAAAAAAAAAAAGAATTAAAAAATGAAATATTTAAATGTCTTGCACCCCTGTAGGAAAAAATGCAGAGGTGCTTGTCGGAGACGACAAAGAGGACAAATTCAAAGATTCAAAGATTCAAAGATTCAAAGATTCAAAGATTCAAAGAGTGATGCCATTTGGCGGCCATTTTATAAGGGGGCAAATAGCTTTTGTAAATCAACGATTCCAAAGTTAAATGCTCTCTCTGGAGGAAAATAATTGTAAAAAAGTTTGACATATGCATACTGTTGCAGAGCACATAATATGAGGATACTAGTAGAATTTAGATAATGACAAAAACGTTTCAAATATCGGTATTTTGTTTATTTTTTGCGGAACGATGGAACAGGCCTAAATTAATCGAATAACAAAAACAGTTGTTGAATTAAAAGTCTTGGATTTACTGGATATAATTTGTAAGCTCTAATTAAAGGTAAGTGACAGGGTTTTGATATCCCAAAAGCTTAGGTACTGAAATATTAGCAAATACAACACTTCTCCAATTCGAAAGGAAAGGAAACGCAGTGGCAGATTATACCTTTTACAAGTGAATTAATTCATAGAATCGTAGCGGTCTGATATTCTGTTACATATTTAAAGTCACTTAGGCTGAAGATAATTGATTTTCCTCGTTGTTGAACCTTTAGCAACCAAAACCGTGTGGTGTTACTTAAGTTGGAATCATTTCGAGACGATTCGCCCCCAGACCATTTCGTCCCCTAACCGATTCGCCCCAATCCCTGGTCGATTCGCCCTCATCTCTGGTCGATTCGCCCTCGTCTCGTTACCAATTCGCCCTCATACCAGTTCGCCCCCTACTGATTACATTTCTGAATTCTCCTATATATGAGACATAAATATAAATTAAGGATAATATTTGTATTTTAATTTGACTTCTGAGTTGGTCAACATCTGATGTTCTTGCTAACTTGCTCAGGAAAGTTTGATAGGTGGACAATTTAGGCCAAGGTAAATTCGCATTTGGCCGTGCGCAAAATCATTTCATCAGTTCTTAAAAAATTGTTTATCATTGTTTCTTGCAACATCAAGTTGTGTTAGAGTATTTAAATTACATATTAATGAACAGAAAATCAATTACAATCGTTTCCCGTGTGAACACAGTATATCGTATCGTAAACGGATCAAAACGAACGGAGCCAAATAAAAACGGTGTCGTGTGAACAGGGCCTTAATTTACAATTTGCGATTATGATTCTATTCCGTATTTCGTTTTGTTTTAAAACACTTTCGCTAATAGTGTAACTTTGAACTTCATTAACAACAGGATTTCATTGAAGAATGTGTTGATAAACAAACAAGGGGACGCACTAACATATTTGATCTCTCTGGGGGCGAACTGACCAACACCGCAAAATCAATAGAGGGCGAATCGGTTATCTCGAGGGGGCGAATCGACCAACTTGAATAGGGGCGAACTGGTTTGGGGGCGAAACGTCCTGTTACCGTTGGAATTTCAGATTTTGGTAAAGTTTTAAAATACTCCAGTAAAATCCCGTGTCGCATCAGCTAATATTTTAATAAGCTTCTGGGATGTCAAGACCATGTCACTTACCTTTAATTTGAGCATACATATTATCCAGTACATCCAAAAGTATTAATTTTTACAACGTTTTTGTAATTCAATAAATTTAGGCCGGATCCGTCGCTCCGCAATAAATAAACAAAATACTGATACATGGTGCGTTTTTTGCCATTCTAGCAATTTCAATAGTATCATCATATTGTATGCTCTGTAAAAATATGTATATATCGACTTATTTCACCATTATTATCCCCAAAACAAGCATTGAATTGTAGTGTTTCTGTATTGACTTGATGACCAACATCAACTTTTTGCCCCCTTTTAAGATGGCCGCCAAGTTTTTATTGGATTCACTGATTCGACGCGAGTCAGGTATCTAGCGCCTTCGGCGCTTTATATCATTGATTAACAATGATATAAAGCGCTGAAAAAAATTACGTCATTTATGCTGAAAATAATTGACACTTGTGTGGTGTGATTGACTTCTTGTGTGATCGTCTCGTGATGCACTCATGCTGTTGTGTGCACACAAAGGATAAGGAAAAATACAAGACCCTATCAGCTTTTTCCTCCAAAGATCCCAGCAACTCGTCCTCGTCCCAGCAACTGCATTGAATTTATTCATCCGAAGTTGATCCGAGTTAAAACACTGGACAAAGGATAAAGCTAAAGTGAGTAATGTTATTCATTATAGCAACGTTTTAATAAGAGAAGTTGCGTGCTAGTGCAAACTCAAGTGCAAATGAATTTTTGTTTCTAATGCTTTCTCAAATTTTTTTCTGCTATTCTGAGGCCCATTTAAAGACTTCCGTTTTCACTTTCAATGTTGCCATTATTCGCAGTTAATAAGTTACTTTTTGATAACATTACCCTCACATATACCAAACTATGTTTCCTAATTTTTGTTGCTTTAAACAGGTATATCAATTTCGGGAAACAATGAAGTTGTTATTACTTCTTTTTTTCCCTTTGCTCGCTGCTGCATCAGATGATGTCATATGCCCTGATGGTAGGTCAATGTGTTTTGCATCCCAAACATGCTGCATAATGGCATCAGGGCAGTATGGTTGCTGTCCTTTACCAAATGCTGTCTGCTGCTCGGACAGAGTTCACTGCTGCCCCACTAATTACACTTGCGATTTATCAAGTTTGACTTGCAATAAAGACAACAGAAAGATCCCCATGTTAAAACACAAAACAGCAGCAATTTTATTGCAAACAAAGGAAGTTACTTCAAAAGTGAAACACGTTATGTGTCCCAAAAGTACGCAGTATTGTCAAGATGGCTCTACATGTTGCTTGATAAGAGAAGGTGAGTATGAATGTTGTCCAATGAAAGAGGCAGTGTGCTGTGCAGATCATATTCATTGCTGTCCAAATGGATACACATGCGATACAAAAGCCGGTGGATGTGTTTACGAAAATCATTTTGTCGCCTTCAAAGTCAAAACTCTGGCAAAAAATTTTCCAGTTGGTAGTGTGAAGTGCCCTGGAGAAGGTTTCAGGTGTCCAGATGGAAACACGTGCTGCAAAGTCGACAAAAACGTGTACGGTTGCTGTCCAATGCCAAATGCGGAATGTTGCTCTGATGGTGAACACTGTTGTCCTCATGGTTTCACTTGCAATGTTGGAGAGTCAAAATGTGTTCATGGAGACATCTCAGTGCCAATGCTTAAGAAGGTCAACATGCTAAAGATCAAAGAAATGCCAATGGGTTTAATATCAGCCAATTTGAAGTCTCAAGTTGGTCATAGCTTTTGTCCAGATCACAAATCTAGTTGTCCCAATTCTTTTACTTGCTGCAAGGCAAAGTCTGGCCATTGGGCCTGTTGTCCATATCCTAAAGCAGAATGCTGCAAGGATGGGGTACACTGTTGCCCCCACGACACAACATGTGATCTTGCAACATTGCAATGTAACCCTAAAGGTGGCTCAACAATAATTCCACTCCCCATGAAACAGAGTACTGTGGCGATATTAAAAGCAGGTGCTATTATCTGCCCAGATGGTTTATCAGAGTGCCCAAATAGGTATACATGTTGTCTATTATCAAGTGGGATGTATGGGTGTTGCCCATATTCAAATGCTGTTTGCTGCAATGATCATGTGCACTGCTGTCCTCATGCCACAAAATGCGACTCAACATCTGGAATGTGCATTAGCAAGGTACATGCAATGGTCAAGCTTGAGAATAAGCAACCCAACTATCTAATTCACATGATGTCACACAATGATGTTGTATGTCCAGATGGAAAGAGCTCATGTGCAGATGGATATACCTGTTGTAAATTAGCTTCTGGTGACTATGGGTGCTGTCCTTTACCTGAGGCTGTTTGCTGTAGTGATGGAGTGCACTGTTGTCCTCACGGAACCACTTGTGATGTAAGCTCGGGACACTGTATAAAAGGAGATAAGTTTTCAGCAATGTTGAAGAAGATGACAGCAAAGCAAGTATCTGAGAACAAAGTCTGTCCAGATGGAAAAAGCTCATGTCCATCTGGATCTACTTGTTGTAAATTGGCATCTGGAGGCTATGGATGTTGTCCATACTCTGAAGCTGTTTGCTGTAGCGATGGAAAGCATTGTTGTCCTCATGGAACCACTTGCGAACTTAGCTCAGGATATTGTAAAAAAGGAAATTTAGTTACACTAATGTTGGAGAAGATTGCAGCAACACCAATATCTGAGAACAAAGTCTGCCCAGATGGAAAGAGCTCATGTCCATCTGGATCTACTTGTTGTAAATTGGCATCTGGAGGCTATGGATGCTGTCCATACTATGAAGCTGTTTGCTGTAGCGATGGAAAGCATTGTTGTCCTCATGGAACCACTTGCGAACTTAGCTCAGGATATTGTAAAAGAGGAAATTCAGTTACACTAATGTTGGAGAAGATTGCACCAAAACCAATATCTGAGAACAAAGTCTGCCCAGATGGAAAGAGCTCATGTCCTTCTGGATCTACTTGTTGTAAACTTGCATCTGGAGGCTATGGATGTTGTCCATACTCTGAAGCTGTTTGCTGTAGCGATGGAAAGCATTGTTGTCCTCATGGAACCACTTGTGAACTTAGCTCAGGATATTGTAAAAAAGGAAATTCAGTTACACTAATGTTGGAGAAGATTGCAGCAAAACCAATATCTGAGAACAAAGTCTGCCCAGATGGAAAGAGCTTGTGTCCATCTGGATCTACTTGTTGTAAACTTGCATCTGGAGGCTATGGATGTTGTCCATACTCTGAAGCTGTTTGCTGTAGCGATGGAAAGCATTGTTGTCCTCATGGAACCACTTGCGAACTTAGCTCAGGATATTGTAAAAAAGGAAATTTAGTTACACTAATGTTGGAGAAGATTGCAGCAACACCAATATCTGAGAACAAAGTCTGCCCAGATGGAAAGAGCTCATGTCCATCTGGATCTACTTGTTGTAAATTGGCATCTGGAGGCTATGGATGCTGTCCATACTCTGAAGCTGTTTGCTGTAGCGATGGAAAGCATTGTTGTCCTCATGGAACCACTTGCGAACTTAGCTCAGGATATTGTAAAAGAGGAAATTCAGTTACACTAATGTTGGAGAAGATTGCAGCAAAACCAATATCTGAGAACAAAGTCTGCCCAGATGGAAAGAGCTTGTGTCCATCTGGATCTACTTGTTGTAAACTTGCATCTGGAGGCTATGGATGTTGTCCATACTCTGAAGCTGTTTGCTGTAGTGATGGAGTGCACTGTTGTCCTCATGGAACCACTTGCGATCTTAGCTCAGGACGCTGTATACAAGGAGATAAGTTTACAGCAATGTTGAAGAAGATAACAGGAAAGCAAGTATCTGAGAACAAAGTCTGCCCAGATGGAAAAAGCTCATGTCCATCTGGATCTACTTGTTGTAAACTTGCATCTGGAAGCTATGGATGCTGTCCTTTACCTGAAGCTGTTTGCTGTAGCGATGGAGTCCACTGTTGTCCTAATGGATACAGTTGCAGTGGTGGTAAGTACACCAATTTTTGATGTACTGTTGTTTCAATCTTATTTTCGACTTCATGTGTCATAAAATAAGCATCAAAGATCTGAATTGCAATTATGAATGATGATGATTTTTATTCATTTCGTTCAGGTTTCTGTATGAAGGGAGACATTACATTGAAAGCAACTAAGCATGTCCCAGCCGCCAAGAATGAGGCAACATCTGAGAACAAAGTCTGTCCAGATTCAAAAAGTGCATGTCCATCTGGATCTACTTGTTGTAAACTTGCATCTGGAGGCTATGGATGCTGTCCATACTCTGAAGCTGTTTGCTGTAGCGATGGAAAGCATTGTTGTCCTCATGGAACCACTTGTGAACTTAGCTCAGGATATTGTAAAAAAGGAAATTCGGTTACACTAATGTTGGAGAAGATTGCAGCAAAACCAATATCTGAGAACAAAGTCTGCCCAGATGGAAAGAGCTCATGTCCATCTGGATCTACTTGTTGTAAATTGGCATCTGGAAGCTATGGATGCTGTCCTTTACCTGAAGCTGTTTGCTGTAGTGATGGAGTGCACTGTTGTCCTAATGGATACAGTTGCAGTGGTGGTAAGTACACCAATTTTTAATGTACCGTTGTTACAATCTTCTTTTCGATTTCATGTGTCATAAAATAAGCATCAAAGATCTGAATTGCAATTATGAATGATGATGATTTTATTCATTTACTTCAGGTTTCTGTGTGAAGGGAGACATTACATTGAAAGCAACTAAGCATGTTGCAGCCGTTAAGAAAGAGGCAACTTCTGAGAACAAAGTCTGCCCAGATGGAAAGAGCTTGTGTCCATCTGGATCTACTTGTTGTAAATTGGCATCTGGAGGCTATGGATGTTGTCCATACTCTGAAGCTGTTTGCTGTAGTGATGGAGTGCACTGTTGTCCTCATGGAACCACTTGCGATCTAAGCTCAGGACGCTGTATACAAGGAGATAGGTTTACAGCAATGTTGAAGAAGATAACAGGAAAGCAAGTATCTGAGAACAAAGTCTGCCCAGATGGAAAAAGCTCATGTCCATCTGGATCTACTTGTTGTAAACTTGCATCTGGAAGCTATGGATGCTGTCCTTTACCTGAAGCTGTTTGCTGTAGCGATGGAGTGCACTGTTGTCCTAATGGATACAGTTGCAGTGGTGGTAAGTACACCAATTTTTGATGTACTGTTGTTACAATCTTATTTTCGACTTCATGTGTCATAAAATAAGCATCAAAGATCTGAATTGCAATTATAAATGATGATGATTTTTATTCATTTTCTTCAGGTTTCTGTGTGAAGGGAGACATTACATTGAAAGCAACTAAGCATGTCGCAGCCGTTAAGAAAGAGGCAACATCTGAGAACAAACTCTGCCCAGATGGAAAGAGCCAGTGTCCATCTGGATCTACTTGTTGTAAACTTGCATCTGGAGGCTATGGATGTTGTCCATACTCTGAAGCTGTTTGCTGTAGTGATGGAGTGCACTGTTGTCCTCATGGAACCACTTGCGATCTAAGCTCAGGACGCTGTATACAAGGAGATAGGTTTACAGCAATGTTGAAGAAGATAACAGGAAAGCAAGTATCTGAGAACAAAGTCTGCCCAGATGGAAAGAGCTCATGTCCATCTGGATCTACTTGTTGTAAACTTGCATCTGGAGGCTATGGATGCTGTCCATACTCTGAAGCTGTTTGCTGTAGCGATGGAAAGCATTGTTGTCCTCATGGAACCACTTGCGAAGTTAGCTCAGGATATTGTAAAAAAGGAAACTCAGTTACACTAATGTTGGAGAAGATTGCAGCAAAACCAATATCTGAGAACAAACTCTGCCCAGATGGAAAGAGCCAGTGTCCATCTGGATCTACTTGTTGTAAACTTGCATCTGGAAGCTATGGATGCTGTCCTTTACCTGAAGCTGTTTGCTGTAGCGATGGAGTGCACTGTTGTCCTAATGGATACAGTTGCAGTGGTGGTAAGTACACCAATTTTTGATGTACTGTTGTTACAATCTTATTTTTGACTTCATGTGTCATAAAATAAGCATCAAAGATCTGAATTGCAATTATGAATGATGATGATTTTTATTCATTTCCTTCAGGTTTCTGTGTGAAGGGAGACATTACATTGAAAGCAACTAAGCATGTCGCAGCCGTTAAGAAAGAGGCAACATCTGAGAACAAACTCTGCCCAGATGGAAAGAGCCAGTGTCCATCTGGATCTACTTGTTGTAAACTTGCATCTGGAAGCTATGGATGCTGTCCTTTACCTGAAGCTGTTTGCTGTAGCGATGGAGTGCACTGTTGTCCTAATGGATACAGTTGCAGTGGTGGTAAGTACACCAATTTTTGATGTACTGTTGTTACAATCTTATTTTCGACTTCATGTGTCATAAAATAAGCATCAAAGATCTGAATTGCAATTATGAATGATGATGATTTTTATTCATTTCGTTCAGGTTTCTGTGTGAAGGGAGACATTACATTGAAAGCAACTAAGCATGTCGCAGCCGTTAAGAAAGAGGCAACATCTGAGAACAAACTCTGCCCAGATGGAAAGAGCCAGTGTCCATCTGGATCTACTTGTTGTAAACTTGCATCTGGAAGCTATGGATGCTGTCCTTTACCTGAAGCTGTTTGCTGTAGCGATGGAGTGCACTGTTGTCCTAATGGATACAGTTGCAGTGGTGGTAAGTACACCAATTTTTGATGTACTGTTGTTACAATCTTATTTTCGACTTCATGTGTCATAAAATAAGCATCAAAGATCTGAATTGCAATTATGAATGATGATGATTTTTATTCATTTCGTTCAGGTTTCTGTGTGAAGGGAGACATTACATTGAAAGCAACTAAGCATGTCGCAGCCGTTAAGAAAGAGGCAACATCTGAGAACAAACTCTGCCCAGATGGAAAGAGCCAGTGTCCATCTGGATCTACTTGTTGTAAACTTGCATCTGGAAGCTATGGATGCTGTCCTTTACCTGAAGCTGTTTGCTGTAGCGATGGAGTGCACTGTTGTCCTAATGGATACAGTTGCAGTGGTGGTAAGTACACCAATTTTTGATGTACTGTTGTTACAATCTTATTTTCGACTTCATGTGTCATAAAATAAGCATCAAAGATCTGAATTGCAATTATGAATGATGATGATTTTTATTCATTTCGTTCAGGTTTCTGTGTGAAGGGAGACATTACATTGAAAGCAACTAAGCATGTCGCAGCCGTTAAGAAAGAGGCAACATCTGAGAACAAACTCTGCCCAGATGGAAAGAGCCAGTGTCCATCTGGATCTACTTGTTGTAAACTTGCATCTGGAAGCTATGGATGCTGTCCTTTACCTGAAGCTGTTTGCTGTAGCGATGGAGTGCACTGTTGTCCTAATGGATACAGTTGCAGTGGTGGTAAGTACACCAATTTTTGATGTACTGTTGTTACAATCTTATTTTCGACTTCATGTGTCATAAAATAAGCATCAAAGATCTGAATTGCAATTATGAATGATGATGATTTTTATTCATTTCGTTCAGGTTTCTGTGTGAAGGGAGACATTACATTGAAAGCAACTAAGCATGTCGCAGCCGTTAAGAAAGAGGCAACATCTGAGAACAAACTCTGCCCAGATGGAAAGAGCCAGTGTCCATCTGGATCTACTTGTTGTAAACTTGCATCTGGAAGCTATGGATGCTGTCCTTTACCTGAAGCTGTTTGCTGTAGCGATGGAGTGCACTGTTGTCCTAATGGATACAGTTGCAGTGGTGGTAAGTACACCAATTTTTGATGTACTGTTGTTACAATCTTATTTTCGACTTCATGTGTCATAAAATAAGCATCAAAGATCTGAATTGCAATTATGAATGATGATGATTTTTATTCATTTCGTTCAGGTTTCTGTGTGAAGGGAGACATTACATTGAAAGCAACTAAGCATGTCGCAGCCGTTAAGAAAGAGGCAACATCTGAGAACAAACTCTGCCCAGATGGAAAGAGCCAGTGTCCATCTGGATCTACTTGTTGTAAACTTGCATCTGGAAGCTATGGATGCTGTCCTTTACCTGAAGCTGTTTGTTGTAGCGATGGAGTGCACTGTTGTCCTAATGGATACAGTTGCAGTGGTGGTAAGTAAACCAATTTTTAATGTACTGCGGTTACAATCTTATTTTCGATTTCATGTGTTATGAAATAAGCATTAAAGATCTGAATTGCAATTATGAATGATGATGATTTTCATTCATTTCCTTCAGGTTTCTGTATGAAAGGGGACATGGTGCTGAAAGCGACTGAGCATTTTCCAGCTGCAAAAGTAGAGAATGAAGTGAAAACAGATGGTAGTGAGTTTATTACATGTCCAGATAAGAAAACATTATGTGTTGCTGGTACTACTTGCTGTCAAGATAAAGAGAAGTCCTCGTTTAGTTGTTGTCCAATAAAAGATGCAATTTGCTGCGATGATCACATTCATTGTTGTCCTAATGGATGGAAATGTAACACAGAACAAGGTATGACTGTAGTGATGTGTATCAAAGAGATGTTGCGCGCTATTGCGGAGAAATGTTAATTTCTTCTTGTTTGATTTTGTGAATGTATTTTCGGTATTTTTAGGGACTTGTTATCATAAGAAAACGTTGCAAAAACTTCCTCTACTGAAAAAAATTCCTGGAAAGAAAGTTACTGGTACAAAATGTTTTTATTTTTTTGTTACATACATTTAATTCATCCCAGGAAAATGGAAGGGGCATTTTTGCTTTTTCATAACCTTTACAAATCATGAAATTTTCGTATTTTTTTATTTTAGCTGACAAGAAGAAACAGATGCAGGACCCTTATATTAGATTCTAAATCCAGCCACCTAAAAGTAGATGATTTTTTGTGATTTCTCTGAGTGGTTTCTTTGCTAAGGTTTTTTCTAATTGATAATTTTTTCTCGTTTTTGAGATTGCTTAATGCGCTCAGAATAGAATTTATAAAGTAAATTTTTTGTATTTTACAATTAAGGCTAACACGCACATCATTGAAGTGTATGTTTATATTATTTGATCTTCTGTTTTTAAAAGCTCTTCGGGAGAACGTGACATAATAAGAAAATATCACAATTTTTCTTAAAAATGGTAGGCTGTGCTATATAAAAGGATAAAAAGGATGTTGGTTACAAATATGAGGTAAGTAAATATGAAAATGAATCATGTTGTTGAAGAGTCATCTGAGCAGAATTCTTTCAAACATTTTTCAGTTCGAATATTTCTTCATTGTTATGCTCATCCGGCTCATTGGGTCTGTCTAATGAGGGTTTGTCATAGTAAGGCAAGAATGGAACAAACTTGAGCCACTTTTTGCCAACCCAAACACTTGTAATACCAAGTGGGTCATACACGTGCATTGAGGATTGAGTGTCGTTTGTTGAGTCTTGAGGTGATGTAATTCGACGCCATTTTTTCAGGCCTCTTTCTTCATCTGTTCCAGGTAATAAATTATCAAGGATCATAGCGATACAACCCGATATTGCCATGTTTGTTTTCAAAAGAACTTCGATGATCTCATCTGCTTCTTTTGAACCTGAAAAACAGACAAGGATTACTCAAGCAAGTAAGCAAATCATACCCAATGTGATATACTTTTCTTGATCTCTGTTGTTATATATGCGGAGTAATTCTTCTTGGCCTTTTTAGTTTGCAATGCCCCCAAGAAAGCAAGAAGTTCTGAAGACCTTTTCAAGACTATACCAAGTCCTGGAAAGGCGACAAAGTCACCAGAGACAGCTTGAAAGTTCCTCCCATCCCAGGTTATTGTTATCATTTGTTACAAATTGTAAATAAAAATTGCTAACACCCCACAACAAACCTGTGTCAATGGCGTCCGTATTTTTCTTGATCCATTCTGGAACCACCATTCCCGTGAAGAAGGAGAATCCCAAAACAAACAAGTTTCGCGACGAATTCAAGTCGATGAATTGCAAATTGGATAACCCAATGGCGAGTATCATTCCAAACAATGACCAAAACATTGCACCAATAATCGGATCTGGGATGGTGGTAAAAAGAGCTCCGAATTTCCCAAAACACGCCAGAATAATCATAATAATTGCACCACATTGGATCACTCTGCGACTTCCAACCTAAACAGAAGACACAGGTATTGTGAATATAGCTGGTTTTTTATAGGAAACCAACCTCGACATTGACAGTATACTTCAGTTTCTAAAGCCATCAGAAAATTGCAGAACTCCAGTTTCTTAAAAGTTTCTTCCCAGTTTTTTATCGTCACCCCAAAAGCCAAAATATTCAAAGAAAAATATGAAATTTGGATTTTTATAATTTTCCAAACTAAATCAGTCTCTTAAATCTCTTGCTTTCGATTCTGCAATAGCTTAATATTCTTTTATTTAAATACTTGTTTCTTATAGACAGTTGACAGTTGCTGTGTTGTACAATTCTAAAACCAAACACTTTACTCAACTTACTTTAGTCATGCCAATTGCTCCGATGTTTTCACTAGCAGATGTGGTGCCATTACCAGAGCCCAGTGCCCCAGCCACAATGCACCCGATACCTTCGATGCCAATACCACGATTGATGGCATGTTTGGGTGGTGGGGGTGCCCCACTTAATCTAGCACATGCGTAGTAATCTCCGACTGATTCTATCATCGATGCCAGAATGCCAGCAAACATGCCAACGACTCCAGTCACATGTACAGTTGGTCTACCCCACTGGCCTTAAGAAAAGGATTACGGATTATTTATGTAATTGTGTATTTATGTAACAAAACAAAATACGGTATATTTATGTGATGGTTGGGTTTATATATGTAATGGTTCGTGGAATATCCAGAGACGCTATGGCTTTTGAAGAACCCCTTTGGGGTCAACGGAAACGTCTGTGGGGAAGACGAGACACCAAATAGCCCTGTTCACACTTACACAAACTAACCCGGGTTCGGGTTAAACTAACCCAGGTCAGTTTTTGTGTAGTGTGAACGCAATTAACCCGGGTTCGACCTGGGTTAATCTAACCCACCTCTGGAGATGGGTTCGCCCCTGGTCGAACCTGGATTAGTTTTGCTTGAGAGTCGTGTGAAGTCATATTTTCAGAAAACAATGGGAAACAATAGACCTTTGTAAACAATAGGGCTCAACCTGAAAAACAGGTTTCTCAATTGCGGGGCCTTGCTGCCTGGATTCACTAGGGATTTTAAATGTGACAATACCACATGGCACATCATTATGAACTTATGCATACATAAGAGACTACGAACGAGATCAAGCTGTTTCAGGTTTGAGGAGTTCAGCTTGGTATTGGTATGTGTTCCGTATCAGTTTCAGAAACAAAAATGTCTGCCAACCTGGATAAGGCACACGAAACCACTTGGCACTGTTGAGGACATATGACCGGGCATCAGTCCGAGCTAAGTATCCGGGCTTTTTGGAGTCGTACGGAAAGCCGCCAGCAGCAGTTATTATGGCAGAGAGGATCCACGAGAGTATAATGGCAAAGAGAATCTGCAATGCAATGCAAGTATCACAGTGTCTTCATCGACGGGGAAGATACATATGCAATTATGTCATATTTTTCCAAGGGTTTTTGAAAAGCAAGAATATATGTACCGGAAAAAGTTTGAATAACGGAGACCAAACGATGGTGCATTTCCATGTGGATGATATCCAGGGTAGCGGAACTTTTAAATTGTGGATAACTTGCGAGAAAAGTATTACGAATAATACAGTCCTGGAATAAAGAATAATTTTTGGCTCAAACTTAGCCACAATCTTGTTGTTATAATTACGAATTACAATAACAACCCGCATATGAGAATTGCAACTTTTGCATCCAGTCCATTGTTAAAAAACAATAAGCCATTGTTAAAAAACAATAGGCCATTGTTCCCTTTATTGTTTTGAACAGAAGTATCATACCGGAGGTTCTTAATCACTGGGGTTTATATGCGGGTTTTTACTGCATTTTACGCCCATTTCCACGAGAAAGGTTTTTAAAATTTTCTCACATGCTAGCAATGCCCCAATTCTTGCCTGAAACAAAAAAGCATTGAGCTGTTTACTTTAAATCTAATGATGCGGTGATATGAAGGTGATTTGTTACATGAAGATTTGGAGGAAAAGAGAAGAAGGAAACGGGTTGATGGGATTGATATTTCTCTTACTTGAAAATGTCGCGGCTGCATCGAATAATGATAAGCCAATGATCGCAATAGTCGGGGCAATAGTTAATGGTCCAACATATCGAATGATTAGACCGATAAAGCCGCTGAATCCTACTGCAACTTGCAAAAGTGAAGCAACCATTATTGATCCTTGAACCTAGTGAGAGTGAAACACTTAAATTACAAGCCAATGTTGTTTAGTACCTAATGACGTTATATTTATAACTACAGTATATATGCCACAGTTAACCCGCTTCATATAAACGGGGTCTCAGAGAGAGGGGGGGTGGATATAGCTTTTACGGTAATTACCTCCAACATCCCAATTCTCCAATCATGATGTTTCTTATTTCCTGAAAATACCGCAGGTGACAAAAAAAATATTGACACAGAAAATACAAAATTGGATGCAAAATTTAAAAAATACACGTCTTTTTCAAGAGAGTTTTTCAGAGCAGCACGTAAACTTTCTTTGCAATTTTCCAATTTCAATACAAAAATTTTATTAGCAACAATTGAAAAGTTTTACTTGACCAAACATTCACGCTTTTGAGTACGTAAACTTGTTAATTTTTTTGGTTTCAAAGACCCAGTACTAAACTTTTATTCACGAGCCGATAATACTGCTCTCTTATAAAGCACTTCCACATAACAACAAATGTGCACATCACCTAGACTCATTACATTACGTCCCAGTGCCTCGCTCGCTACTCGCTCAACTCAACACAACCGAGCGAGCAAAATGAGTGAGACACAGGGATGCAATGTAGTGAGTGTACACATCACCTGGGTTCTGTGTTGTTGTTGTTGCTGTACTGTTGAACGTTCCATTTGTGTGATCTGGAAACAAAATGTTTCATGTCACATTTACAAACTGTTGTAATTCAATAGCAACAATCACAATTCGAAATGCTTTGAAAAACCAACGTGTATGTGTACTTGTGTTTAATGAATCCTTGCAGCTAAATTGGGGCAATGATAAGATGGCTATAGTCGGTCCGAGAAAGGAAAACGTGGCACCTTGTACGATTGGTAATCTAAAAATAAAATTGAGATGGATATATGTACTACACCAAATTTTGGAAACTTCACCCGTGGCAAAAACCCGGGTTAGTTTGTGTAGTGTGAGTAAGACACTAGATTGAAATATCAACTGACCGATTACCAATGGTAGATTGTAATAGCGTCGCTATGCCGGAAGCAAAGAAAATCGTACTGATGACTTCACTCAATATCAACGGGTTTTTGTCGATGCAAAGGTGGGGTGCGAGGATGAATGGAACTGCAACTGTGGCACCAAACATCGTCAAATAATGCTTCACAAAAACATACAACAGTATTTTATTTATTCGTAAAAAATAAATAAATAGGTAAATAAAATCGGCTATCTTTATTCCGGATTCCGGATTCGGTGTTTTAAAGATAGCCAATAAAACCCACATTATTGACAATTATGTTTCCAAAATAATTGGTAAAATGTCTACCTGTAATCCAAGAAAGATACATAAAGGCCATGGCGGATTATCATCAATTTTATATTGCAACCCAAGAGGATTGCCTTCAGCAACAGCAGTGTTTTCAATTTCAACTGACTCAAGAAGATTCACGTGTGTTGGCCCGGCCTAAAATATAAACCAACTATGTTAATGTTTACATGAGTATGTTACGTCTTTTAAGTGAGAGCGATGAAGAAATGGCGATACCTCGTTTTCTTCGCTGGATATGTTGGCCTTCATTTTAACAGCCACACTGTAATTATTAGAGCAACAACAACTGTATGTATACTGTTAAAGTCAAAACAAATAAGCAACTAAACGTCGTCTCGACCCTTTTTAATGCAGGCGGATGTTATTGATTAGTTCTTCGAAATGAAAACAAACCAAATCAATGTCGTTCAACCTGCGTATACAAAACTTGCCAGGACAGGAAGACCGGCATGCATGGCATGGCATGGCATGGCAGGCTATGGCATGGCAGTAACAATTCGCCGCATGTAATCTGATCTGCGGATAACCTCCAGGCTCATTTTCTGCTCAAACGTTAAAAAACAGCAGGCTATTGTTCTGGAGCAATTTTCAGCAGCATGCAAAAATATTCCTCGCCGGACCGACTGTCTGGTGACGTTTTTAACTTTTGCAAAGGGGAAGCACGGGCTAACTGTAGTTTTATTTGTACATGTCTCTGAAGCAAACAACATAAAATATTGCACGGAAAATTGCAGCAACATGTTACACTGGGCAATACAGCAAAATAAAACCCCAATTTAGCATTCTATTAATGGAATATTGCAGCAAAAATTGCCCGGTGTAACCCATGATGTTTATACCTCGTTTGTGTCTTGTTTTCGTCTGATGCATAATTCGCCTCTGTTCTTTGCTCCATGTCTCAGCACATTAGTTTTCAGCAGTGAATGACAATGACTGGAAAAATTCAATTTTTAATTTCAAAAGAAACAGGACAATGATCAATGACAAAAACAAAGGACAAATACAGCATGGAAGAGAGGCACAATACCATGCAATGAGACCATGTGATCATCGCGTACTCGAGGCTCGCTTTCTTTGCGGCGTTTGCGGCGTCGCGTGTTGTCTTTCGCTGTCCCATCGTATCGACTGCTGGACGAGTTCAAGTTCCTTTTCTTCGCTTTTCCTCTTAATCCTTATCTCTGGTTGAAAATAAAGCTATTTCCACATCTTTTAGCATACTAGCTCCAGCTAAATCAAGATGAGCGAATCTGAACGATCAAATTGTATCGAGGTAAAAGTTTTTAGGTCACATTTTTGCGTATACCTAAATTTCTTTGTGTGAGCGAGCAAATCTCGAAATGAATTTGTAAGATCACGCGGTTGTGCCAAGACCTGGGCCTTAATTTTGCATGGAAGCTGGAAAGCTCTATTGAACTTTCTCTTTGATTGATTCCCCGACAGTCAAGAAACATGAGCTGGTTTTCTGATGTAGCAGCTCTTTAGCTTCACATGTGAGGCCAGCTGAAAACATGATGAATCTCTTCCTTGGCACAAAACGCACCTTGCTCCACTCGATAGATCGTTGCATTGATTTGAGTGAACGTCTCCATTGATGCTTGATGCCATGATATTATTTCTTTAGATAAAAGATAATTATGAAAGATATTCGCTGAATCATTTTTGCATTCCAAAACATTATGAAGATGATTTGCAGAATATCATGATCCCAAGAGGATTGGTTCTTGACAGGTAGTATAAATTTTTATTTTAGAGTTGCCACAATTTTTATTTTAGAGTTGCCACCACCACACAGAGTTTTTAACAGAAAACACTATCTCTATTTGTAAACAATTAAATCACTTTTTGCAAGGGTTGAAAGAGTTGCAAGAGATATTCATAGAGAGTTTAAATCTGGCCCAATTGTTGCACTTTGTGTGTTGAAAGGAGGATATCAATTCTTCAAAGATCTCTTGCAACATATTAAAGATCTCAATGCCAATGCAGGTAGTACCAAAGTCTTATCCATCAATGTTAACATTTTTGCTGGAGAGTGACTCCAAAACCTGCTGCCCAAAGTGTTTGTTTTGTGGCTTTTCTTGTTTTTAAACTTGGGATATATCTATTTCCAGGTCATTCAGTGCAACTTGGCATTGATTTTATAAGAGCGAAAAGCTATGTTGTATGTACAATTTCTTTTCATCTGTACTTCATCAAAATATCTCCAACTATCATTTGCTTACAACCAACCTTCAGT
The DNA here is from genome assembly GCA_013076295.1 of Sanderia malayensis. Taxonomy (NCBI): domain Eukaryota; kingdom Metazoa; phylum Cnidaria; class Scyphozoa; order Semaeostomeae; family Pelagiidae; genus Sanderia; species Sanderia malayensis. Next base: position 5,427,088 of record RQOL01000466.1, on the reverse strand, counting down.
CAGCAAAATACAGTTCCCATGCTGACAGACAAGTTGTTATAACCTTTTTTCGATGTCATTTTTATAGAATGAGAAAAGTAGTGGGGAAATTGAAATTATAGGCAATGATGACTTCTCTGGCTTGAAAGGAAAGGTATTTATCACAAGCTTTTATGAAATATACAAATTAGTTCTATTTTTATGTTTTATGTTTTATTATGTTCATGTAAATCTATGTTCCTTTTTAGCATGTTTTGATTGTTGAGGTGAGAGCTGGACAGCAACAACTGGAATATTTCTGAATATGTAAATTTGGCAAACTCAGCCAATGACTACCAATTAAGAAATGTGCCAACTTTTGGCAAAAATCAATTCTACATATCTCAGATAGGGAATTACCAGAACATTCAATGCTTTTGATTTTTATATATTCAACCTCAAACAAGAGGTCATCATCAGAGTAAAACTATTGTACAGATAAAGGGTTTAAACGAGAAAAATATGCAATTAAGAGAAGGCAATGCAATCAATCGAAGCTTAAAAGGAGATGACTTCACTTGAATATCAAGTCTTATTTTTTTTTTTATACATAATGCTTCCCAGAGTTCTCTTATTTTGTAATAAGAGAACTAAGAAAATAAAAATGTTGAGTTTCTGGCTATTTTGTCTCTGATTAAACTGTATGCCCAAGTAGATACTTAAAAAATTTATCATATTTATTTTCAGGACATCATTGAAACCGGAAATACGATGAAAAAACTTGTTGAGTTGATATCACAGTATAATCCTGCCTCTATAAAAGTTGCGAGGTGAGTTTGAAGTTTCTGTTATACATACACATTATTCATCAAGTATCCATGAATCAACCATGCGTTTTGAGAGCTATTCAAATGGCAGCTTGTAACTATCACTGCATTTTTTATTAATTTTTTTAGCTTACTGATTAAGCGAACTGGGAAACCTTGTGCTTATAAACCAGATTGTAAGTCTGATAATTTGTTTTAACATTTGCATTTTTCGTGTTGTGTCAAATCATTGCTGGCTTAATTTTGCTTTATTTTTAGTTGTAGGTTTTAATATCCCTGATGAATTTGTTGTTGGCTATGCTTTAGTGAGTTTTCATGTTTAATATCCAATTGATTTAAGTTTCAATTCACCAACATTTATAATACATTTTTCAATTAATTTTTTATGATATTTTCAGGATTATAACGAATACTTCAGAGATCTAGATGTGAGTTTGTTTATTATTTTTATGTTTTTTCCAACCATTATCTATGTTTTCTTTGCTGATATTATTTTGTGTTATTAATTTTTTGTGCTAAATAATTTATATTTATTTTCTTTTTAGCATATTTGCGTTGTATCAAATGAAGGTGTAAAGAAGTACCAAATGTAATCTTAACTGTTTCTATCTTTGAACTATCTTGTAGTTGCACTCTCAATAATTTTCTTTCTTTTTTTGTAATCAAGTTACATGAAAAACTTTAATCTGTAAAGTTTCATTTATTATGATAAAACTAATGTTCTTTTTTTCATTGGATTTTTATTCCATGTTTGAAATGCCTTCACCTCTTTGATCTTGAACCACCAATGTCTACCAATCAATTCTGTACACATTGCACTCTAATATAAGATGTCTTCAATATTATCAACTGTCTATGATAATATGCCAGTTTTCAAGTCCCGTGGGGGTGCCATTCTACGTGCCTGCATATGACTTTGTATAGAGGTCATGTAGAATGGCATTGAAACTGGAATTTCCAGCAACCCCTCAGAATATGGTTTCTTGAAATGGTCTTCTATTTTCTTTTGGAATTAGCGTGCAAAGTTATTTTAGCCAATGAACGTGATAGAAGCACTTGGCATTTTTCTCCTGGCCGCTTGGCATTTTCCCATTTCCCATTTTGTGTGAGCCGCTGTGCTGCTGCAACTGTTTATTAGTTATCCCCCCTGCCTCTCCCACTGTGGAATTGCATGTGGCATGTGCATGTGCATTGCATGTCTCTCTTGGTCTTGGGCCACACACGAAGTCAAATTGAAAATGCCAGGTAAAAGAAAGAAAAACACTCCCAGACGTTTGGATGAAGCAAAACGGTCTTGTATTAATTGGAATTCAAACAACTCGTCTGCAAGTCCATGCTTATGCCTTGGTGATAACAATGATGATATCGAAGAGAAAAGGGAGTGTGTGGCTAACGGGCCTAAAGTTTGTAGAAACCCTGAGAGTGGGACTGCAGGGAAGAAATGTCCTTATGCTTCCATTCAGATAGATTATGGAAGTAATCCAGACGAAAAATCTGTTTTGCACGATAATGTATTTCTAATTGGAGAGCTGGTATTCAGAATTGATGGAAGTAATGATAATGTTAGCCAACTGTTTCAAAAACCTATCAACAACAATGATGATAATAATGAAAACGTTTCTTCATTGTATTTAACTATTTTCCAACAAGATGTAAATGGAGGCTTACTTGGCGAGATATCAGTATGCTCTAAATATCAGGGAAGCTCAAAGAGAATTTTGCAGAATTTATTGAGTGGCTCACTTTTATATTGTAATGAGATTATCACAAGCCTTGAATACTTGTCTGAAAAGGGGAAAATAAGTTTAAAATTCAATAACCAGAGCTCAGAAAATGCTTCATTGAAGATTTTGGTTAAATTATCTCCACCACAAGGAGATGTGACAGATTTAAATTTATTACCAACAAAAAAAATTGCAGACAGACATATGAAATATGTTATGCAGTATTTTTATCCAAATTCAAGAATAGATATCACATCTGATAATCACAAGAAATGTTTTCATTACACTGGTGAAATGATTCAAGAACTGTATAATCACATCATGAAATATCATCAAGAAAATTCTGATTTCATCACTGCGATAGATGATGAGGACTTTGGGCTATCATCAAATAATATGCTTTCCGCAGCACCTCAAGATGCTGCTCATGGCTCTTTTGAAAGTATTAGGAGAAATATGGATGAACTTCAGGAAGATTCTCTATTTGATATTGATGAATCAAGTTGTTCTTCCAAGCAATCGGAAATGACTGAATTTGTTAATGAATCAAGTAACAATCATGATCATGTTAAAGATTTGTTGCCTTCTTTGAGGCAATACCAGCAAGATGCTGTTGATTGGATGATAAAAAAAGAAAACACAGAAGAATATGAATATAGTATGAATCAAAATTTCACTTCAAATGAAATTCTATTACCAGTGGACATTTCATGTTGCCCACACCAGATATATCCAGCATCGAGTTTGCTTCTGCTTTGCAAGCACAGGAAGAAAAAGTTTTCATTTTTATTCATTTTCTGCTGATCTGAAAGCAAACATTGTTCAGAGGGAAACCAATTGTGCTTGTGTAGAAAATTGTGCCATTATAATATAGTTTTACTTATTTAGTTACTGTAATAATCCCCTACCATAAGAAACACCCACAAACTTGCTCCTGTGAAGTGATAATGAAATTACATTTGGATAATGTATTGCTTTTCAAAATCCTTGGTGTAGCGCAAATAGTCATTTAAGGAATCTCTTGTTGTGAGCTTTACATGGAATGCACCCTAGTTTCAATATGCCATTTGCATCAGCTTATTATTCAATTTTTTCATCTCCTCATCATCTTTAGAAGACCGTGATGAACATGTTTTATGGACAAAGCTATCCACAATTGACAACAAGACCTTTTATTACAACCCTTACACAGCACGGTAAAACTACAAACGTTTATACGCTTCATAGAAGAAGATAATTGTCGGCTAAGGTTAGGTCACTTGATCCTTCTTATTTGCATTTTTAGGCTTGCATCAAAGATGGTTAAGATGCATCTTCCTCATGGTGGAATTCTTGCAGACGAAATGGGTTTGGGTAAAACAGTTGAAGTGTTAGCATTGATCCTTGACAATGCAAAGCAAAGCAAGTTTATACTTCCCCAATGCTCTTCAGATGATCTTGTGCACCATGCAGGCTTTAGCGTTGAAGACAAGCTGAATGACTGTAGCTCATGGTGTTGTATTTGCAATGTTAGAGTAAACTTTGAAAAGAGAATAGTAGAATGCAATCAGTGTAAGTCACTGATTCATTTTGAATGCGCTGGTTCAAATGAAAGATTTCTTGGGGAGTACATCTGTGTTGGATGTGTGTCAAAGCAGGTAATTTTTAGCATGGTTTAATTTGTAATTTTGAAAATTCGCGCGTCAAACATTCGCCAAATTGGCCAAAATTCGCCAAATTCGTGATTGCACAGGCTCGATTACCAAATCCTTGTTTATCCTTAGATAATCGAAACACATTGTACACTGATTGTGTCACCAGAAACTATCGTTAATCAGTGGATGGAAGAAATTGATAGACACGTGAAGCAAGGAGCATTAAAATACTTGGTTGGTTCACTACTTTTTCCTCATAATTATTTTCTTCCTTGGTTTCCCATGTGTTTCATGAAGTCGTAAAAGAACATTCATTATTTCTTTCTTTCGTCAGATGTACAGAGGAGTGGGAAAAGACGGTTTTATACAACCTTCAATTCTAGCAGAGTATGACATCATTATTACAACTTACGCAACTCTGAGAGCTGATTTTTATCATGTTCAGGCAGAAGAAGGTTATTATTTATTATTTATTTGTCTTTATTTTGCGTTTTAAAATGGTAAAACCTGCAGTTTGTCACAACATCGTACATTAGATCAGTATTTTAGCACGTGATCTGTACGGGGGCGTAAATGCAAACTTTTTTCGGGGGGGGGGTGCGATTAAAAGACCGAGTTACTTCCACGAGGGACCGATTTTTTAGATGAATAATAAAGTTTTCCAAATTGTACAACGCAGGGTACAACTTGGTTTAAGACTATTAAAAGCAAGAGACAGTTCAAGCCCACAGCTGGATCGGGACTGACTTTATCACTAAAATAGTAACTGGGACCGGGTTTTAAAAACTTTGGGGGTGTCACAGCCCCACATTTGCTCCCCTGGATCTGTGAGATGAATGCTTAAGTGTATTCATTTTTTTATTTTAGCCAAGTTAAGATCAATGCGAAGTCAGAAGAAGTATGTAACAATTCCAAGTCCTCTGATATCGCTAAAGTTTTGGAGGGTAAGCAACCTTCGATATTTTTGTTCTAATTGCATCATTAGTTGTTACCCCCGGTTTAGTCGTTTATTTGCAAGTCAAACTTCACCATCGCTAACGGGAGGTGGTATTTGGCCGTGTTGACACCATGTCTTGTTTGCTTCAGAGTTGATATAATTATGAGAGAAAGACTTGCATTGAGAAGCTAAAAATGAGAAATATTCAGGACCTTTTTAACATTAAGACTGGGCGGGGAAATGCCCCTCCATTCCTCAACCTTCCGTCCCCCAGTCAAAATGATTTTCACCCAATAAGTTTATCCCCCTTTTAACCCCACTAAAAGTTTGTTAAAAAAGGCTCTGGAAATATTATAAATTATTACAATTCTATTTCGCATTGCACTGTGTTATGTTTGTGTGTGATATGTAGAAGCTAAGTTTGCAACACATACATTCTGCCATTGGTATATTAATGACCTACTAGAATGACGCTAGAATGCATCAATGAAACTAGAATGCATGAATTCGATAACAAAGCTACTACAAACAAGAGTAGAAACATTTCAAAATCATATTATTGGATTCGTGACGAACAATGAGCTTTGAAATCGCGTCTGACTTGAAAAACTCCGTCAACTTACGACCTTTGTAACTAGCTAGCTAATCCAACCATGGAGCAGAGTATTAAAACTCTACGGGAAGTTAAGAAATTTAACATTGGGTTATCGAAAGTGTTTATAGCAGGCATGCTAGAAAGAATGAGAAGTAGAGGAAAGACACAAACTATGGCGTGACAGCATCTATCGATTGCACAAGTAAGCTTGGAGGATGAATTAAACAACATATAAAAGAACCGTAGTCAATGGAGAATGCTATTTCATGTTGGTTCGCAATCTTGCCTGCCTGAAGACAGCGGTATGGTGAATTAGGACATAATATGTGCTGGTCTCATTGGTGCAAACGAAAACTCAACTTTTTATTGCAACTTGAAGTGAGGTTGTGGGCCGTCCATGGCGGTACTGCAATACCAGGACAACCCGTGTCTGGGGTGAAGCAAGCTTCAGACCCACAGACCAATTCCAAAAATCAGTTTGGACCTATATAACAATAGGCGAACTTCTCAGTTTCCGGTTTGAGTAAAAACGGGTAGAACTTAGCCAAAAGGCCGAGAAGCGATAACGACATTGGGTTTCCTATCGACCGGTTGAAGCAAGGGTGACCGGTCACACGTGGGTTACATGCATTTGACGCGCATGCGCAAGAGAGTGGTTCTGGAGACAGTGTTGTGTTTAGTTTTTTGTTGTTCAACAAAATGTTCGATAGCCCCCTCCAGAGGTGTGTGTTCCCAATGTTTAAGAAGGCCTTTTAAAGTAGAAAAGTCACCGTTTTGATTAGAGAATTGTCCTTTTGCAAGAAAAATAATTGCCCTTCAAAATGCGTTCATGGCTGCGTCCAATTTTGCTTCGAAATTCCCTCTTTTGTGCATGTATGTGCAGTGATGAAAAATCTTTAATATGAAAACTGTTTCTGATTGATTATATCTAATAGCATTATTATTAATTTTGTTAAGATTTGTCTGGATGAAGCACAGATGATTCAATGTACAACAACGAGAACAGCAGAAATGGCGATCAGAATCCAAGCTGAACATCGATGGTGTGTCACAGGTACACCAGTTCAAAAAGGACTAGAAGGTTTGTTATTCACGTTATCATTGACTTTCACTGGCCTCCCTGTGTCATAAATTCACTTTAACAATTCTCTATATCTATGTTTATTTGAATATATATTTATCAATCTCAACTCTTTTAGATATTTATGGAATGGTACTTTTTATCGGCGTTTTTCCATATTGCATCAAAGCTTGGTGGACTAAGTTGCTCTACGAGCCTCTGATTCATGGAGACAATCAGCCTCTTTTTCGCCTTTTATCACGTATTATGTGGCGAACAGAAAAGAAGAATGTTCTTGATCAGGTATGGTGAATTTATATCCGTGCATCATCGGTATAAAATCGTGTGGCACGATGCTAATGCATAATGCGACACGATTTTACATGCTGCAGTCAGTAAATCTAAAGTAGGCAAGGGTATTTGTTATTTTCGCTATCTGGTAATGGAGCTAACAAGTGTGTAGCCAGTGTGTTTTCATTGGTCATTAATTGCAGATCAATTTACCTGAGCAAGTTGAACAAGTTACAAAGTTGGCATTTTCTCCTGTCGAGCGTCACTTTTACGAAAAGCTGCAGGAAATATGTGCGGCTAATACCATGAAGGTATGCAAATCTAATGCATGACTAATGATTTTGCTTCATATTTGCTGTTTATTACTACTCCCTGGCGACATTTAAGATTGCATTGTTTATCAATGGGGTACGTCATTGCTTCAGGGGGTTGCTAATTTGTGTTTCACAGGAGATTCATAAATGGAGTGAAACTGAAACAGCTTTAAGTGATATTGACAAATCAAGTCTACACAAGGTATGGCTACGTTTCTCCTCATCTTCATTCTCGTTTATACATATAAGTGGAGAATTTAGTTATAAATATCGTTTAATTTGTTTTTTTCTCGTTGTTGTAGCTTTTGGCACCTCTTCTGCGCCTGCGCCTCGCCTGTTGTCATCCACATGTCGTTCGTGGTGGAGTTCTTTCATTACAGAAAACGTATATTATTATGATCACATTAATTATTATTCTGTTGACTATCTTTAAAGTCTTTATCATCTAATATTTCTATGTATTCTGCCCCCCTCCCCACTTTGTCATTTTACAGTATTCAAAAAGATTTCAATGCGCTTGTGCATGAATTAAAGGTAGTGAATAATTCTCTGTGTTTTTTTCAGGCATCTGACAATGGAGAAGTTGTTAGAGCGACTGATAACCAAATCCAAATTAGAGTGCATGGATGCTCATCGTCAATTGATGTGTTCAATAAATGGTTACACTCTTTTTTTTTTACAATGATAACTTTACTTATGCTATTCTTGAATTTCGATTGTTTTTTGGCAATTTTGAACATCAATGTTCTTATAGACTATATTCTTGCGAAAAAAGTGTGAAGTGAGATTTTCTTTCTTGTGGCAACAAGTTTTTTACTCTCTATTATACTTGTAAAAATTACATATTTTTTCATTTACTTTTAGGCTTGGCAGCAATTGACATAATCGAGGAAAAGGTTTGATATTTTTTTCTACTGCTATATGCATTGCTATTGATGGACTGACTGATTGTTTGATTGGCTGGCAAATACGTTTACTATATTTGCATTTGTTCACGCGTTAAGCGCGGAGGGACAACTGAATAGCCTTAGGCTAATCCGAGCTGTGTGGTCTCGGTCGTTCCTCTTGAAAATGTGACCACACCCTAGACTCACTGCATTACGTCCCAGTGCCTCGCTCGCCCAGTTACTGTTTAAAAACTGGCAAAAAATTTGAGCCTCGTTGTGATGTAATGCTACAAGATTAAAACTTGGAAAATGCCGGGGAGTCGGAGACTTGAAAATGCAATGAAATGAGCGAGCAAAACGAGCGAGGCACAGGGACGCAATGTAGCGAGTCTAACCACACCCCGTGATTCCGTTTTGCCTCGTTTGGAGTTACAGAGAGTTGACTGCAATAATCTCCTTATGCTTTTTGTGACTAGTCTGCATTGCGGCTCAAACCCAAACCCCTTTGATCAAGAGTTGAGCGACGTAACCACTTGACTAATCGTTGCTATTATAAGTTATATTCATATATAGAGTAATAGTTATTATTTATGGAAAGCATTTAGCAACCATTGAGCGTGCGTCGAAACTCGTTCTAAAATAGCCTTATTCTTCTAGTGTTTTACCTTCTTCATTATTCTGATTTTTCCATATATATATTGTTGCAGCTTTCTGATGCAATAGACAGATACAGAGATGCTATGCAGTCTTGGCTATCCCATGAAGATATGTTCAAAACAGATATACTACAGGTGTGGCATTTGAAATGAATCTTCATTTTCTATTATCTTTGTTAATTCTTAAGTTACATTATCGGTGATAAAGTTGATAATAATTCTTGAATTATTTGCAATACAACAGAAAATCCACACCATGAAGAACCTTGCTGAAGTTCTTTCTAAGGTTGATAAATGCTCCCATGCTTTATCAGACGACAAGCTGAACGAAGAGGTACTGAAGATAAGATACTTTGTATATTTATGTTACTTTATATTCTTTATACTTTATATTATTTGGTATATTTCATTTTGTAGTTTAGTAGAGAGAACCCTGGAAATATTAGCTGTCTGACTAATATGTAATCTGGCTTATCCTCTGTAAATAACGTCTATCTATCTGTCTGTCTCTTCATTTATCTATCGATTTATCTGCCTACTTTTTTTTATCTATTTATCTATCTATTTATTTATCTGTTTATCTATCTATCTAGGTCTTTCTTTTAAGGAGGCGTTAACGATACTTCATGTGTTATTTCCTATATGCTACTTGTTTAATACTTGTTAAGATGTTAATTTCTATGTCAGGTGGAGGACTTGAAAAAAGAATACTTGAAGAAGGCTGACGCAAAAGTCCTATCAACAGAACAAATGCTTGAGACGATGCAGAGTAACCTAAGGAAGTCCAAAGAAGATGTTGATTGGAAAAATCCATGGTGGATTAGAGTACTTGATTACTACCATAATAGGAATGAATGTGAAATTATTAGCAGGATTCAAAACGAGCTCGATTTACATGGAAATTGCACAAACTCGATCAGAAACAAGTGAGCAATGTATTCAGAAATCTTTTGCTCAAAAAACTTATCAAAAGCAACAGTGCTCATTTACATGCCATTTTGTGCATTAACTGTATGATTATTTTATGATGTTGTTTATATTTCAGATTTTCAACGATTTCTGGACTCCAATATATAATTTCGAATAGATTAGATTCATTGATGGTATGTCTTCGAATTTTACTAGCATTCTTGTATGCTAACATTGTAAATACTCTCATCTCTGTTATAGCCTGCGTCGCAAACCCAATGCTCGAAGGAGAATATGGTTTGCGAACAATTGATCGAGTCCTTCTTCTTGCATAAATCACTTCCAGAGATTTGTGGAAGTTATTTATGCATAAACAGCAATTACAACAGCATAAATGCTGGATTAATGCCATAAATTAGTACCCATACTCCTGCACAAATTACCACATGTAATGATTTGGTCAATTTATTTGCACATATCCTATTCTCCTTTGAGGATTGAGTCTGTGACGCAGGCTATCTCTGCTAGAGCCTAGATCTTTCCGAGCACAACAATGAAGGAGTCAATGTCTGTGATTACGTCATATTCTGTTTAATTTAAATAGGAGTTGCGTGGCACCTTGTTACAACGACTTGGAGCATTAAGATGTCAACCAACGAAAGAAATTATCATCACAACTGCAGAATGTTGTCTCAGACCCACGCAAGGGAGTGGTGCTCCCAAGTAAGCATTTATTGCATCATTAACATTTGAAAACTCTGCAGTGATATATGTCAATATATATTTAGTTTCATTCTATCCAACATGTAATTTTTAATGATGATTTATCATTTATCTTGCAGGTGTAATTTTTGTAATGTTGACGATTTATTTACGGAATATGAAAGTAGAATGTTTTTTCACCGCGGTATGGCAGATGTGTGAGTCATTTTAAAATCTTCATTCCTAAATGTCTTGCGTGGTGAATTATAACTCAGCGTTTATATTAATGGCTAAAATATTTGCTATGCTTTTCATTATTTGTTTTTAGTCAAATTGAAAATGACGAAAGCAGAAAGTTTGGTGGATTGCGAGCTGAAACTGAGTTAGATGTTGTTTTGAAAACAATCCAAGCAACCTCTCGTCAGCACTGTGAGAAACAACTTCTTACAAATCCATTTTTTCAACACAGTTCAACATATATATTATTCAACTATACATGATCTTTTATTCACCAGCTTTGTTTTATTACACCTAGATTTTGACTCCGAAATAAAGGACCATGGTAAGGCCCATTTAGAATTCATGGACATATTAAAGCAAGAATTTAAGGTTGGTTTGTTTTATCAGTCGATAATTTCATCGATATTTTTTTAAATTATATTTTGCCAATTATATTTTCTTCTTTGTTGAAGTGTTTGAGACAGCTGTGGTTTGCTCTTCATCAGAGAATATCAGCATTTGATGAACTCGAAATGTCAGTTTTAAAGCTTCGAATAAGATATCCTGGCGAAGAAACCAAAGAAAAATACGTCATCGATGTCCATGAAGTTAGCATCTGTTCTTTCAAATTCTGCACTATTTGAATATTTAATGTTATGCTGTTAATCAATAGATTAAATGGCCTAACGCGGGGGTAGTATTGAATTATGAATTTTTACCTTTTTAGGTGAAGTCTCAGCAGTTGAAACTGCAGAGTGATAGAATTATTGCTGAAAATGAATTAAGAAAAAAGAAAGGCCAACTATTCTATTTGAAAAATCTTGAAAAGGTAACCAGATTGTTATTCTGTTTCATCGATACCTTTTTGCAAGTTTTTTTACATGTCTTGTTTGTTTGTTGCAAAACATCGTTGAACCATAGTCAATAGAAATATTCTATTGACTATGGTGGAACTATGCTGCCTTTTTTAGACTCAGAATACAGAGAATGGTTCAAATCCAGAAACATGCCCTATATGCACCAAAGTTTTAGGATTTCAGGTGAAGAAATTATTGATTAACGTTTGTTTCTAATATATGTCACTTTACGTCACTTGCTCTATAAAATTTAAAAATGCTTGTTTTATGGCCTGTGTTTACTCAATGTTGTTTACTTTTGTTTTAGTGGGCTGTGTTTTGTTGCGGGCATTGTTATTGTTGCGATTGTGTTTATATGCTCGAACGACAACATAGTTTTAGCAATTTGTCAACAAGAAAGGCTATCAACATCAAATGTCCATTATGCAGAACCCGTACATTTGCTGAAGATATTTCATTTGTCATTTTGAATGCTGATGATTCTAAAGAAAAGTCTGATATTGCTGTCAAGGTATTAATCTGACTTTCGTTCTTACCTTATTTTCTTTTTGTTCCATTTTTATTTTCTCAGTTTCTTTTTGTTCGATTTCTCTTTCATTCTTTTTTCTTCCTTTCTTCTTTCCTCAGTTTCTCTCCTTTTTCTTTCACCCTTCTTTTCTTTTTTCCTTAATTTTTTTCAGTCAGTCTCTTTTTTCTTCACTTCTCTTTCTTGTTTTGCTAACCACCTTGTTCTGCTCTTTGTTACCTGGGCATGAGAGGGTTAAATATGAGAGGTTTTCATGATTTTTCCTTCTATTGGGACCTACTGGGACGCTGGGCATGAGAGGGCTAAACTATAATCTTTTTTCTCATTTCACAGGGAAGTTATTCCGTCAAGATTGAAGCAGTTGTGAGAAGAATTCTTAAGATTAATCACGAAGACCCCGATGGAAAGATTATCGTGTTTTCTACGGTAAATTTTTTACTTATTGCCAATGCATTCAAATAATTGTAACACTCAATCATATTGCAGATATTTAAGATGTTTTTATTTTAGTGATAACATTGTTTCCATGGTATCATTCATGTTATTTTTTCAGTGGCAAAATGTTTTAGATCTTATCTCAAAAGCACTTACGGATAATGACATCATATTTAGATATGGCAGCAAGAGTAAAAGGCACTTTCAGGTGACGTATGCATGTTGTTGATATCTGATTTAATATCTAGCTAGTATTTTTTATCTAGTATTTATAATTTAGACTTTTTCATATCTGATGAAGGTTAATATCTAATAAAGCTCAATTCTTTAACAAGATCATCAAACTGTTTTCCCCATCATTCTCATAAATTATCATTGCTTTATTTTGAGTTTTGTTGTGTTTTTATTTCTAGGCATGTTTGGCTGATTTCAAGAAAATTCCTTCTGTAAAAGTAATTCTACTTCCATTAAAGTCAGGAGCAAAAGGATTGAACATCATCGAAGCAACGCACGTGGTTCTTGTGGAACCCACCTTACATCCAGCCAATGAGCATCAAGCAATTGGAAGAGTACATCGGATTGGTCAAACAAAGTAAGTTGTCATAGTGATATTACAAGAAGTAACGAACCGTTAGTAGATGCGCGCACACCGTGTCAGGGAGATTGTTTTACGTCTCGTGCGATCCAACATACAGGGCTTATTTTAGTGTGGTCTTGGCCTGTGGTGTTGGAAATTTAAAGGTCTTGTCAGCTACAAACAACATTGAAGAAATAAACAACAAAATATTGCACATTTTTCTTGCATAAAAGATTTGGGCATACGTTATAGTGCAGTTGGATTATCAGATGATTTACAAAAACACTGCAGTGAGCTTCATGCTGCAGCATATCTAAACTTATATTAGCAGTTACATAAAAAATATTGTTTTGCGCCTATATGCTCTTGTATATACGCTTGGATTCAACACTCTAGACTCTTGGGTATTGCATTACCCTCGGCGCAAGCGAGTGCATTTTAGAATCTAACTGGAGAGCATCATACTATAGAGATACTCCTCTCTCTGTGCAGAAGATCTTCGTCCAACAGAAGTGGGCATATGTTTTATGAATCTCGTATTCTTTTTACAGCTGTAATAAAGCTACATACAAACAAATGTGCGTGGACAGCATATTATAAAATTTTAAAATTTCTTTTAGGCCCACTTTCGTCCATCGGTTTTTGGTGAGAAGGACTGTGGAAGAGAGAATTTGTCATCTTTTGCAAACCAAGTCATCCAGCTCTACCGCACGGTAGGTCAATTTGTAGGACCATCTAAAATTGCGCTTTTTTTACTATAAATTCTCTTTTAAGCCCCCTATCTTTATCAAGTCCTCCCTCTAGTGTGAAGGCAATGAGCCCCCTGGGGGCTTAAAAGAGAGTTTGCGATATTCATTGCTTACATTTTTTGCTTCTATGTTTTTCTAAGGAATGACGTCCCTTAGGGTGAGTTTTCGGAGAGTAGCTCCCAGGGAATAGAGTCCCAGGATTTGGGAATGGGTTTCTGGGAATTCTGTTCCTGGGAATGCGCTCCAGAGAATGAAGTTTAGGAATTTCCATCCAACAGTGTCTTTTTCACGTTTCGATCAGTTAATCTCTTTGCTGCCATTCCAGTACGCTAACTGGTGCACCACTTTTCTTCAATGTCATTGAAGAAAAGTGGCGTTTCTTCAATGTTAATACGTTCAGTGATTAAATTGTTCTTGATTTTTTAGTGACGAAACGAGCACGTCTTTGACTCTTGCTGATGTATCACATCTTATATCTGAAGGCAGCAGTTGTTGAATTCTATCCAAGACAAAAATCGAAAACGGCCTTTATATATTTCTAATTCGAGTTAATACCTTTTTTGAATATTCACATGTATATATATATATATTTTATTACAATCTTTGATCGGTACAGAACTTCAAAATAGCTTTGAAAATCGGAAACATAGCGAAACATAATAACTACTAAAGCCTTTCGTCTGACACTCATCGGAGTAGTACGTCAGAAAGAGAACGAAAATGAAAACCTGACAAATTATTCTACCCAGAAGAGGGTCGAAAGTGGCCAATCAGAAAAGAGGTGAATGGTTCGTATAGCGCAAAAACAATCAATCATCACCGGTGATAGCTTTAGTAGTTATTATGTTTCGCTATGTTTCCGATTTTCAAAGCTATTTTATCTATTTTATTATTTGTCATCTTTACATTATAACGTTTTGATGTTGTGTTGAATGATAAATGACGTCATTGGATGGTTCAATGGTTGAAGTACAAAGGCCAGTTGATCATGTGATCACGAATAACACATTTGTGTTGTATTGTTGTGTGACGCGTGCACTGAAGGAGGCAACCCAACGAGAAGAGGAGAGGACTGACCTGCTCTGCTCCGGACACTTCGCAACACAGGTCAAAGAAAGGCACGTTTATTGTTGGTTTTATTATTTACTGAAATTAGTCGAAAACATGGCCGCTGCATCCACAGAACCTTCGACAGAAACAGCGACAGAAGCTCACGATGAAAGCCATCTGAAATTATTTGGTGTTTGTGTTGACGATACTGAACACAGTCAACGGGCATTTGAGTGTAAGTAGATAGTGAAGGTTTTTTATATGAAGTTAGGCCTTCTTTGAGTTTAGCAGGTCAAATAACTTTGCATATTCTCAAAAAATATACTGATGTCACAAAACGATATAAACTCATTTTTACTGGTTTCGAGCATGTTATTAAAATAACAATCCATTCCTCATACTATAAAAATGTACATAATTTTGGTCAATTTCCAAAGATATTTCGAAAACAATTGCTGTCCTCCGTCACGTTTGGCCAAGATGGGCGAATTGTGAATATTTTATACCTAAGCAAGAAGGCTTATTTAGTCTTGTCTTACCAGCTAGATATATATTTACTATTATGCCAGCTAAATTTTCAGTTCTATCTGCTATCTGATAAATAGAAATGAGACATTTCCTAATGGTGCATTGGTCGCTTTTAGCTTCGATTATCTGCGCTTTTTAATTAAAAATCCTCCAGAGTCCATGACAATGAAATCTAGGCCGTCGTACATCTGCGCACTTTGTAAAGTTGTGCAATAAGGCATTGTGAATAGTATTATATGATGAATTGATTATTATTCTTTATTTTTGTTTTTATAGGGTACATGAATTGTTGCCATAAGAAAGGCAATAAATTGGCCTTAATTCATATCCATGTTCCTCCACCATTACCGGCCGTGCCCATGTATCGTAAGTACATTTAGCAATTTAATTATTTTCTCCCATGTTTAATTAACTTTCACACTTCCTGAACTAGTGTTGTATTCATCATTTTATGCCTGCGAACACCGTTTTGAGAACTTAACTCAAACACCATTTAATACTTGATTCATTTGTTTTTGTGGAACTTGTTTGTTTTCATTTTATTATCTACTTTACTCTGCAAATTAGCTGCTGGTGCAGCCATCATAAGCGAGGAATGGCAAAGATCATTGCAGCAGAGTGTTGATGCGAGTCGCCACCTTATCCAAGCTCTTAAGAAGAAGTGTTTAAAACATAAGGTACCAATTATTTTATAGAATTTCATTCCAGTTTTCATTGGATGTTTTTTAACACAGCTGGCGGCGCAGCTGTTGTTGGTGTTAGTAATACATTGAAAGAGTCTCAAAAAATGAGCCAAGATTTGATATGTGCATTCCATTAAATGCAAAGCTTTAGAGGTAGAATTCTAACAAGTAGAGTTCTTTAAGAGGTAGAGTTACAGTTAGAATTCTAACTGCAATTAATATATTAATGTCTATGAATGATATACTACAGACATAATGTTGCTAAAAATAGAATGGACCAAATTATTATTGTTGATACTATATATAAAGTTATTTTAAAATGAATATAGATTTACTATAAAGCTATTAACAGATGTCTTGAAAAATACTAGACGAAAAATTATTCTCTTCCAGATTAAGAACATATATTAATTTTCTCTGCGCTTTAATGAATTAATTGTAATGAGAAATGTTTGAATTTTTAAGGTACCGTACATAATATTTGCTGAAACTGACCAAGGCAGTCCTGGAGCAGCAATCACTAGAATTGCAAATGATAATAACCTAGTGATGTTGACACTGGGAACACGTGCATTTGGTGGATTAAAAAGAGCTTTTCTTGGCAGTGTTAGTGATTATGTTGTTCACCATGCTCAGTGTCCTGTAACTGTTATCCCACCTCCAATGGAAAAAAAAGAGGACAAGTAAATCTCTTTCTATTATCAGCTCTGCTGGAAAGCTTGCTAAAATTTGAGAACTTGATTTATCTTTATTTCTTCAATTGTAATTTGATGTGTTGCTAAGAATATGGAATCAAAATTAACCTATTTGGAATAAAGGTAATGGAAAGATAAAACACTTTATTAGAAGATTGGTTGAACATTTTAATGTTTGAATAGCCAATATATTTCTGTGACATTTATTTCATTTCATTATCATTATCTTTGCTTTTAAAATTGAATGGATAAAGAGATTTGGACACTAAAAAAATTGATCATTTTGCATTCACTATGTTACTTCTGATCTGAGCCCAGGGCAGAAAACCAATTTTAATCTCAATTTAAAATTGTTTTTAAGGAAAAATGTTCTAGCTACCAAGTGTAATGTTCCCCTTTACATATTTTCAAAGAGATTATTGGAACCTTTATATTTTGCAATTATAATTATAAACCCACAACTTTTTTGACTGCAAATAATTATTTTGTGGTCCACCTGCTATGCATTATTTTATAAGCTGTTTGCAGTGCGCAAACTCGGAACACGCAATTTCTATATATTTCAAATGACACAATAATGTCCGGATAACTTAGGGACAGAGCTATCATATTAAGCATTGAACACACGTTAATCATTCAATACCTATTTTGTTCTAGTCGGGTTAACAACTGCGGATGATTTGCAAATTAAAAATGATTGCGCTAGGCCATCACGGTTGTAAAATTGGAAAGCTCTCAACATCAGCTTTGAGGCAAGGACTGAGTAAAAATTTGCTCAATGAAGTTTTAGGACGCAAAATACCCTGGAGGGTCAATGGATGTTCTGTTTTTTCCACAAATGTCAATGTGAGTTTTGTAAATCTTATTTGACGCTGTAAAATTCAATGACAGATGGCGATCACTCTATTTTTATTCACTCAGTCCAGGTCATTGTTTTCGAATAATCTGGAAGAAAAGCCTGGGGATAATACAACACATTTCAACGACAAAAAGAAAGCTAAGCATCCATTGACGTCATTGAACCAAGCAGTGATGGATCCAGAAGATTATAAACCAAGTGAAGTTCCTTATGTAATGCCACATCCAGTCTGGTATGTCATATCAATATCGTTACTTGAGATATTTTATTTAAGTGTTCAAGAATGACTGTTGCTGTTCAAACAATTATTTGCACCTGTCAGATGGATTATGAACTTTTACAGGTTGTTCCTGCATTTCTCTACAAAACACTTCAACTTTGCTTACACTTGTTTGTTATCTAAATTATTTAATTAATTTTTTTCAGGAGCAAAGATGAACTGCATCAAGTTGAAATTGATCATTATAAACCAAACGGGGTGGTTGACTGGGTATTTCTTTAATTATTTATTGCACTGTTACTGTTATTCACATTAATCTTTCAAAGTCATAGAAAGCAGTTATATTTTTGGTTTGTGTCCCGTTAACACCTATCCTTTTGCCATAATTGACTGTCCAATTATATCAAGGATGATTTGTCAATTAATTTCTGATGATTAATGCAAGGGTGTCGTGGCTGGGGGCAGGTGGTATGGCCCACCCTGTGAAAGCAAAATTGCTGGATTTGTTGGAAATTTTGGGATTTTTCCACTTTGTCGGAAATTTTTCAGCATTTGACCCACTTTTCGGAAATTTCTTGTGCTTGGCCAACCCTAAAATTCCGGTCCCACGATGCCCCTGGATTAATGATGTATTTGTCTTTTGTTTGTTTTTAGTCTGCCTATTTTTGTGTACAAACGATGAGATTTGCATTTGATCTGCTCTCATTATACAAGATTGGTGTGATGGACGAATCTAAATGGTTGACGTAAGAAATTTTGTCCTTTCCTCAAATGTTGTGTTGTTGTGCTTATTATCGAATTGAGGCTATGGATTTTTGCAGCAGTCCCGACTTTTCCCTTCAATGCACTCTATCTTGCCATAAATCTTTTAATAACCACCAGGGGCTTATTTACAAAAACAAAATTTTCCAATGTGATGCAAACAAATGCAGTTTACAACTGCACTGCACAACAAAAATACTGGTTAATTTCACGTAACCTGTAAGTTCACCAATTCATTACAAGTTAATTTTTTACAAAAAAGCATGTAATTGCAATAAAAATTTGTGTTTTAAGGAGAGCAACAGTTGTTCAAGTGAATGTTTTGCAGCAACCTCTACTTGCTCTTCTCCAAAAGTCTATTTTTGCACACCTGTTTAAGACCTTTGTCTGATTTGCCTTTTGTCTGATTTTCTATATTCAACAAAGCCTTTTATCCATTATAAAATGAGATTTAAGTATTAAGAATAAATCCTTCATGTTATTAGTTACTTTATTCTAAGACAGATTCCTTTTTTCTTATGGAAAACACTAAACTTTTGTCTAACTGTATTCATTCAGAAAAGATCAAAATATCCCCAAAAGCTTTTCCTTGTTGGACAAAAATAAAAGTTGTGTTGCATTTCCAACAGCCAGCCCATGACATCACCCATAGACGTTAAACGCAAAAAATGGAAGAATAGAAACATTTCTAGTCTCCCATCTCTATGTTTTAAACTTGCTGTCATTTTCAATACATTAACTATACAACTTCATTGTCTTGATACCTGGGGTCAATGTCCTCGGAAATTATTATCAGGATGGAGGTTTATTCAAGGGGACATGGGGTTATTCAATGATTTATTGTATGTTATATTTAGCATTTTTTCTTCTAAAAGGAGAATAATCATGTTGGAGACGGTTGCTGGAGTTCCAGGCATGGTTGCAGCAATGACAAGGCATTTTCATTCCTTGCGAAAAATGGTGCGTGATCATGGATGGATTCACACACTTCTCGGTAATACTTTTTATCCATGTGTTCTGTATTTCGTATTACTGGGGTGTTTTATACGCTTGCGTTACTTTGTAATAATCTTCAATTGTTTCGTATTTTGAGTATATATTAAGTGTTTTCATTTGCTGAAACAGAGGAAGCTGAAAATGAAAGAATGCATTTGATGACTGCATTGGAATTGAAGCAACCTGGCAAGCTCTTCAGAGGAACTGTCGTCGTAGTGCAAGGTGAACACGACACTTATTTTTCATAATGACAATGGAAATAATAATATATACGGAAAATCCTCGAATAAGCCGCTGGGGGCTTAATTGCAAAAACGAAATTTTAGCCCGATTACTGTTCAATATTAAGCAAAATAAAAGGTATACGATGCAGCCAATCAATAAAGTTATTGGTTTAACTTGCTGCTATTTGCAATACATTCACTAAACAACTTCAATGTCTGGAAACTTGGGCTCAATGCAAACGATTATCACTGATGGGGGCTTATTCGATGGGAGGGCTTATTCGAAGGTGGGGGCTTATTCGAGGATTTACGGTATCTTATATAGCGTCTTATCTCATCAGGGCGGGCCATAGGTGCATAACATACTTTACGACTAAAGCAGAAAATTTGGTATTGCTTTACATATTATGCATTGTCTGTACTAAAATTGAAATTAAAGTGTTTTTCAAAATGTTTTATATGTTCTACCGTATTTATTGCCCTGCAATAATTTATTCCAAAGCCATGGGGAGATATGAACAAACTAACTTTCCTTCGCTGTTACCAAGTGTGTTCTCTTCACTCCAAGCAGGAGATCATCTTTCATAAATTATTTCACCTGCGTCGTTTGGCCGCTTCGAATTTGGGGGGAGGGGGGCTGAAATTCACTGAATGAGCACACTATCTGTTCTTCAACTGACTGCCTGGGCGTCCAATTTAGGGCCTGATGCTCCATAGCGCTTGTCTTCTTTTACCAAGCCTATGATGGTAAAATTGAATGTCGTATTTATGGCTTCGAATTCTGTCAGAGTAAAGATTTCGACTGTTTGATTAACGTGAATAATTGCTTCCATTCCAGGTTTATTTGTGAATATGTTTTTCTTGGCGTATTTAATAAGCCCGCGCTTTTGTCATCGTTTTGTTGGTTATCTAGAAGAAGAAGCTGTGAAAACGTACACGTTCTGTCTCGAGGTAAGCGATGCTTTCTTCCTCCTTGTATAAGCTCGACCTTCAAATAAGCTCAGAACGAGTAGAGATGTTGTGATACACAATGCTAATAACAATGGTAATAATAATCTAAAATACTTTACAGTGTTTAGGTCAAATTTTTCAACAATTTGTTCTTTTTCTTCAAATTAGTGTATTGATGATAATAGACTGCCAATGTGGAAAAATCTTGCAGCTCCAGAAATTGCGAAGAAATACTGGAGACTACCGGTAGCTAATTTTGTTTTCATATTCTCCCGTCAATATCTAAGAGGGAAATGCAGAAATGCAGCTAAGTATTTATGCTAAGCTTTTTTATTTTTATTTTCTCTGCAGGAAGATGCATTAATGCGAGATGTAATCCTTGCGATTCGTGCAGATGAGGCTCATCATAGATTCGTCAACCATACTCTTGGAACAATTGATAAAGATAAACCAAACCCATTTGGACCAGGCCAATAAATTGCAGTAAGTAAGTTAAGAAAACCGTATTTTAATTTTAGTCGTGTGATATGTAATTGGTATTAATTGCGAATTTAAGTTTCATTTTTTATTTTGGAGGCGCGGGGCGTCGTTCAAATGCGGCATAGTTTTGAGGGTCCCAAAGGGGGGTCTCTGGAGCCCATCATTTTTACAGTGTGGAGCCCTGCAGCCTGACAATTTCCCTTGGTGGAGCCCGGAGCCCAACGTTTTCTCGATTTGGAGCCCTGCACCTCGAAACATTTTATTGTGTTTATTGTGTACAAGTTTTCCAAATAATCCCAGATATAAAGAATTGTTGCCGACAACTAGTTTTGGTAGCAATGCTCCTCCCGTAAATGCCTTTGCCTAGTATATTACCCTCTGTACCAGCCATCGGCATGGCTCATTCTGAAATCAAGTAATGAAACTCCACCTGTATTACAGGTGGGGCAGGCCCCAATGAT
Source organism: Sanderia malayensis (assembly GCA_013076295.1). Taxonomy (NCBI): domain Eukaryota; kingdom Metazoa; phylum Cnidaria; class Scyphozoa; order Semaeostomeae; family Pelagiidae; genus Sanderia; species Sanderia malayensis. The sequence continues at coordinate 5,405,322 of RQOL01000466.1, read as the reverse complement.
GCCCCCTTTCTCCTCCCGACAAAGACGCCTCTTGGGCGTGGCGTTTCTTTCGATTGGTGTTTGTACAATTAAGGGACCGGTCATTAAGTATCTACTAGGGGGGGCCGGAGTGATTTGGCAAATTTCGGCAAAAAATTTGGTGGCCCATCTCAAGCACTAAAAAAAAATTTCAAAGCCCATCTAAAAAAGCAGTAAAAATTTCATGGCCCCCCAAACTTGAACTACTCGAAAGGCATAAAAAAGAACCATTATTCTCCGTCTCCTCTTGAAACATTATATAATATATCAAAGGCTTACCATACCAAATCCACGCATGAGAATAATTCTTACTTGCAAAGTGCACTAATTAGACCGTAAATATCACCATGAAACCTGAAGAACAAAATTAAAGGAATGTATCAATAAAGATTTGAGACAATTTTCTTCTAGAAATTGTTTTTAGTATAATAATAAATAAGATTCTTTGTTTTCAGACAAAAAACACTGTTAACTTACATAATTGGCTGCTCTATGATTGACTGCAACACGACCACTTCTCAAAGTAGTAAATATACTGCTAGCATCAAAAGAATCTGCCTCTTCATCAGTACTTTCAGAGGATGAATCAGAAGGGTTCATATCTCTTATAACGATATCCTCATCACTTGTTTCAGAATTCATATCTTTATCAGAATCTTGCTCTTGCATTGCTTGTTCCTGTGGTTCAACTTCCATATATTCAATTTCGTCATCTCTATGGCCTGTGTCCATGGTAGCAATCAGATGGCTTTGAATTGCTTGAACCTTCTCAGCTTTTCTCAGCTTTAGCGTGTTCTTCAGATTAAAATGAGCCAAATACTTATCAAGCGTGTAAACTGTCAGTTTGGCAAGCATACCTTTGTGAAATAAATTCTTCCAGTCATAGTCAGCAAAACCTTTACTTTTTTCTTGGCGTTCTATATGTACTCTTTGCTCAGCTCTTTTCTTTTTTTTTATTGATAAATGTGTCAAGTGTTGAACATATTTTCTCACTTTATCTATTTCTACAATGAACTTCTTTGAAAATGTGGCAATGTCACCCTCTTTATCCAATTTCCCCTCTTTAAACAAAATTTCAGCTTGTTTTCTAGGTTGAAAATCATCAATTTCTCGCTGCCTTCCATCTATTTCATTGGGAGTCAAAAACACACTTTTGTAGTGTAATCCTTCAGCATCATAGTCAGGATACGGTTTTGGTACCTTGGTACAAGGAGGTCCTACCCAATCCTTTGAGCAATAAATGCATTCTCCACAAGTGCATTTCACATATTCGATGTACTTTTCCCCTGTTTCCATGTGAGTTTCCATAAACGTTTTCAATGAATGAAAATAGTTTTGACCAGGGCATGGCTTCCCTGAGCCTGCTTTGGAGATAAACTCCTTTAGAGATTTGTGATTCTTGAAAAACAAATCTTCTGCACTATCAGATGTGTATGCCTTCATGAAACCTCCAGGAGCAACTGCTCCATCAATCCGGCAAGTTAGCTCTTCACAGACCTGAAAAGCGTTATATTTCATTCGATCATACTCATGCTGCTCCATTTCATCCAAACTAATGTTGGCAATTCGCTCCTCTGTTAATCCTTCAAATGGCATCCTGTATTCCCAATCAATGGCCCCCCCATCACATATTGCATCGCCAACATAACTCTGGCAACGCTCTACTTCATTTTGACTGCTATCACCACTTGCAAGATGATGTCTAATGTAGTAGTCTGCATTAGTAAGTAGAATAATCTCCGCACAGCGCAGTTTCACATCATGGTTAGAAACTCCGACACCAGGTCCACCATCAGTAAACTCTAGAATTCTGGATTTCAACTTTGGTAAAAAAGCAGCTATGTTATTAATAAACTGGCTGCATGACTGAAGAACACCTTTTATTACAATCCATATTTCAGAGTTTGCACTTGTACCTTGAAGCAACTTTGTTAATTCTTCAACTGAAGAAATTAGATTCTGGAGAATGTCAAGGTCAATGTCTGAAAAAATGCCAGCTGAGTTGTTGATAGCATCTTGAAATACATTAAGCATGAGATAAAGTTGTGAAGCCCTTGCAGTCTCATATTCTCTATAGAAGCAGTTACTATCTTCTAAGATATTCATGACATCATCCTTGTTTGACATCAGGCAATAGAGCTTCACTTGGTCAGCTATTTTTATAAGTGCTGGAGTTGACATTGTAATTTCTTCTTTATTAACACAAAAGAGAAATGATTCCTCATACCTTAGTCTCATGAATTCTGAGGCCCACACAGATCCATTGCTGCCCACGAAATGCTTTGGTCTATTGAAAACTACAACATCACTATCTGTTAGCTTAAGATTAGGCTTTCCGTCCTGCTCTTCGATTTTATATTCCATGATTCGGTTTACTCCGGGAGTAGCATTGACAAGTCTTTCAGGAAAGTCATATTTTGGAAGAACCCTTTGTTTGTTTAAATTACATGACTGGATTATACGGACATTTCGTGCACTCTGCATGCCTGCAACAAGAAGGTGAAAGTTTATATAATGAAAAACCTATAAAAAGTTGATTCTAAGATGCTAGAATATATTATTTTCTCAAACTCAAAGCCCTTCAATAAAAATTTTAGCTGTCAAATGTATACAATAAAAGATATATTTGCTCTTACCTGTACTGGTTCCTGGGCATATGTAGGCTTTATCATCTCGAGATATGATGAAATTGTACTTTGCATCATTTTCATTATTAAGTGTTCCACAATGTGCCATCAATATTCCCTTCTTGAAAGCACGTTGATAGTGTGTTAAAATATTTTCATTGTCCTGAAGTTTAGGTGGTTTCTTTGAACAGAAAAGGCCTAAGCCTAAATGTCTTTTGGCTTGAATTGATCTTTTGCTACGGGCTCTGGCTCTGTTAAATACAGTGGTTGATGATTTTATAGGCGTTAGGCCACGAGCGATTCGACTATTATTTGCAAGCTTAAGAAAATCTTTCTTTTTAACTCTGTGATGCATATACATAACATTATCATGGCGACGACCATGAGCAGTTGCTTTACTTTCAATGCACTGTAAAATGTATTGCTCATCTGTTTCATCTAGCATTTGAGGTCTACCTGATCTAGTCTTGGGAAGACCAATACGGCGATCCTTAATCAGCTGTTGTTTCTTACGTTTTATCATTTTTTGCATGGGTTTGCACTGGTTATTTTCCAAAATCTTTTTTAGATTATCTTGTTGCATCATTAAATCTTCAATTTCACTTTCAATTTCATTTATCTGTATGTCGTTCCACTCTTTAAATTTTTGGTTCCGTTTAAAGTTCAAATTGTTTATCCTTTTAGAAATATTATCTGCTCTGCTGGTAAGGTTTTTAGTCACCAGGCTATGTGCTTCACTTTCTACTTCATTCCTTTGTTCTATTGCTTGTAATACAGACTGGGTATATGTTTCAATTCGTGAACTAATTCCTAGACTAGAAAGTTGCTGTCTGGTATGGGTGGCACCCAGGGCTACTTTGAGTATCTTCCTGTCCCAAGCAGAATCCATATTCCTCAATAAACTTTCAACAAAATGTCTGGTGAGCTGCGACCCCTGCGTGTTACTTTCCTTTGTTATCATTTCTTCAAGGAAAAGATCTAAATCAACTTCCTTTGACCGCAATATGATGTATTCACCATCAACAATGTAAACTGGGATTCCATGCTTTGGATGGCAAAGTAGTTCTATAAATGCTTTTTTCATGTGAGAATCCTTGAGGCTTTCAATAGTTTTGTCCGGATGGAAAGACAAAAACATTGTGAATGCTTCCAAGAAAGGCAGATAAGAGCAACGCAGCTCTCTTCCATTGATATTGATAATGCAAAGCAACTCCTGAAGTACTGCTCGAAGACCTCTCAAATTGTTTTTGCGTGAAAGCAATTCTGGTGATTCAATTTTGGTGTCAAAAGATTTTATCTTTCTTGACAGTAACTCCTCAGCTGCATCCAGAGGACAAGCCTGAAGAGAACTGACAACATGTTCAGAAACTCTCGAGTTCTTTCGAATATCCGTTCTTGTTCTATTCATCATGCACGCGCCTATAATCTTTTTCCGTCAACTGCAGCAACTTCCTCCTTCCTCCATTTTTTCTCCAATTTTCTAAGTGCTAAATGCAAGTAATGCAAGTGATGCAAGCAGCAACAACAAAAGTGACGATTTTGATTCAACAACAACAACAAAGCAACATTTTCGAGGTCTCGTTCTGAAAACAAAACGCCCACAAAAGCCAAAAGCCCAAACTTAACCTGCACCTCGATCCTGCCCCTAATCCCAACCCCTATTCACCCCTATTTCAATCCGAAATCTAATCCTGACTTCAACCCTGGAGCAAAAGCTTTCCTAACCCTTCCCCTGATCTTTTATCCCACCAAACCAAATGCCCCGAATATAACCAAGACGAGGCTACATTCTGATGGCAAAAATGGCTGGTGAAGATGAAATAAGAGATTTTCTGCAAAAGCACAACTTGCAGCAGTATTTCGATAAATTTATAGAATTGGGATATGATGATTTAACTCAGTTACAAGAAATGTTAACAGAGGAATTAAAAGAAGTTTCGAAAGATGCTGGTATGCTTAAACCAGGACACCAAAAAAGATTTGTGGCTGCTATCCAGATTCTGCAGTCAAAAGCAACCCATGGTGAGCCAAGCAGAAGCCAAAATAATGAATGTGCCATTGATGAAGATATTGCTTTGACGCCAAATATTACTGCTTGGCCACAAATTGCCAAGGATCTGTGGGTGCCAAATCCACTGACTGCAAGACTTAAATTTTATAATGATGTTTTAACAAGTCTCTTGGAAACAACATACCATCTGATAGCACCCATCCAATTTAAAAACTATGTAATTGAACAAAGAATTACACGTTGGAAAATCGAGACAGCAGTTCTAAGATTTGAATATAAGACTGAAAATATTTTTGACAAAAACAGCAAAGATGGCAATGCTATGAATGTTCAAACATTCTCAGCAGAGTCATTCAACATTCGAATTGGCGACAAATCTAAAGCAGAATCTGCCAAATGTATTGTTGATGGCATGGTGGTTGAGATGAATAGCCTCATAGATGATATAATAAAGCTGCGTTCATCTTTATTCAACAAGCAGAATGAAGTTAAAGTTTGGAAGAATAATGAGTTAAAATATTATGATGATAAAATAACCCAGGTGAAAAAACTCTTGGTTTTATTGGAAAAATGCCAATCCAGCATTATTTCCAACATTAATTTGCTGAAAAGAAGAATACCCTGTGCTGCTGATTCTAGCAAAGAGACCCAACGTAAGCGAAAAAGGACATATGAAAATAAGCAAAAGGCAATTAAGAGAAAATTGAAGCGATTACACAAAAATTCAAATGAGGTTTTAAAGATTATGACAAACGGCAAAGTGGAAGATCATTGTTCGCTTAAAAATGGAAGCAGATCACCATTAAAAATACATGAGCTTGCAAAAAAGGAAGGGCTAGTCCCCAGATATCACTTGGAAGCTTTGAAGTTTCTCATCTCAAACAACTGCTTTGATGGAGATGCTCTACCGACTGTTGAGAAGATGGCCAGCGATCTTGCTGCAAAGCAAACTGCTACACTCAAAACAAACAAAAGAAAATCATTGGAAAAACCTGTTAGCCAAAATCAGCGCAGCATCATTGACATGCTGACAAGAAAGACAACATCACCTGCCATGCCATCTGGTGTCCAGAAAGATCCTGTTCCAGTTGTTTCACTAGACCAGTCTGATTCTTCAGATGTTGAATCTGATTCTGGATCCTATTCTTCTTCTTCAAACTTGGATGAACTTGACATTTAATACTAATTCTCTAAGAAATACTCTGACAATGGGTGCTAAAATAGTTATTTGTGTTCTTTGAGAATATTCTCAGTTTTCTTTTCATTAACAATTTTTTTTTTGAGAACTTTGAAAAAATATTTTGCGGCCCATCCAGTTGCAAAGAAAAAATTTGGCAGCCCATCTACATAGCCAAAATAAATTTCATGGCCCATGCCAAATCACTCCGGCCCCCCCTAGTAGATACTTAATGACCGGTCCCTAATGTATACGTGATGTGTGATGTATAATGTATACGAGTTTAATTATTTATATTGTACTGTATTATATGATACTTTTTGGAAAATCTCAAGGTTTGGTGAATTTGTATCCTGGTCCCTTATTTGTCATGGTAAGGAAGAATTATTGTTGCAAATTTATCACCTCGATTCATTGCGTTTCAAACACAAGCAGAGTGGCGTGAGCAACTTGTGTGGTGCACAAAATTAATGGTGTTGGTTGCGGATGCTTATTGTTTGAAACAGGTGAGCAAATATCTTATTTTATAGTATTATTTACGCCTTTTTATTTCACGATGCCAATTTTCTGTCTGTTAATTACTTAATTCTAGCCTGTTGAAGTTGTGAGATGAGAATGATAAAATGATGCAAACAAACAACGAGCCTAAATGCAAATGTTTTGACATTCAGTGTAGCAAAAATTACATTGTGAAAACAGATACATTAAATAATTTCCTAATTGTGGCACAAATGATTTAACATAAGTAATTAAATCAGCAGTTAATTAAATGAACAACAACAAAATTGAATGGATATCAATTAATTAATTTTGATTTTGAAATTTTTGAAATACTAAAGGAAGCAAAGTCATGAGCAATTTTTTCTCATTCTCCAATTTCTGACATTCAGTTTTCAATTTTCGATTTGCATTTAGCAACTTTCTTTCTTCCTCCAAAATACAATTCTCTTTACTCTTTTTTATTTCTCTGAACTTTTTACAAGCAGTGTTGTTCCTTTCTCTTTTCATCTTCAATTCCTCTTCCACTGTTGCACAGGTTTTGTAAACTTTTTTGCGTCCTCTTTTCTTGCCTGTATTCTGAGTAATACTGCACTGCACTGGCACACTTTCTCCAAAAGACACTTTATCTTCAACGCTGATATTGCACCATCTTCTCTGAGACTGAAATGACATCACATTTTTCATATTTATCGTTTCTACTTCCCCTATCTGCTTTGTTCCTGAAGACTTTTGCACCATCTCATTTTCAGCATCACTGCTTTCTTTACTGCAATTCATGCTGCCATCAGAGAGAATTAAATCCTGGATTTCTTCTGAAAAGAGCAATTGCTCCTCAAAATCCTCCCCAGCTGATGACAACGGCGAAGCAGAGTCAAGGACGCCACTGAAAATGCTTTCATCGCTGCTCACAACCTTCTCCAAACAAATATCGTCCATTGCATTATCACAAACATTGTCATGATTAAAAATATCACAGCAAATTCCATTCCAAATATTCTCTTCTTGTCCCTCGTCTATTTTAGTTCCATGTTCTGCATCCTGCACCAAACTCAAACTTGTTGAAGTTTGGCTGGTTCCTGTTAGCCAAGACAGAAATTTGATTACCGTAAATGACGAAATTAGCGCCCGGGGCGCTTATTTAAAAAATAAACTTTTAGAGGGGGCGATTAATTCAGCAGGGGCGCTTATTAATTTTTGCTCAAACAATGTAACGGAGAAAGTTTATTTCCAGTTGTCTTTGAAATTTCGAACATTAAAGAGAAATATTCTCAGTTTGAGTTGGCTTTAAGGAGGAGGCCAAGATCATTAAAGGACCAATTATAAAGTAATTTCTTGTTTTTAAGTATATTGAAATACATCTTGACAATAAAATTCGTTGTTTTTTCTATATTCAAATAAGCGCTCCGTTTGTTTAGGGGGCGCTTATTCAAGCAGGGGCGCTTACTACAAAAATTGCCTTCATCCTGGGGGCGCTTATTCGGCAGGGGCGGTTATTTGGCAGGGGGCACTAATTTCGTCATTTACGGTAAGTAACATAAATCCTGAAATTTGACCTCAAGGGTAGAACTACAGTTATATCTATAAACCCTTCTTGAATAGGCCCCCACTACTAAAATGTCAATTTCAACCATTTGAGTCTTCATCCGTTATCAATTTTATCACACATTTTATCGAGTTCCCACATAAAATGCTTAACATTCATAAGTAAATATTGATTATTCATATAGACTGTTTCAGGTCAATTCAAATGGGTAAATAAGCCCACCACAGGGGGGGGGCAATTCGAGGATTTACGGGGTAATTTGGTTATATTGTCCTTGCGGTTTGGTTTTGTGGTGTGCAACTGGGTAAAGTGATACGTGAACGTGATGAACCTCTTTCATCACTTTTTGCGCAAAAAGAAACAATGAAATTATCTAGACATACATCCAGCTCCTGATATAACGAGACACAATTTATTAGTAGCATCAAATCAAAGTCATGGCTACATACCACAATGACTAAAGACAACACTCTTTTTCTTGAGCCACCATTGTTGTATAATCAAATGAGAAACTTGAGAAACAACGTGGTAGGCCCATCAGAATCGGCGAGCCTGATCCAAGCATTTCAACATCATTGTCATTTCGGTAAAGCCATTCATCCTTTTGTAATGGGCTGTGACCCTTGAACATCGCAGTCATCTTAACTCTGCAATCAACTTCAATATTACTCTATTTTCTCAATAGCAAGTTTATTTAAGGAAGTTTATTTCCCAGTTATAGAGGCGGAAACTGTCGGTTTCAGATTCAAATATGAAAAGAATTTTTTTCGTTTCGTCGTTGAGTCCTGTCCATTCATTTCCGAATAATAATGAACCGGACTTACATTTAAGTACCCGCCCTCTCCTTGCTAAATTCCGCAGCACTTGCCACATGGTTCTTTGGTGGCAGTGGCGTAGATATGGGGTCAGGGGGGACGAAAACCCCCCTGTAGAGCTAAACTGCCATTTTGTCGGCAAATTGCTGATCTTGTTGGAAAATAAATATTTTCTGTTTACGTTCAGTTCTAGCTTTATATTCATAGTCTTGAAGAAACAAAAACGCTTATTAAATTTTTGTCAAATCTGAATTTCTCGCCCCCCCCCTATAAAATTTCCTATCTACGCCATTGTCTGGTGATCAAATAGTTCGAATTTAAAAAAGAATGTACACAAAACCAAACCATATGTATTATTTTTTGACAAAACATTCCAGAAAATACTGCTAGAAAAAACAAGGTACGCACACAAAGCATAAAAATAGTTCATTGATGCTATCCAATGAAAATGCATGGGGAAATACAACTTAATATTTTCGTATTGCCTGTAATGTCTTTAAACAAAAACACTTAAATTGCAGGCTGCCTTTGTTATATTTTGCAAATATATTCAAATAATTATTCTGGCATTGTCCATTTAAGAAGTCTCTATATTTCCAGGTGACATGAAGGATTTAGTACATTTGAGTGTCATTTCATTCACTTGCTTAATAATCCATTCCTGGCATACCACCCATGCCTCCCATACCACCAGGCATGCCACCAGGCATTCCTTTCTCTTCCTTTGGCATCTCAGTAATCACCGTTTCGGCTGTTGTAAGTAATGATGCAACACCAGCGGCATCAGTGAGTGCGATCCTGACCACCTTTGTTGGGTCAATGATTCCTGCTTTTATCATGTTAACGTATTTATCATTCAATGCATCATAACCAAACTCAAATTCTGATGAACATACCTAAATAAAGAAATGTAAAATCAGCATGAAAATTTGTTAAATAACAAATGCAACAAGAACCAATAGAAACAGCAAAAAACAATTCTCATTCGCCCGCCTCCTACCTTGTCAACAACAACAGCTGGTTCAACACCTGCATTCAGTGCAATTGTTGAGCAGGGTTTTTTCAGAGCTCTTCTAACAATATCAATACCGGCTTCTTCGTCAGAATTTCCTTTTGCTAATTTATCCAAATGTTCAATGCATCTGAGAAGCGCAGTTCCGCCACCAGGAACAATTCCTTCTTCAACAGCAGCACGAGTCGCATTCAATGCATCAGTTACTCTGTCTTTCTTCTCATTTACTTCTACTTCACTTGATCCACCAACCTTATCAAACAAAAGACACAAATTTACACTCTTTCTCACATAACATTGCTGAAAGTTTCAGATATTGGAAGATTATGAGAGACAGACCTTAATTATTGCAACACCATCAGACAATTTTGCCAGCCTTTCATTGAATTTCTCTTTCTCATACTCTGATGTCGTATCTTCAATTTCTTCTTTAATCTGTTCACATCTCAGTTGAATTTCTCTTGGATCCCCTTTCCCTTTTAAGAACAACGTATCATCCTTTGTCACAACAACTTCACCAACTTCACCAAGATTATCGTGTCTCACTTCATTGATTTTAGTATCCATGGCTTCATCTCCAAAAACCTGAAAAGATGTAGTCATAAGTTAATTACATAAAGAAATGTGCGAATGAAAATAAGTTAAACAAAAGATATAGAAAAACACTCACAGTTGCACCAGTTGAGATAGCAATATCAGCAAGCGTGTTTTTTCTATTATCTCCAAAGCCTGGTGCTTTTACGGCAACAACTTGGAGGCCAATCTTCAATCTATTTGAAAACATTACAATAATGGTCATAAACTGATATTCATTGAGTGAATGACAAATAAAGAGCAATGAATTGTGAAAAACTCTTGTACCTGTTGAGCACAAGAGTGCTAAGGGCTTCTCCATCAACATCTTCTGCAACAATAACCAATGGCTTCCTTTTTTCATTTGCTAGTTCAAGTGCAGGGACGATATCTTGAATAGCAGAAATCTTCTTTTGGGAAAGCAAGAGCAAAGCATCTTGGAATTCCGCTTTTTGCCCTGTCAAAAAATCAGATATTGCATCTAGGAAACTTGAGTAAGACTTTGAACAGCTTCAGTTCTTATTAATATCAACATGAAATGCTTGTGAGATGGTAGAAATGCAGCTCAATCTGGTATCAATTTGAGTTGCTTTTCTTCATCTATTCTTATACCTCATTTTTGTCCCATAGACTGCTATATGATACACTGAAGAAGCCATGGAAAGATAATGAGGAAAATCAATAACAAAAAATAGACTACAGAAAAGTTACAACACCTTTGGATGAATTGATAAAATATGGAGATATATATCCACGATCAAATTTCATTCCTTCAATGATTTCTAATTCGTCATGCAGTGTTTTGCCATCCTTTACAGTGATGACTCCATTTTTGCCAACTCTCTTCATTGCAGACGAAATGAGTTCTCCTACTTTTGTGTCTCCGTTTGCTGAGATCGTACCAACCTGGGCTACTTCTTCTGGTGTTGTAACAGCTCTTGACATGTCTTTCAAAGCATTCACACATGTATCAACAGCAAGCATAACACCTGAAGCAAACAATACAAACCTAACAGGTTAGCAAGAGCTTACAAGATTTTTTAATGTAGCATTCTATTCATTCTATTGTAGCCACATCCTTGACAATAAAGCAGACTTACCTTTTCTAATTTCTTGTGGATTGGCTCCTTTTGAAACATATTCAAAGCCTTCTTTGGCAATAGCCCTTGCGAGAATTGTTGCTGTTGTTGTACCATCCCCTGCTTCTTCATTGGTGTTGTTTGCAACGTCTTGCACAAGTCTAGCCCCAATGTTCATGTACTTGTCTTTTAATTCAATAGCCTTTGCTACTGTCACACCATCTTTTGTTATCTTTGGACCCCCAAAGCTCTGCTCTATGATGACATTTCGCCCCTGCAAAGTACATGGTGATATTTCAGTCCTCATTTGTACAAACCAGCTTTTTGCAAGAAAATATCAAGACAACCTATTGCATTTCATGGAATCATTCAAGCCTGCTGGGAGTCTTTGTGGGGGGCTTGGGGGAATGAAAAAATGGGCCCCTTAATCATGTCATTATTACATCATTAGGTCTTCATAACTTTTGAGGATCCATCTCGGGAATGGGAGAAATCTGCCCCTCCAATAAGGCCTGGGTGCACTGGCTTGCATTTTAAACTCACTTTTGGTCCAAGAGTTACACCAACGGCATCCGCCATTAAATCGACTCCTTGCAGCATCAATGATTTGGCATCACCACCAAATTTTATCTCTTTTGGAGATTCATATTTCTGTGATGTGCTGAAGGCTGCTCCAAGTCTTGGAGTTAGTCTACGGGCATTTCTGGCCAATGGCTGAATAACTTTCGGTAATCTATACATTTCGATCTGAAAGAGAGAACTCGAAGATTAATTTCGTTTGATAATGACTTTCACGCTCGCTGCATCACGACCACAAGGCCTGGCCAAGCATTGCTAGAATATAAGAGCCAAAAAAGCATAAGAGGACATTATATTCCGATTTAGCTGGACAAAGTTGTTAATTGAAATAAACTGAAGCAGTCGCAAGTTACCGGAGACTAATTGAAGCTGTAGTTAGTGAACTAGAAATGTTTAGAGGCCAGAAATTCTGATCAGCGTTCGATCTGCAGGAACACGTGGAATGGAAAGGAAAGAAGAGGCAATGTGCAATGCCATGTGATCTGACAGAGAACCTTCGAGAAATCAATTGCGTCTGCGCACATCGTGCATTTACATCCACGTGGTCTGTCCTTCTGAATTTTCTCTTGCAACTTGCATCATCTTTTTGCATTGAGTCTTCCAAAGAATCCCTGATCTATAAACATTTATCATGGTATGCTCACAATATTGTATATTTTTTAATTATCTAGATCATTTTCTCTTATATTTAAGTTAAATGCATGCTTAAAAGCAATAGGCATGAAGGATTTCCTTGGAGATAATTTCAGTTAGGCCAATTTTGTTTCGACCTCCTCGTGGTATGCTCGTGGTGCAGATGCATGCTAAATTTGAATATATCATTTTCAGGCTGGACTTATAAGAAGATTCAAGCCTTTGTTCGATCGTGTGTTGATTGAAAGACTTCTTGCTGATACAGTAATTTAAACTTATTTTCATTTCATTTGATGTTATATAAGTTGTGATACTATTAATAGTATAGTATTTGTTGTCAGCTTTGCATTGAAACTAAAGTCTTGCGCAGCAGGGTGAAGTCCTGAAGTGGTGTAATTTTAATTTGTATTCTTCATCTGTAATCTTATTATACCATATCATCTTGACACATCACTCATTGCAGAAAACAAAGGGAGGTGTCCTTTTGCCAGAAAAAAGTATCGGAAAAACAATGGAAGGAACTGTTATTTCTGTTGGTGAAGGAGTCAGAGACAAGGTAAAGCTACCCCAAGCAAAGAAGTTTAAAAATGTGCTATTTACTGTACATTTAAAATAACATGTTCTTTTATTTCAAAGGATGGACAAATTGTTCCAGTAAGTGTCAATGTTGGAGACAAAGTTTTATTACCAGAATATGGTGGAACTAAAGTTGAATTTGACGATAAGGTATAAAAAATGAATGCTGTCATTTTTTACATGATTTATAATGACTTGATCAACTGATTTTCAATCTATTATGTTGCATTGTTTTTTTAAGGAATACTATATATTCAGAGATCACGACCTTCTTGGAAAATTTGATAGTTGAAGTATTTGACAAGATCAACTGTTCACAAGAAAAACAATTCTTATTAACAACCCTGCCTGAAGATGTCAGATTATTTTGAGATTCTGTTGAAACAACATAGTCTTTATGGTTATTGTCTTCTGCATTTAAAAACATTTGCTTCATCAAGAGACTATATATTGTAGTGGATTTGGTTTGAATTTTTTATTAAATTGCATGGCTTTAATCTTGTTGATTTCCTTTTGTTGACCACTCTCTCTGTAATCAGCGACGTTGTGACACGATTGAAGTCTACATGATCACATGACCAGGTGTTGGTCTGAGGAGCCTCGTCCTGTCTTCTCAGTTCCTTGCCCAGTCCCCCAAAGCAGTAGAACAATTTTGAGAAACCCTTGGATGATTGATAGGAATAAGGGTGCTTTCTTTTGGGAACTTTTTTTGCCTCTTCCTTTTTCTGGAGACTTTGGGGAGATGGAAAGCGCGTTTTTCAGTCAATTCTCCGGAAAATCAGAGACTTCACAGTCTCCAAACTCTTCTGTCTCCAGAGCAAGAAGACTTTGGAGACTGCAGATATTTTCTTTTTCACGTCACACGGCGTTCAAATCAAGGCAACCTAGCTTAAAATTTCCACAGCAACTAGCAATGTTTTCAAAATGAATGAAATTGAATTTCTCGAAACCCTTCCATTGCTTTTTTTTGGAATCATGGATCGGAAGTCTGCGAACTCTACTTTTTTACGAATTCGGAAGAGACAAATTTCCCAAAAGAACACACCCTAAAAGAGACGCCTGAATGAGAAATCGGCTGTACTCGAGCCTTGAACAAAACTATATATCCTATCCTTTTCTTGGATACATGATGACAGGACATCCATAAGGCTCTATGGTTCATCACTTTTGCAATGTGACTGACACGTGATAGATGTCCTGTCCTGTCCTTACTATTGTTGTTGCTGTTGTTGCTACATCTTCCGCACAGTTTTGGACTTGGAGTTGGAGCAGTTGAAAATTGAAGGTTGAAAATGGAAGGAAATGGTTATTTGCTGCAAAGCGAGACTTACAAGAAGTACAAAAGAAGATGGTTCATGCTTTTTGTCGTCATAATGTTCAATTTTTCGAATGCAATGGTAATTTATTTGTTATATTTATTAAAAAATATCTAGACAGGACAAGACTGTCTTTCAGGACTCCACAGAGGCTAGGCTTGACTTTGCAACCAAAATTGTGATATGAGGCATCCAAGATACTTATTTATCACGTGATATCTATGTGTACCTACTTAGGGTATTATATCTATTTTTATCATTTATAGTTTTCAATATTTATGTTCTAGACATGGATAACATATGCATCAATAGCAAACATCGCATCTGTATATTATGATGTTTCTGAAGATAGAATCAATTGGTTTTCCACTGTGTTTTTTCTCTGCTCCGTCATCGTTGGGCTGCCTGCATTTTGGGTTATTGATAATATGGGATTGAGAACTGGAGTGAGTGACATCATTTAGTTTAGTTTAACTTTATTTCATAGCAAATGAGCAATTTGACTTACTTGATTTAATATTGAATTGATTGATTTGATGACTGAGTGATTATTATGTTAATTTTTTGATCTCATGATATTCTAGATGGTAGCAGGGACGGCAGTCAATGCTTTAGGATCTGTGATTCGAATGCTTGCATCTCTTGTGGTTACAAGTAAATATCGTTTTTGGGTTGCGCTATTTGGTCAAATAATTGCAGCATCCAGTCAGCCGTTGGTGTTACCAATGCCAACTAAAGTTGCCGCTGTTTGGTTTGGTGAAAATGAACGGACAACAGCAAATACAATAGCTTTTGTTGGTAAGACTCCATACCATGAAATTTAATGTGTTAATATGTTGATATGTTGTAGTTTTTAATTACTGTAAAAGGTAGGGCTTATCTAATTTTCAATGTTCCAGATTGAGTCTTATTAGAGAGGGAGGTCAATTTGAAAAGGAGGTTATTGGAGGGGGCTAATTAGAGAAGGGGGCTTATTGGAGTGCGGGGCTAATTAGAGTAGGTGGATTAATAGAACTTTTACAGTATATATGGTAATAAACTCCATTCTTTTTTATTTGTTTGAACAGCTAACCCAATTGGAGTGCTTGTTGCAAGTGCAATTGCCCCAGCCATTGCAAAACAACCCAGCGATATCAAGTTGCTGGTAACTGCACTCAATTTTCCTAATCATTTCTAACTTTGATACAATACAAATACCTGAAAAGATTTTTCCATTGCATTGCATTAATATGTTGTTGCTTATCATTGCAGATGATAATTTTCACAATACCAGCTGTTTTAGCTGCCTTTTTGGCCTTGGTTGGTGTTTGTTCAAGTTTCCCTCCAACTCCGCCATCTGCTTCAGCACACATAGAACCTCAGCCATTCTTTGATGGACTGAAAAAGGTCTCTTAGTACTACGATTCTTTGGTAGCATCATAATCAAATATTGTTAAACAATCTTTTTTTATCAAACAATATTTTATATGACTTAATGCATCTTCGTGTGGTTTACTCAGTTACATATGTGATTGGATTTTCAGGCGCTGAAGAAAAAGTCATATTTGATTTTGATGTTAGTATTTGGGTTTGGTGTTGCAGCTTTCAGCACAATTACAAGTCTTTTGCAACAGATCATCTGTGTAAATGGATATAATAATGTAAGATAAACTTGCTGCCATACTTTTTTGCAAAGTCTCCATTATTACCTTTGTTTGATGAATTCGAAAAAAATGTGATTTGTAATTTCTTTTCCATCTGAAGGATATTGCCGGCCTTTGCGGTGCTCTTGTTATAGTTGGTGGACTTCTGTTCTCCGCCATTGCTGGTGTTTACGTTGACAAAACAAAAAAGTTTGAAGAAACTGCAAAAATAATGATTATTCTTGCATCCTTGGGAAGTGCTCTCGTTCTTATCGTAAGTGGCTGCTTAAAAGATTTCTTTCATTTGGATATTTGTTATATTACAGTTGTACTGTTTATTTTTGTGTATAACTTTTTGTTTTCAGTCGACGAGCCTTGTGGATCAGACTGTATTTCTGTGTATTTCATTCTTATTATTTGGTATGGCAATGGCTGTAGCTCCTTTGCTATTGGAACTTGGTGTGGAGTGCACATACCCAGTTGCTGAGGCAACCAGCTCTGGATTTCAATGGCTTCTCGGGTGAGTTTCTTGAGATTTCAGCAAAAATTAATAATGTTTATTTGACCCTACATTAATGCACTGCAATGCGATAAAATCATGTCTTACTGTTTTGTTACTTGTTTATACTATGCCATTTCTTCATCACAATGTTTTACCTGTTTCATTATCTGCATGTATTTAAATTTATTGTATTTTTTGTTTGAAGGCAATTGATTGGTGTGGTGTTAATGTTTTGCATCCCACTAATGGGCAAGGATTTAACTGATGAAGAAAAGAAGGTATCAAAATGCAATATTGCTGGCAGTGGGACAACAATCAAACCAATGGATATGACGTATGGGTTGATACTTTTGATTTGCATTTTGGAAGTTCTTGTCATTATTTTTGTGTTTGCATTCAAGACTGAGTTCTTAAGATTAAATGCAGAAAGAAAAAAGCAAATTATCAAGGATATTTTGGGTGATGAACCTTTACCAGTCTCAGGAGAATAATAAAACGAAAAATAATCTAAATTAAAGATTTTACACTTCAGAAGAAGATAATATATTTTAACTAGCATTACCTTGCTTTCATTTGATTTTTATTGTCTCATAAACATAACCCAACTACTGTTACTTTCTAACAACATTTTCAAAGTCAAACTAAACAAAAATGAGAAATATAGTTTTATATGGTTTGCATTTATAAATAAATATGTATGATAATTATAGAGATAAATAAACTTTTTATATCTGAATGAATATGCATTGATTGAGTTACTTTTATATTTTGCAACCAATTCTTTGAAACAATCTAGCTCATGACATCACTGGACGGAATCGTGTCCAGGTCTCTTGTAAATATGTTACGTCACAACAACAGGTCTTTTGCGGCTTCGTGTGGAATTTTGTCTTTTCTTGAAGTTCATATTCTGAATTTATTTATCACTTTGGACGATGATAAGACATAAAAACTATTAACTCAAACATTTTTACGCAATTTGAAAGTATTTAGTTATATTTATATAATCGTAGGGGCTGCATTTTTTCGAGAAAGGCAAGGCCTCTAGGCCGATGTAAAACATGGATGATGACGTATTAACAACATTGAAAATTTTGATTATCGGAGAAAGCGCTGTTGGCAAATCAAGGTATTTAAATCAATTTATTATTGCATTGATGGTTTATCTAAACAAACTATCCTAGTTATCATGTTTTATTTTATTTAATGAAAATATTTTGTATTCTGTGTATGTGTACGCAATGCAGCAACAAGGCAGAGGAGGATTTAACAATATCAATATTGACATTTTGTATTTGCTAACATTTTATGTTTATTTATTATTTTATAGCTTGTTGATAAGGTTTACAGATGACACATTTGATCCAGACATTGGACCAACAATTGGTAAGCTACCACATCAATTCCTTCATTAAGCTGTTACATCACACAATTGGTGATGTAACAACCGAATGAATGATTTTTGTAACATGTTTGTCCATCAATTTATTTCATTTTTTCTATTTAATATACATAGGTGTTGATTTCAAAGTGAAGACGATAAAAATAGATGGTAATACAACAAAACTTGCGATATGGGTAAGGTCATACAATCCCAACTAATCAAGTTGTAAATAGTTATTCCAGACCTGCAAACCTTTTTTGGGCCGCTTCTAGGGGGGCAGGGGGCATGGTCATGTTTCATCAGACTCATCTCGCCACACAGTCGTGGAATCACTCCCCAACCCAGACCTCTTGCTCAACTATGACTTGTACACTTACGGCAAAAAAGTGGGACAGAAAGTTAAGAAGCAGTTAGGAAGTTAAAAATTTTAAGCAACAGTTAAAAATAGCATCGTTTAACCATAAACTTACTTAAAGTTACAGTTTACCGGGAGATTTTAGTGATGTGCGGTGAGGGGAATCAGTGGCATGCTGGGAGCCCTCCAGCCAAACCGGGGGAGTTGGCAGGTCTGGTTATTCTCAAGCAAGGTAATTTCGCATTGCACATATATGATAAAATTTGTTTGGTAACAGGACACTGCAGGACAAGAAAGATTTAGGACTTTAACACCAAGTTATTACCGTGGAGCACAAGGCATTATATTGGGTAAGAAGTCAACCTCGCAAATTCTTTTAAACCTAACATATTTTTATTCCAGTTTGGAAAGTTTGTATTTATTTGCAGTAATGTGGAGAGTTTACGATATAAGCTAACACCTCAAATCAGCTCTGCATGCAGATCAAAAATTTATATTGCTATTTTTAACAAATTAGCAATATTGTCTTTTTTGACCTATCTCCGTTTTTATGGTCTGGCGTGTTGATAGCCAAAATGTAAGGTGTAATGACAACAGACGGTTTGACAGCTATTCAGCTGACATTGCACAATGCCAATCATACTTCAAAAATGCATGTCACTTGCAGCCGCACAAACGCAGAAACATTCAAACTTTCCAATCTGAGACTTTGTTGCACATGCTTCTCTACATTATGTTTATCTGCAACAACTCTTTCTTCTTTCAGTGTATGATGTAACAAATAAAGCAACGTTTAATAAATTAGAAGATTGGTTATCAGAGTGTGACACCTATTCAACAAAGCAGGATGTTGTTAAAATGTTGGTTGGAAATAAAATTGATCAAGTATGCTTATATTTGTTAAAATATTGAGACTTATTTTTTGCGATTGCTATTTACGAATTCAACTTTCAAATTTCTTAAATTCGTTATTAAGCCTGGTCGTGAAGTTTCAAGACAAGAGGGCCAACAATTTGCCAGGAAGCATGCAATGTTGTTCATCGAAGCAAGGTAAGAGTCTTCAAACAATTCCTTGGTGTGCCCCTGTTCATGTTTTTTTATGTAAAAGTGAAAAGAATGCAGTACTCAGCTTCAAAAGAAAGCAGGCATTTTCAGTATACTTGAGTTCATATTTTCATTTTCAGTGCCAAGACAAAGGATGGTGTAGAATGTGCATTTGAAGAACTTGTAGAGAAGGTACAACCTTTTTCTTACCACCCACATAACTCTGTTATAAATAAATGTGGATTATTTATTTCAATTGATATATATTCAATGTTTCTTCCAATTTATTTTAGATAATTCAGACTCCAGGACTCTGGGAGAAAGATTCAAATCAAACAGGTCGAATTTCAATTCGAGAATCTGCAACTGGTGGAGTTCAAAACTGTGCTAGTTATTGCTCACTGGTTTAATCGGTTTATTTCAATATCAATATTCATACTTTTTCTATTATCATATTCTATAATACTGTCCATCATTAATTTGAAACAATTCATATAAAAGGTATGTAGAGTTTTTGAGCATTTTTCAAAATTATATTAACAACAAGAGCAGAAGAAAAGCATTTTCAATTTGTTTGATATCTATTTGAGTATGGATCAAAAACATATTAACAACAAATATGAGAAATCAGTTAGCATCTACACCTACAGCAACATCAATTGTCCATATTCCAAAGGCCAATTATATACTCTTTGGATATCATGCAGTAGCAAGTCTATCAATAACTCTTCTATAATTTTGTTCTAATTCTTTGAATCCTTCGTCAAGCCGTTGCAATCTTTCTTCGTTTATTGTATCCTTCAATGCCTCATGTATCTCTTCACTTGATAGATTGTTTTGCAGTTTCTTCATATCACGTGCCTCTTTCTATTACAAAATACAAAAATATAACAACTAATGTTATTAACACGTAATTCAATCATAGAGCAACAAATTTGCAATTTGACAAAGCAAGGAGTTGGGTCTTTGCCAAGGAAAGCTTTTTGAATCGGTAAGTTCATGAAAACTATCATTTTCTCGTCTGCTATCCTGTCTTACCTGGAAAGGAATGTTGAGCCTTTGTTTCACATCAAGGCGATAATTTCTGTATTCTTCTGCATCAGCTGTATTTGTCACTTGCAATCGCAGAATTTCATATGCCCGTCTTGCTTGGTTCTTAAGTTAAGAAAATACCTTGTTAATCAATCAAGAATAATTTGCGACTCAAATTTGTGAGACGTAGAGAACATCATTAATCAAATGGACAATACCTTTGGAATTTTGAATTTTTTTCTTGCGTTTTCAGTCATGTCTTTATTGAATCCTTTTTTCAAATTTTCATCACTGAATGCAGGCAGTGTCTTGCATCTTTTACAATCAAGAAAATCTCGAAGCCTGATAAAATCATCTGATGGATCTTCAACTATAAATAGAAACAGACATTTCAGCAAAACAAAAAACAAAAATCGAAACCATTTTTGAAAATTTGCAATTGTAATGAAATTGTTGTCACACCTGTAATGTCAATGACATCATCATTTCTCTCATAATATTTATTCACTGTCTTGAGGAGCTCAGCTGAAAAATGCAATGCAAGAATCGTAAGATGTATAGCTGTCACATTAATGTATTAATGTAGAAAAGTATCATGTTATTATGTAGATTCAACCAATGTACTCGGAGAGTATACAAATTATGCACCAATATCTTAGGGAAGGGTGTCTGGACCAATATTATGATTTACTAATGACACAAAAACAAAGTATCTCTAGTTTACCAACAGGTTTTAATTTTCTTACTCTGACAGGTTACAAATTACCCACAGATATTTCAATTATTTGTGCCCACCCCCTACTAAATGCCGCCATGGATGCATTATTATCTCACCTCCATGGCCTTTTCTTTGATAAGGTGGCAAGAGTAACATTTGGCTAGAAAGGAAAAGAATAAATTGCAAATACAACATACCAGATATACACTGGTTTCTAGGTTATCTGAGCAGCACAAAGACTATGTAACTAGTGCAAATACTGATACTATTGTACTCTACCTACCATACTATTGTATTTGTAGTATGTTACTAGCACAAATACTGATACTACTTGCAAAAACGAATTTTTGAATGGGGGTATATTCGTGGATTTACAGAAAGTTTCATTGTAAGTGCAAGGGAATGATAACCTTATTCTTGGTCTCAAGTTGGAAGGATATGCATAGTAGTGATACACCGTCATATAACCACAAACGCGATATTCATAATCAGCTGTATGTCCTTTTGTTTTCATGAACCTGAAAGATCAGAACATGACTAACGGTCAATGTTTTAAAGTGATACTTGTTGACATGGTTGCGATTGAAGACATAACAACTTACACAAGGAAAAAGTTCCATCGCTCATCATCTACATCTGTTAAAAAAGTCAAGATTCAATTTATGTCAGTTTGAAGATGGCTTAAAGGTCTTAGTTGTACAAGGAAATCATTACAAGTGATTGCAACTTACCAATGTACATAGCAGCATCAATGTACCAAAGAATAAAAGGCTGCAGCCGTTCATGATATTCTCTTAGCCTTTGCACAGATATATCTGCCTGTAAATTACAGCAATAAAGATATTAACTTATTAGAAGCCAGCTGAAAGTTCAATATATCCGTAAAGTAGCAGCAGATCAAGCCATGAGTTATTTACTTGGTAAATCTCGTAGATGTCATCGTCACGTTTGTATGAATGTAATTTGGTTCCCATTGGCTTGAATGAGCTCTCCTCAGGAAATTTTGCAATGAATTCATCAAGATTGGTACAATATCCTGTCAAAAATGCATAGACAGCATTACGAACCAACATCTGCAAGAATTTGTGATACACACTTCTCTTATAAAAATATAGTTTATAAAAATACTGAAATACTCTAAAATCTAAGAATAATATAAGAATGAAGCCAAATCTCAGGCTCAAACAAAATCAGGACTAGGATGTTTTGTTTATCTGAGCTCTCTCACAAAGCAAAACAAGGACCAGTTATGAATAGCATATGAATAAATCAAGTCTCAAAATTGAAATTGTTAGAAATATTCAGCCTTGGCAAGAAAATTAGCTTCTTTATATAAAAAGTGTGTACTATGATATCAGAAGGTGTGTAGTAAATTTCCTTTTGCAAAATCAAATCACCTGGGCTTAGCTTTTCTGCAATATTTGGCAGGACTTTATCAACCTATGATGTGAAGAGGAAGAGGATGATATGGTGTATGTGGATTACAATTGGTCCAATTGGTTGGCTTCTACAGGAATTAGTGACAAAGTTGTATGTGGTAAAATGTGTAATACCTCAATCTGAAATGAATCTGGGATAATTTCTTTGTATTCCATGCCAAGGTATGTTAAAAGACTCCCAGCATGACAATAAATCTACCACACAAAAGAAGATAACCACAATTAGGTAAAACATTGGAACATTTCAGATCATATACTCGATGTGATTAAAATTGAAAAACTAAGTACTTTCACATTCAATCCTTTATACCCAAATATTGATTCACTAAAAACAAAGTAAAATTGGCAGGTCATTATAATTGTTGCATTAAAAAAATAGTTTGAGTCATAATAGATAAAATACACTTTTTTTTTAATAACCAACCGCTCAATAAGCAACTAGGGCTGGATTGACCTTAACATTAAGCAACTCGAGGGCTCAATTGAATTACTGTTAGCAACTAAGAATTCAAACGTAAAATGCTAAAACTGGGCACAAATGTTCACTGTGCTGTTGAAGTTCTTGACTAACATGTTTACACTGACTGTCTCTTAAGTTTTGTGTTGTAGGCGTTACAGTTGATGATTTTGACCCACAAACTTAGGAGTGGTACCCTGGGGACAGGAGAGGCTGTTATAGGTACAAAAAATTTTAAGCAACTTTGAGGGCTAAAATATCCAAAATTTTAAGCAACTTTCAGGGCTGGACCAAAGTCTAGTTGCTTATTAAAAAAAAGTGTAGACTGATTTGGAAGAGTTTCATGTACTTTTCTCCAAATATTTGATGGCTCATCTCAGGCTGAAAAGAATTATCAGGATCCTCAATGTCATCTTTTGATGTTACTGAATAAAAACAGAATCAAATAAATTTCGTGAAATGTAGACTTGAAAGGTTAACAGAAATGTAAACAAAAAAGGTTGTTCACAGACTATTCATATTACCCAATTTCATGTTAATGACGTCATTGGCACAGCATCTGTATTCATCTTCCTTCTTTCGAAACACGATTTCTGAAAAGTATGATTTTGCTTACAATGGATCTCGATTAAATTGTAAACACCCCTTCGCTTCGCCCCCCCTTTGGTTGTCATGTGGCCAGGGAGGAGTGCCTGAAGCATCTAAACCTAAGCTCGCCGCGGCCTGCTGCTCTGACAATAATAACGCGTATAACATGCTGATTAATTTATCCGTACGAAGGCAAACACTCCTTTAGCTCTTGTTGACTGTTCAACTTCCAGTTTTATCGTTAATCAATTAATAAATGTTCATTCTTACCTCCAACTCCCACAGCCATTTTGATCAAAGAATTACTTCCCGCGAAAAATTAGCCTCGCTTCGCTGATATGAAATTCGTAGAAGTGGGAGGGTCAGCAATATTACGCGCGCAACACGTGTATTCCTTTCTTTTTTGGCCCATTTTCTTTTGTAGCACTTGTAAGGCGAAGGAAAAATGGCGAAATCAAAGAAAAAGAAGCAAAAGAATGCTGATTTCAGCAAAGTGAAGTTGAAAGTAGGTAAAAAGAAACCCAGTGCAGCAAATAGCACTGATGTTTCATTTAAATCTAGAGCAATAAGCATTCTAGGCCAGTTGGAAGAAAAGAACGAGCCTACAAATCGACGAAATTTAAGTTTAAAGGTTTGTGAAAGACAATAAAATATAAATTAAATAAAATATTTTATTTTTACACATGTTTACTTTGTAGGGTAGTATTAGTTGTACTGTACGTAGATATTTAAAGCACTCATGTTATGCTATGAGTTTATTCATCATGTGGACCTTGGTGTTTACAGTTTTAATTTGTTATATCATGCCACTTGTATTGTTTTTCCAAAGCATATTCATAAACGTCAGTGTTTTTTGCAGGATATCCTAAGTCATTTATCACATTACAATCAAAACACAAGGCAAGATGCTTCATTGGCATTGAAAGATTTCTTCATCCAACATCCAACTGTACTGCGTCAAAATCTGAGTCAAGTTATTCCAAAATTGCTTGAAAAGTCAGTGGATTCTGATCATATTGTACGCAAGAACTTTATTTCATGTTTGAGACATGTTTTCAGCAACATTACAGAACAGGAAATTTATCCATTTTTCTCTTTTATAATGGCTCATTTGAATTGTGCCATGACACACATTAATGAAGACATCCAACTTGACTCTTTTCAATTTCTTGACATCTGCTTGGAATCTTTTCCAAAAGTTTTCATGAAGGACAGCACAAAAGTTTTGCCAAGCATTCTGAGCTTAATATCTTACAAACAGAATTCTCGTTCAACAAAATTTGATAAAGGTACCAAGCAAAGTCATAAAGGAATATCATCGCTTGTTAGTCAAGAGATTTCAATTGATCCAACTAGTAAGATATCATCGTTAAAAACGAAACAAGCTGTCTTGGAACGTTTGCTCAAAATATCCTCATTAATCTTCAAATCAAATGATGCTTGTGGTTTACTTGGGAGAAACAGCGAAAACGAGATTTATTTATCACAAACAATTTCTCATGTTCAACTGCATAAATTCCCCCCACAAGTTGACAATGCTACGAGCATGGCAATTGATCGCCTTGGCGTGGAAGAAACTGTGTCAATTTACAAAACTGATCCAAAGAAAATTATATTGTCACATTTGCCAGCTCTTTTTCAATGTTGGAATGAGGCAAAACTTGCAAATTTCTCCAACAACCCACTAAGCAATGCTGCAAAGGATTCATCTATGCCATCAATGCTAACAATATCTGAAATTATTAAACTCAACATCATGGATTTGTCATTGAGCAACTCCGATACATTAACTTCACTTGGTGATTCTTTTTTTGATGATTTTATTAAGTTTTTCATGAAAGATTTTCCATATTCATCAGCAGATCTGTCAGATAAATATCAGAAGAAGGCTTCAAGCACTGCAGTTATTGGTGACACTGCTGTGCTCCTGAATATCAACATATGCTGTACATATGTCAAATTGTTAAAGTCTGAGACTGGGGAAAAAGTTAGAGTTCATTTATTGATCTGTAGAAAGGTCCTGCGTTACATACAATCTTTACTGGCCAATGCTGAAGCAAATAGTTTCAAGAGTCAAATCATTGCAACTACTGATGTTTTCATATGTCTGTGTGAAATTTTTATGGGCAAAAAGAATGATAAAACAGGTAATCAAGTCACAAGTTTTTTCATATGATGAAATATAATTTACTGAGGTTTCTTTTGATTTTCATCATCTCCAGTTTTGATTCGAGTGTATTTACAATGATCCTTGTGGCCATATTTACCTTCTTTTAAGAGCAATCTATTAACAAATATTTTCATGCCTTGTGGCCTTTTTTTGATGAATATTAAATTGTTACAAGGATTTTTTAATCTTATAGAATTCATTTTGGCTGACAACATTTGCCAAACATTAGAAAGTGTCTTCACATTGTACAAGGCAACAAAAGATATTTCAATCAAGCTTAATTTGCTTTCAGTGCTTGACAAATTTTTTGAATTCCTCGATGGAAGGTTGGTGCAATCTTTCTACTTTCATTGTGACTCGTACACAAGCCATGTGTTTTGTATATTTCTTGATTATTATACCAAATATTTGAATATTAAATCTAAGGTGATTTTAAAGTTTTATTTATATCCTCATTTTTCATTGCATTTTTTATTTTATAGCCCCTCTAACTCATTGGTAAATATATTCAACTGCTGGATGAATATCCTTCCATCTGATCTCCAGAATACCCCAACAAATAGATTTGTTTTTATTGAAAAGCTCTTATCTATCATGAACAAGTATCTTATTCAAAATTTTGCATCTCTCCAATGGTGTGATTCACTTTCCTCAGCAATAAGCAATGCTATCGGTAATAATTCTGCATCCTTGTTAATATTTTTTTAATTGAGTTTTATTTACTCTTGTTCGAATTATCATAAGCTTCAAATGATATTTTTTATCACATCGTATATATTCTTGTTATTTTTTGTAGCTTCACAAGAGGGTATAATGTCAAACAAAGACGCAAATGTTTTGCAAAAGAAATTAATTGAATTGGTCTTTCTGCTGCCAGAAATATCAAAGGATATCGTAGAAAGCTTTGCAATAATCTGCCATTGTGAAGACATTCCACAACTGACGAAGCATAAAGTCATATTTGTGTTATTCTACTGGTATGATAATTATTTTTTTTTTCATTGCACTTCACTCTGTTATTTATATAATATACACATGTAATATTTTCATTTTTTCTTTTTCTTTTGTCAGCTTAAATGAGAAGAAATCGCTAAGCCTGCCTCTTTTTTTAAGCTTTGTTTTTTCTGTTGTACTTGGTAAGAAATCTTTTTCACATTGGTAGACTATTGCTCTACAATTTATTATTTATCATTAATTCATTTCTCTTTGAATCGTTTTAGTAGAATATTGCCTATTTCTTGATTTAGGTATGACAGTTTCACAATTAGAAAGGCTACAAAATTCTCAAAGCTCTGAAGATGCAAACGATGGCAAAAAGTTTTCAAAATATTTCCTTCTCCCTTCTGATGGGGAAAGTGGTAAGTTTCTCATTTATATTGTTATACTGTTGTCATTCTGGCTTTTCAATTTTATTAGAGATGAAACTTTTTTATGATTTTTTTACATCGATTCAACTTTTCAAATATAAAGTGTTTTTTGATATTTCATTTTACTTTCTAGCTGCATCAGACAAGAATGCCTATGATTTAATTTCGGTGAGACAAATGCATGAATATCCAAAATAATTATTAATTATTTGTAGTAATTATATTTTTACCATCTTTATCGTTATTCTTTAATAATTTACTTCGTATTAACTCAGTTCGATCTACAAATTATAGCTCCATAATTTTCTCTTAGGTTATTGCAGATATTTTGCAAACACTTGATTGTAACGAATTCCTTCTCGATTTATTCAAGCCATCTTTTGAAAGAGTGTTGGTAAGTTTAAATAACTATGGATGCTATTTAGACAATTTTATTTATTTGTGTCATTCAAATAATCATATAATTACTTGCAATTTATTATTATGTCTTTTTAGATCAAATTTGTGTATCTTCCAGCCACTACAGCTTTGAGTTTGCTGTTATTTTTCAATAAGTAAGTCTGTCATTTTATCAAATCTATGTTTATCATTTGACCTGTTCTAAACGCAGGGGAATATTCGAACAGAAATTACGATATCAAGTGAATATATCAATGAAAAGTTTTTTTTATATTTAGTGTTTGCAAATGGAGATCAGTATTTTCAGATGAATATTCAGAACTCTTTCAAAAGTTGGCTGAGTTAATGCTCTCAATTACGACAAGTGAAAATAAGCACACTGAAATCATTTATCATATACTAATGAGCAACGACATGATATTTGGGAAATATTTATCAATCATGAATTCTTGTGAGTACAAATATGTTTATATTTTACAACTATTGTAATGAAGACAAAAAACAACATTTTACGCCAATGCGCTGAGTTTCATGCTCTTACAGACAATCATCAGTTAGTAAATTACCAACAAATGTTGGATTACGAACTGATGATTGTTCTGAAGAGCATGAAACACCGAGTTTTGTCTAAATTGTTGCTTGTTGAATTACCCTCTGCTCTCATGGGTATCGAGAACTAAGATTGAACAAGAGTTCAATCTGAAGATGTTTTCATATATGCTTCATTCATTCATTTGTTCGTATATTATCGTCCTCCCATTCATTCGTTCTCCTTCGAATTTTCTGAAAGAAAAACATGTTTTTACTTCTGTTGATGATGAAAATTAAACTTTAATGCCAGCAGATGATAATGACAAGCTGTGTTTATCTATTAAGCATGAAATGATTGAAAACATCCGAGATTGAGTCTAAATACTTTAATCCTTCACTTCTTCTCAGTGTTTGATTGTTATTTGCTGTGGGAGAAAACTTGTAGGCGTTTAGTTTTTCGTCTACTTCATTAATTATTTGAAGAATCTGTTAGCATGCTGCAATTTGTTATTTGTTAGCGTCCCGCTTATTTTCATGATGAATTGTATGTACTTTTCTTCACGTTGAAATTGCAATTTCTCTCCGCTGATTTCTCTCGCGCCAGTATTCTTTTATTATTTGTACTCGACAAGACAAAAAATTGTTTATCTCGAAATCTGTTGTTGCCATAAAATTTTGCATATGACCTACTTGAACTGGGCATCGAGTATGCTCGCCTTAGTCAATAGAATATACTGTCTTAACAAGAAAAAGGTTTTTTACTTCATGAACAAGAATGTTTATGTGTGCGTTGTGACGTTTTGAGAGATACTTTTCTTATAATCTGTTCCCGAAACGTCGCACTCATAACCACCACCACTGTTCATAACATGATGAACTTCTATTTTTATTAAAACAATCAGTGAACAGACACGCACAAACATATTTACAAGAATAAATAGTTTTTGTTCTGTCAACTATGCTCTTACACACATGACACGTTTTCTGACCCAAGCATTGCTTATCCATATTTACTAATGACCATACCGCCTTTTGGTTTATGCAAACAAATATCGCAATTCGCATTTTACTCATGGCATTGTAATCGTTTTGAGTTTTCTTGTAATATAAATTGATGTATTTGATTTTCTAGTGTGCGAAAGCGAAGAAGATTTAATTGCAAGAGAAATAACCAGATTGAAAATGCAGGACAAATTAAAAGGGAAAATCGACGTTGCATTAAATGATGGTAAATGCTCAAAACTTCGTAAAGTTATCTCACAACCGAACACTGCTTCTCTTTAACCAATTTTAAATCAACGATTAACGACAATGACTGCAAATGATACGAATGGTTCTTAATATTTCGATAGAAATCAGAATATTAAGAACCATTCGTGTCAGCTATGCTTTTGTTAGTCAATAAAATAAAGCGGTCTATTTTTGATCAAACTTTGCCAAGTTATGATCACTGGACCATAGTTTTGGAAGGAATTTCGGTCTCATGTTCGAAAGGAAATGTTCCCTCCACATTTTGATGAAATCTTTAACTTTATCATCTTTAATGAGCTGTTGAACAACTCTTTCTCCGTGTGAGCCCTGAAAATAGTCATTTTCTCTCGTCGTACCTATCTCTGACAATTCCTTCAAATTCACATCATCCATAGTTTCATTTCCTGTGAATTCTTTTATGCTCAACTCCAGTTTTCTCCTTCTCTCTTCTGGAATTTGATTGGACGAATGAAAGAGCGCCTTCGCAGCGGATCTGACCCGTTTCAACGCCGGATCATCTGCATGTCGGCAAGTATTCAAAGGCACACTAAAATCTTGGGCAATTTTTCTCTTCAACTGCAAATCGTGGACCTCTGATATTTTGTGACAAAGAACACACAACAAAAGACAATCGTGGGACAAATGATCTTTGAGATGTGATGGAAAGTGTCTCCGATAATCACGTGGTACAACCATTTTCTTCACATATTCATCAGTTTTTCCACAAACAACACATCTGTTCTCTTTCTCAGTCGTATAATAATCCCTGTCAACGAATGGTCGACCAGATGGGTCAAATTTCAACTGTACTGTAAATGGATCTTCTTTAACAACATGACCTGTAGTGGAAATCAACATATTGAAACAGATTAACATGTCATATCATTGTTGGTTTCAGATAAGCATCAGATAAGCATGCAAGCCCACAATCCAATCCACAAATGAATTTGACATTTCCAATTGAAATTGAAATGAGAAATATACATACCGATTTCCCTGGTGACGTACCATTGGGCTTTCTTCTTGTCACATGTGCATAGAACAGTTCCATCAGGAGCCATGAGCAAACAATTGTGATACAATGGTGTTCTTCGCACTGGTATTGTCTTTGCTTTCATTGTACTCAAACAACTTTCACTTGAGGATTTTTGTGGTTTATTGGTGGTGATAAATGGTTTATTTTTATTCTTGAAAGCCAAATCTGTGACACCTCGACACAGCGAGGAGCCCAAATCTGAAATCTCTTTATTTAGCACGCAATAATCAGAAAATCCATTCCAGATATCCCAGCTGCCAATGCTCAACATAGATTGATCAAACTCAAATACCCTTCCAGATAGGAACGACATAAGGAGTAATTTCTCTCCATCAATCTGATCTGATTTCTTCTTGCAAAACTGTTGTAAATGCATGATTTGTTTTGAGTGCATTTTCTGCATGGATAATGCAAGGAAAATCTGCAATCCAATTATTGCATCATTTGTTGCATATGAAATTTGTTTGTCTGAGAGTTCCTTAGCCTGCCAATTGCTGCATCTTATTCTGAATGACTTCTCCATTTCAATGCCAAGAATGCTTGATGCTAATGACTTCAAACTCAGACCATTGATCCTAGAAAAGTCAAATGAATGAGTTTCCATGGGACAAGATGGCTGGCCAATCACACTGCACTACATCTTACTATAAAAACTCTATTAAGCTCCCCTTTTGGAAAACAGAATTAAGTCCTGTTTCTTTCTATTAAAACTGCCATGTTTTTTAAATTGTGATTGATTAAAACATGAAAGCTTATGTTTTAATCAATCACAATGTTGTTATCTTCTGATGTTTATTCGAGAAATTTATTGAGCCCCTCCCTGGAAAGTAAAAATTTAAATAAGCCACAAGGGGGGTTTAATATACGTTTTTGGTATATGTAGAGCTATATTGTACCTTTCAGGGTGTTTTATGACATCTCTCTTAAATTGGCATCGTTGTACAATGAATCTAATATCCACAGTTCCACAAATATTGATACCAAGTGATCGCAATCTCTTGCAATCTTCATCAACTCCAACACCAAATTTCAAGATACTTCGATCTTCTAAAACATTTTTCAAAGCATTTGGAATACGCGTGCTCAGATCGCATATTTTTATTAATAAACAATCATCTAATGTGCATAGCTGCAAAAGTGCTACTGGATGCGGCTCCTTCGCTGGGTCATCTGATGATCCGTCATTAACCCATTCACAATCAAATCCAAGAAATTTCACTTCACGATTCTGCTTTAGTATTTTCTCTAATATCACCCTGTTGGTGATTTCTTCTTCTCCAAGTACATAAACTGGGATTTTATGAAACGCTCTTCGGAGAAAATTACACACCTCTGTTGAAATTGCAGTTTTAGTGCTATTATTTAAAGTGCCCCTACGGCTTTTTTTTTTATTAGCTAAAAGTATAGAATCGAATGCGCTGATTCTGATACCGTTTATATTTTTTTGATCTGATGAGTAATTGTTGAGTTACGAGAGATTGCGTTCACACTTTCGTGTCTCACTTTTAGGACTGGGTCGATCCCACTATGACATCATAGTGGGAACCCTGTAGTCAGTGGCGGCGGGCGTAGGCCTACATTGAGTATAATAGATAATGTTGTTTGCGCTTTGTCTTGTCTCGTTATGTGTATTCTGTATTCGTGGGTATTTGTGCAATTTTGGTGATCAGAATTGAATAGAAGTTTCCATAAATTAAACATTCTTAGTCGGATAGTAGTTCATGACAGTAGGGATTGCAGTGCCGAGGAATGCGAAGATGGCGAAGGGATAGGATAGATTGTGTAGACCGATGATAGTGATACCGATGAAGGAGAACCTGATGCATTTGACCCTATTTGGCTGAGAACTCTTTCGCTGAAAGCTATGAAAGAAATGTGAGCGAGAAAAGAAATGCTGACAGAGAACTTTCTGGGCAATTAACTGGATCTGAACTATCATGTTTCTGTTGTGTATCTGATGAAGTACACTGGGGTTCCAAAAGTATTGCAACGCCTGATAAAAAATGGCGTCTAAAAGTGGCCCGAGGCCTAAACAAGAAAATTTACATAAAAATATATAAATACCAAACGGGTTTGTAGCGAATTTCTTTAGCAGAAATATACTCAGAATTTCATAAATTTTAAAGTGACAACATAATTTAAGCTATGTCATATTGTTTTATAATAATATTTAAAGAAAACTGCAAAGAGGTCCCTTAAAAAATGTTCACGAAAATTTATCGAAGTGGAGAAATTAAAACGCCAATAATTATAATTTCTTTCACTCAAAGCCACGCAAATTCTCTCTCATTTAAAAGAGAATGTTTTAAAATTTTGAAAAATGTAAAGATTTGTCATGTAACTGTCTTGACCTTTGTAATTTTCAGTTTCAGTCTTTGTTTATCATTTTAGGAATTTGATTTGACAAAACCTATTTTTCCGTAATTTTTTTCCAGAATAAAAAAAGGAAGGTTAAGCGCAATACAAAAAATCCGACATGGATATTCCTATAATTTGTTTCAAATACTATAATTTGATGTAATTTTCAAGGGCTTCATACTTTCTGAAGTTAACAAAAATTTTATTTTTTAAAACCCACTCTGAAATTTGAAAAACAAAACATGCGCTTTCCAAGTGGTAAACAAAGACTGAAACTGAAAATTATAAAGGTCAAGACAGTTACATGACAAATCTTTACATTTTTCAAAGTTTTAAAGCATTCTCTTTTAAATGAGAGAGAATTTGCGTGGCTTTAAGTGAAAGAAATTATAATTATTGACGTTTTAATTATTCTACTTCGATAAATTTTCGCAAACATTTTTTAAGGGACCTCTTCGCAGTTTTCTTTTAATATTATTGCAAAACAATAAGATATAATTTAAATTATGTTTTTATTTGAAAATTTATGAAATTCTGAGTATATTTCTGCTAAAGAAATTCGCTATTGAAACCCGTTTGGTATTTATATATTTTTATGTAAATTTCCTTGCTCAGGCCTAGGGCCACTTCTAGACGCCATTTTTTATCAGGCGTTGCAATACTTTTGGAAGCCCAGTGTAAAAGTGTATCAAAATTCTATACGTAATATGATTTAGGCCATGGCCATATCCATCCGTGTCGGTCAACCTTTGTGGTTGAAGAAACTTGAAACGATTCGATTTTCATTAGATACAGCAAGTGTAGAAAATGTGCAACACAATTCCTTATTACTAAACATGAATTTCGTTACTGCACCAAAATTGATGGTTGCATGTTAGCATTTTCTAACTGCGAAGTTTAGAATTTCGTCCGTCGTTGCGAATTGATGAAATCTATCCATTTCCTTCTCGTTATAGCTTCAGGGCGATCGGCCTGATAAAGCTGAATCCTGTGAAGCTCTACAAATCTTGATTTATCCAGTGTATTTAAGCACATCGATATGGCATATTTACCCAGTCAGTTTCTCATATAAATCTAACAATTTTCAGGTCCTGTCAATTATCTGTGATCATGTTTTTGATCCTATTGATTGAATTTTTGAAATGAAATCCCGTACTGTTTTAACATTGCACGGCCTACGCCCGCCGCCACTGAGCACACTGAGCAGCCACTACATGGGAATTTTAGAATTCCTCCCCACAGCTGCAAACTCATCGCAAGCCTTTCAAACTCAAATGCCATAATGCGCCGACCTGTTTCTAATCATCAAAGTCAAAAAAACAAAAATCGAGTCCATAGTATGAGAGAAAAGCGACGTCATATTTGTTGCTTCAGTACGGAAAGAAATGGGGCTCCCACTATGATGTCATAGTGGGATCGACCCAGTCCTAAAAGTGAGACAAGGAAAATGGCGAAAATGACGAAACATCGACACTTCCACGCGTTATAACTCGTGAACTACGCGTCTGATTTAAAAATTATTTTCAGATCTGAAGTCAGCGTACCGAGTTTTATTGAATTCACAAATAAAAAAAAAAGCCGTAGGGGCACTTTAATGTTTTCTTTCTGTCGCCTTTGCATGACTGCTTTTTCAATAGGCCTAGGCCACAGCCAATTGCATCAGTAATTAAGACAAGAATTGTGAAAATGCTTTGCTCAATGTGTCTTTCGCTCATTAAAATCCTTTGACACAACACGAGCGCCCTCCTTATATACCTCCAAGGCATTATTTTTCACTCAAATTATTTCACAAAACTTAAAATTCAACAAATTGAATTCGCAATGCAGATTTTGGCTAGGCCTTGTTCCTGCAGGATTGTAAAGGTAGGTGGTAGTGCAGCATGCTAAAAAGTGAAGATATAATTTTTTGCCCAGAAACACGTCTCGAAGTTGAACTGACTTTTCTTGTTATCTTTTTTAATTAACAATTTATGTTGAGCATAATATAATATAATAATACCATTAATAGCTGATAAGAAGTAGGCAACAGTTATATTCATCTATACTATTTAGTGCCAGCAGCATTCTTGACCGGGCTGCAATAACTCTCAAAACAAAAAATCTTTGCATATTCGCAGATTTCGTCTTCTCTTGGATGCTGCATGGCAATTAAAATGCAACTACGGTATTGTACTGCACACCAGGAACAACTTGGATGCAGTCCATCTCTCTGTTCTGCATTCTCTTTCAAATTTCTTGCCTGGTGGAAGCGATATGCCGAAATTGGAGAGGCCATCAGGGATGCCATAACTGCCGCGACCAAGATGGCTGCAAGGAAGCACTTTTTATTCATCATAGCCATTCCTTTATTAACAGAATTCAACCTTCTTGAACGTGATCTTCAATGAAAATAAAACGCTGTGTTGGTACATTCTATATTGTTTTCACATTAAATTTCTAGTATGAAATCTGAAAAGTAGTTAAGATGATAACTTTTAAATAAGAACTAAAG
This sequence comes from Sanderia malayensis, assembly GCA_013076295.1. Classification (NCBI taxonomy): domain Eukaryota; kingdom Metazoa; phylum Cnidaria; class Scyphozoa; order Semaeostomeae; family Pelagiidae; genus Sanderia; species Sanderia malayensis. Next base: position 5,370,118 of record RQOL01000466.1, on the reverse strand, counting down.
GGAACAGAAGCTTTTTTAAAACTTACTAGTTTAAATTTACAACAAACCTTTCACTTGCTTTGATTTGCTTTTTGAAGATTGGTGGCAGCTGATGACTATAATTACTGTGTCTTTTATATTCAAAAGGCATATTTGTGTAGGAAGTCAAGATATCCTGGACTTACAATGCTATGATGGCTTATTCTTGCTGCTAACACATGCTTTTTGCAATTTCTTTGATAAAATTTCTATTTTTTGCCTTGACATCTGCCCATGAGGATATAAATTTTTTTCTTTTCGTCAAAGCTTGATGCAAATAATGTTTTTCAATGAATTTTCCACTGTGTGAGCTGGATGTTGTATATTCGTTCTCATGGCAAAGTTTTGACTGTTAATCCCACGCTTGGCTTTTTTTTCCTTATTCTCAGTTGCCTGACCTGACTTTCCAATTTCAGAGCAGTGTTCAAACTTTTTTTAGCGATTTCCGAACTTCAGTACTAAAGCTCCCTCAACACCTTCTCAGCAATAAGCTTTACGTTATCAAACATTTTCATTGGCAGAAATGATATGATTTACATTAATGTTATGCTATGATCAACATTTTTAGTATACTAGGTATTTTGATAGAGATATCTCATAATCATATAACATTAAGTATTTTGCGCTTTCTGTATAGGAACAAACACAAGGCAATAGAAGGTTTGCTCTAACGATAAAACTTACAAAACAATTAAAAACGAGAGATGCAATGCGACATAGTGTAAAAAGAGTGTAGAAAGAAAAGCGCAAGAAAGAATGAATGAAAACAAAGGAGTGTTAAAATAGTCTGCTAAGGAATGTCATCTGAATGTTGCTCAGAATTCTTGACATTTCCACGACAATTTCTCCTGAAAATTTGGAGTATCTAAATTGTTCAATGTTGTTCGGTTTCAAAAATCCAGCTGTATACTGAACTTTCTAAACTCCTTGACAAGCTGGGAACTGCTTTCTTGTAAAGCACTTTCAATTTAAAAAGGACGTGAACCGCTTTTCGTGAACCCCTTACTTGACATCTAGGGGTTCATAGTACGTAAACCCCTGGTTGTCATGTATCGACCATTGACTTTAGGGTTACAAAGAGTCTAATTAGTGGTTTTCTGAACACGCGTTGAGACAAATATAATTATGTTTCAGACAATGTTTTTTTACAATGGTTTGTGTTTTTATTTGTGATGTCACTAGGTGAACACAGATCAAGTCAAGGGGTCTTCTTGACTGGAATGGAATGAGCTAATGTCATCGCCCCGGAAAAGCGTAATGGGCCGCAAATTCTTCTGCATTGATCATATGAAAACTACATTTATCAGTTCATTTCAGCAGAAAATTGTGACCCTGAATTAAAATAATGATTTAATCTAATGAAATGGTAATGCCGCAATGTTTATATTATCGCTTGACAAGAGATGTAGCTGTATCAACTTCGTGTTTTGAGGAGGATTGACTAGGCCGCATTCTGAAATGTTCATTTGCTTGTTTTCAGAGGTAAGAATTGTTGTCATTATAAGTTATAAGTTTAAAATCTCAGCAAGGATTAAAATACGCAGTTTATTAAAATTATAATGATTTTCTCTATCATGAGAAGTACTTTAATCGTTTGGATCTATCGTAATAAATCGTAATTATTATTTTTTATTATCATCATCATGATATTATGGTGATGGTTATTATGATTTTCGACCATAATATTGATTCAGACAAGCGTAAAAGCAGGTAGAAATTTGCGGCCGGATAATTTGTTTGAATTTTAAAAATATTTTAGGCAAAATCAGCTGGATTTTGTTGATGCTTCATCATCAAATATTATTAAAATATTCCTGCTATTTACATCTCTTTGTAAACAGAAAAGTAAACAATATAAATTGTTTTAATGAAAATAACTTTCTTTTTATTTCAGGCAAAATGAAGGTGTACTTTTTGATAATAATAATCGTATTGGTAGTAGTAATATTGCTACTGTTCTATCTACTTTACAAGATATATATATTGCATATAAAGTCATACGAGGATGGTTATTATGACGATGAAGATTATGGTGAAACAAAACATTTGAATTCAACTGACGAAGTGGATTCGTCACCATTCGAACTGAGTGAAAAGATTGAATCAAGTCAAGACAGTTTATCAAGTAAGACTGGATCATCTTCAATTGTTGATGAAACAAATACAACAGCTATCCAACCAAATGTCAAGGTAATTTTTTATTGTTTATTACTCTTATTATTATTATTATCATTATTACATGTCCCCAATAACCATTGTAGTTTTGTACAGTATTTTTATAGATAGGTAGATAGATATTGCTTCAGATTTCAATCAGAGGGAGAAATATCCTCCTAGCCCAAGGTTTTTTGAGCAGTTTCTATAGTTTTTGTTCTTTGTGTTTTCTTAGTATTTTCACACAACTTTGTCTTCTTAATTTGTCTGTAAATACATATCATCTCTTTGTGTCTCGCACCATTATTACAAATGAAATCGAACCGAATGTATTATATTCCCACTTGCTAACCAAAAACATTACATTCCATGCCATACAGGTTTTCCTGAACAAATGTTAAGGGGTCTTCTTAATCTTTCCTCCGCATGACAACAACATTGCTCAGCCTTTATTTTGACAAGTAATTCTTTTCGAACAGCGCGAATTGAACCTTTGAGATTTGAAAACAATGCACAAAGCAATTGACATTGAATTGCAAGAATTCTATCTATTCATTGCCATTTCCCTCCTCGCAGTGCTTTATTGAGGGACAAACAATTATACACATCGGCTTGTCAACTTAGATGTTACCTTTTAAAAGGGTTATAGTACCTGTTTTGCTTTCTTAATTCTGCACAATCAGCGAGATTGTGACGTAACTTACAGTAGTTATGTACGTCAGTCAACTCTTAATTTACTTTTGTTACATTTAATGATGGTTAAATGCAATTTAAGCAGGTTTAATGTTTGAAACAATTTTGAAACAATGCAAAAATGCAATTTAAGCAATGAAACAATGCAATTTAAGCAGGTTTATACAGTTTGAAACAACGAAATATCACTGCTTGTATTGTCGTAGACTTAAATGTTTTGAGCATTTTTCTATTGGCAGTTTTTACCAAAATTGGTCGTTGCTTTTCTAGTCTGTTGTTGGACCAATTTTGTCCAATATAACCCAAGACATAACACAAAGAAGTGGAAACAAAAGCAAGCCGATGGTCACTGTTGTCTTGGATTATTGCAATACCGCGTAAGTAAGGTTAATTCTTAACCGCATTCTCTTTTTTCATTCACACGTTGAGTCGAAGTTGTTGTGTTTTTGGAATGCATTTAATTAAGGTTTCTATTTTTTACAGCTCAAGACTCCGTGTGACGTTGCTAGAAGCAGTGAATTTACCAAGACCAAAGTCTGGTTCATCTGAACCATATATTGACATGCAATTGACTCCTTACAAGCGAAGAACATACCGCCCTCCTGGCTACCGGAGACCATTACGAGGTTGTTTAAAAAAGCCTGCCGATTTGACAATAGAGAGTACTGATTTGCAAAATCATTATCTGTTGTTGTTTATGCTTCGTTACGATCCGTTTTCGAGACTCAAGGTCGATGGAGAGGCTATGAAATTTTTGCAAGAATTAGACGGATTAATTGACGAACAACAGATCTCGATTAATTTAGAGCTCCAAGAAAGTGATCAACAGTTCACGGGATTTATATTCAGACACGGTGCTTCAACGCGATCCTTGAACGGATCAACTCGATCACATAATGGATCGACTCGATCACCGGGTGTTAAGCGATGTCAGGATGATTCTCTCCGATCCTCTACTCGATCCTATAACGGATTCTCGCTATCTAAGACTGAATCAGCGCATGATCATGGATATGGAGAGGATAAGATGAGAGCGTCTTCAAGGTCGTTTGCTGGATTCTCAAGACCGAGTGGTGATGAGATAAAACTATGGACACCACCACCTGAACGCAAATTCAGGGAATCACCTCGCTTGCTAAATACGTCATCGTTAAGGCATGCTGGTCACAAGCAACAACAACAACAATCTGGATTGACAAAGGATGAAAGTGGAATGATGAGAGAAGATTCTTCTCCTCGGTCGTTCAGTCAATTTTCACGAACTCGGGGTCGTTCTGCTTTGCCGCTAAGTGGATTGACAAAATCTTTTGACGAAGTTCCATGATAATTATCAAATGCGCACTTATTTATAAGAATATTGTTCATTAGAATATTGAGGTGCAAATTCTTTTAAGTTTAAGAAAATTACACGAATAAAGCTAAGGTCAGATGTCATCAATGTCATCAGGACTAAACTTGTTCATCTGAGCTCAATCGCAAAGTAAAGCAATGGAGTCGGTTGAGAATAACTTGAGAATCATTTCAGATTCAAAATCGAAAGTTTTTATGAATACACGTTTTTTTATAAGAAAGTATTTTTCAGCCCAGCTCTCTAACTTTCTTAGCTATTTCCGAATGTCAGTACTAAAATTTTCTTAAGACCTTCTTAGAATAATTTTACCAATTTTGTGTTACTGTGCATGCGCGAGAAGGCTTCGTTTTTATTCGCCAAACTAGAATTTCCTTTTCGCACCCAAACGTGTATGGAGCCTCCCCAAACTCAGAAAAATTACTATTCTTATAAAAAGTCTATGATGAGAAATTGTTTCCTTCGTCAAATCTTTCTATTTTATAGCAAACTTTTTTGCCGGAGAATACATATGCACTTTATAGCATTTTTGAAAAATTTACTACGGAGGAAAGTTGGGACCTGCGGGGCAAACTACTCCGTATTGACAAATGCTAAAACAATGCTCTGATGCATTTTCATATAACCTGGATATTTAATCCCAATTCTCACCGGGAATTTTCGATTCTAAGATATCTAATGTATATTTTCATGGGCAATCTATTGTATTTGTACCATAAATTATGTTTGCCAATATATACATATTAGTAATTTGTTTTATTTTTATAAACTTTGTGGAATAGATAGATGAAGTTAAATACTTTAATAAATAACTTATTTCAATCTTATGTAAACGTGTGCATTGTGTATTTAATTGTTCATTTCTTAAGAAACACTTTTCTATAGTTATATGTTTTTCATTTTTTTGGTGTCAACTGTATTCTGTGTTAAGTGTGATTGAGAAGTGCAAAGAAGTTTTAGATGGGATTGATCCTGCTACACAATGCCCAGTCGCCGCTGCGGAGGAGATCACAACAGCCATTGCAATTTTCTGTCCTGCGCGTGCTCAGAACAGTGGCGTCGACATGATTTCTTGAGGCGGTGGCAAAATATCAAATCACTTTTTGAGGGGGATTTTTCTACTAATAAAGTCATGTCATTCGTAATGGTTTTTATAAAAGACAGTAAGTAATATAACACCATTAATGTAAGTTTCATCAATCCCATGTCAATTTTGTATTTCCTCCCCACAGCTGCAAACTCGTCAAAAACCTTTCAATTCCAATCCCATTATACGCCGACCTGTTTCTCATCATCAAAGTTAAAAAATCAAATATCAAGCTTATCGTGAGCGAGAAAATCGACGTCAGATTTGTTGCTTCAGTACGGGGAAATGAACGGGGCACCTCTATGATGTCATAGTCGGACTGGACCCAGTCTTAAACGTGAGACACGAAAGTGTGAACGCAAACCTCGGTAACTCAAAAACTACTCATCAGATCAAAAAATATAAACGGTATCAGAATCAGCGCATTCGATTCTGTACTTTTAGCTAATAAAAAAGCCGTAGGGGCACTTTAAGTCTTTTCCAAATAGAAATATCATGCCGTGAACAAACGAAAGTTATTCGACTCCGTTTTAAGAATAAAAATTAAAGTGTCTTTACTCTTTATTTGGAGGTTAATCCATTCCATGGACATAATTTCAGGTCTTTATCAAAACATTTTTACATGTTTTTTATGAAAAAATAATTTTCAGAGCGGTGAACTATGTTTCCAAATTCCACTATACTAAAACTTTCTCTGTACTTTCTTGTCATAAATTTAAAGTTGTTTTAAAATCCAGAGGGTTGTTCGTGTGGGTTCGTTTTCGTCTCAGGACAAATCTCTTATTTCAGCTTTTATGTTCCTATCCCTATGTTAATTTCGTCAATATTTGTGTGGCTGTGTGGTTTAGTTTGCTGACTCATGTTTCCATGTTACTGTTTTTTATGCAATGTTTAGGTATTATGTTTAGGTGTCATATTCACGTATCATGTTTTAGGTCTCAAATTTAAATATCAAATAATTGCATTTATTGTATTACAATTCATGTTTCTTCTGCAATACGCATTTTTTTATAAGAAACTAAGCTCCGAAGTAGTGCTCAGTTTCTTAAATTGTATGGCCATTTTAGTACTAAAAGTTTCTTAAATGTTTCTTAAATTTGAAAGTGCAAATTAATAGAGGTAGGAAACGCAAAAAAACATCACAATTCAGTGCAAATAAACAGTATGTAACAAAGCAATTCTTAACTCCATGTCGTGTCAATTCCATCCAAGTCTTCCAATTTAAAATAATCATCACCGCCATCTTCAAAATACAATCAAAACTGCCCCATTTGCCTGTTGTATACCAGGTGACACGGTTTCTTAAGCTTGACAGAAAGTAGTATACTACAGTTTCTTAATCTTTTTATTATCTTAGGGGTCGGTTTCTCGTATGTTTCTTATAAGAAAAATGAGTGTAGCATCTCATCAGTAGCACAACAAACGTACTTTTGTGGTATTGCATTTTCAGTGCTGCTTTATGTGCACAGACAACAATTTCTATCGTTCACCTGTTGTGTTCATTAACTAACCTGCTTAGTCACACGTGGCATTGTTGTCAATTACTCATTACAGGCTTTTTATCTTCAAGGCCTAGTTAGTTCTTGTAGTTTCTTTGGATTCTTTATAAAAAAAAGCATGTAACCATACTTTCAAAACCCTACTAAAGTTATAAAACTCTCAACTGCCATCGCATACTTCAAGCTTTAAGGGACCGGTCATTAAGTATCTACTAGGGGGGGCCGGAGTGATTTGGCAAATTTCGGCAAAAAATTTGGTGGCCCATCTCAAGCACTAAAAAAAAATTTCAAAGCCCATCTAAAAAAGCAGTAAAAATTTCATGGCCCCCCAAACTTGAACTACTCGAAAGGCATAAAAAAGAACCATTATTCTCCGTCTCCTCTTGAAACATTATATAATATATCAAAGGCTTACCATACCAAATCCACGCATGAGAATAATTCTTACTTGCAAAGTGCACTAATTAGACCGTAAATATCACCATGAAACCTGAAGAACAAAATTAAAGGAATGTATCAATAAAGATTTGAGACAATTTTCTTCTAGAAATTGTTTTTAGTATAATAATAAATAAGATTCTTTGTTTTCAGACAAAAAACACTGTTAACTTACATAATTGGCTGCTCTATGATTGACTGCAACACGACCACTTCTCAAAGTAGTAAATATACTGCTAGCATCAAAAGAATCTGCCTCTTCATCAGTACTTTCAGAGGATGAATCAGAAGGGTTCATATCTCTTATAACGATATCCTCATCACTTGTTTCAGAATTCATATCTTTATCAGAATCTTGCTCTTGCATTGCTTGTTCCTGTGGTTCAACTTCCATATATTCAATTTCGTCATCTCTATGGCCTGTGTCCATGGTAGCAATCAGATGGCTTTGAATTGCTTGAACCTTCTCAGCTTTTCTCAGCTTTAGCGTGTTCTTCAGATTAAAATGAGCCAAATACTTATCAAGCGTGTAAACTGTCAGTTTGGCAAGCATACCTTTGTGAAATAAATTCTTCCAGTCATAGTCAGCAAAACCTTTACTTTTTTCTTGGCGTTCTATATGTACTCTTTGCTCAGCTCTTTTCTTTTTTTTTATTGATAAATGTGTCAAGTGTTGAACATATTTTCTCACTTTATCTATTTCTACAATGAACTTCTTTGAAAATGTGGCAATGTCACCCTCTTTATCCAATTTCCCCTCTTTAAACAAAATTTCAGCTTGTTTTCTAGGTTGAAAATCATCAATTTCTCGCTGCCTTCCATCTATTTCATTGGGAGTCAAAAACACACTTTTGTAGTGTAATCCTTCAGCATCATAGTCAGGATACGGTTTTGGTACCTTGGTACAAGGAGGTCCTACCCAATCCTTTGAGCAATAAATGCATTCTCCACAAGTGCATTTCACATATTCGATGTACTTTTCCCCTGTTTCCATGTGAGTTTCCATAAACGTTTTCAATGAATGAAAATAGTTTTGACCAGGGCATGGCTTCCCTGAGCCTGCTTTGGAGATAAACTCCTTTAGAGATTTGTGATTCTTGAAAAACAAATCTTCTGCACTATCAGATGTGTATGCCTTCATGAAACCTCCAGGAGCAACTGCTCCATCAATCCGGCAAGTTAGCTCTTCACAGACCTGAAAAGCGTTATATTTCATTCGATCATACTCATGCTGCTCCATTTCATCCAAACTAATGTTGGCAATTCGCTCCTCTGTTAATCCTTCAAATGGCATCCTGTATTCCCAATCAATGGCCCCCCCATCACATATTGCATCGCCAACATAACTCTGGCAACGCTCTACTTCATTTTGACTGCTATCACCACTTGCAAGATGATGTCTAATGTAGTAGTCTGCATTAGTAAGTAGAATAATCTCCGCACAGCGCAGTTTCACATCATGGTTAGAAACTCCGACACCAGGTCCACCATCAGTAAACTCTAGAATTCTGGATTTCAACTTTGGTAAAAAAGCAGCTATGTTATTAATAAACTGGCTGCATGACTGAAGAACACCTTTTATTACAATCCATATTTCAGAGTTTGCACTTGTACCTTGAAGCAACTTTGTTAATTCTTCAACTGAAGAAATTAGATTCTGGAGAATGTCAAGGTCAATGTCTGAAAAAATGCCAGCTGAGTTGTTGATAGCATCTTGAAATACATTAAGCATGAGATAAAGTTGTGAAGCCCTTGCAGTCTCATATTCTCTATAGAAGCAGTTACTATCTTCTAAGATATTCATGACATCATCCTTGTTTGACATCAGGCAATAGAGCTTCACTTGGTCAGCTATTTTTATAAGTGCTGGAGTTGACATTGTAATTTCTTCTTTATTAACACAAAAGAGAAATGATTCCTCATACCTTAGTCTCATGAATTCTGAGGCCCACACAGATCCATTGCTGCCCACGAAATGCTTTGGTCTATTGAAAACTACAACATCACTATCTGTTAGCTTAAGATTAGGCTTTCCGTCCTGCTCTTCGATTTTATATTCCATGATTCGGTTTACTCCGGGAGTAGCATTGACAAGTCTTTCAGGAAAGTCATATTTTGGAAGAACCCTTTGTTTGTTTAAATTACATGACTGGATTATACGGACATTTCGTGCACTCTGCATGCCTGCAACAAGAAGGTGAAAGTTTATATAATGAAAAACCTATAAAAAGTTGATTCTAAGATGCTAGAATATATTATTTTCTCAAACTCAAAGCCCTTCAATAAAAATTTTAGCTGTCAAATGTATACAATAAAAGATATATTTGCTCTTACCTGTACTGGTTCCTGGGCATATGTAGGCTTTATCATCTCGAGATATGATGAAATTGTACTTTGCATCATTTTCATTATTAAGTGTTCCACAATGTGCCATCAATATTCCCTTCTTGAAAGCACGTTGATAGTGTGTTAAAATATTTTCATTGTCCTGAAGTTTAGGTGGTTTCTTTGAACAGAAAAGGCCTAAGCCTAAATGTCTTTTGGCTTGAATTGATCTTTTGCTACGGGCTCTGGCTCTGTTAAATACAGTGGTTGATGATTTTATAGGCGTTAGGCCACGAGCGATTCGACTATTATTTGCAAGCTTAAGAAAATCTTTCTTTTTAACTCTGTGATGCATATACATAACATTATCATGGCGACGACCATGAGCAGTTGCTTTACTTTCAATGCACTGTAAAATGTATTGCTCATCTGTTTCATCTAGCATTTGAGGTCTACCTGATCTAGTCTTGGGAAGACCAATACGGCGATCCTTAATCAGCTGTTGTTTCTTACGTTTTATCATTTTTTGCATGGGTTTGCACTGGTTATTTTCCAAAATCTTTTTTAGATTATCTTGTTGCATCATTAAATCTTCAATTTCACTTTCAATTTCATTTATCTGTATGTCGTTCCACTCTTTAAATTTTTGGTTCCGTTTAAAGTTCAAATTGTTTATCCTTTTAGAAATATTATCTGCTCTGCTGGTAAGGTTTTTAGTCACCAGGCTATGTGCTTCACTTTCTACTTCATTCCTTTGTTCTATTGCTTGTAATACAGACTGGGTATATGTTTCAATTCGTGAACTAATTCCTAGACTAGAAAGTTGCTGTCTGGTATGGGTGGCACCCAGGGCTACTTTGAGTATCTTCCTGTCCCAAGCAGAATCCATATTCCTCAATAAACTTTCAACAAAATGTCTGGTGAGCTGCGACCCCTGCGTGTTACTTTCCTTTGTTATCATTTCTTCAAGGAAAAGATCTAAATCAACTTCCTTTGACCGCAATATGATGTATTCACCATCAACAATGTAAACTGGGATTCCATGCTTTGGATGGCAAAGTAGTTCTATAAATGCTTTTTTCATGTGAGAATCCTTGAGGCTTTCAATAGTTTTGTCCGGATGGAAAGACAAAAACATTGTGAATGCTTCCAAGAAAGGCAGATAAGAGCAACGCAGCTCTCTTCCATTGATATTGATAATGCAAAGCAACTCCTGAAGTACTGCTCGAAGACCTCTCAAATTGTTTTTGCGTGAAAGCAATTCTGGTGATTCAATTTTGGTGTCAAAAGATTTTATCTTTCTTGACAGTAACTCCTCAGCTGCATCCAGAGGACAAGCCTGAAGAGAACTGACAACATGTTCAGAAACTCTCGAGTTCTTTCGAATATCCGTTCTTGTTCTATTCATCATGCACGCGCCTATAATCTTTTTCCGTCAACTGCAGCAACTTCCTCCTTCCTCCATTTTTTCTCCAATTTTCTAAGTGCTAAATGCAAGTAATGCAAGTGATGCAAGCAGCAACAACAAAAGTGACGATTTTGATTCAACAACAACAACAAAGCAACATTTTCGAGGTCTCGTTCTGAAAACAAAACGCCCACAAAAGCCAAAAGCCCAAACTTAACCTGCACCTCGATCCTGCCCCTAATCCCAACCCCTATTCACCCCTATTTCAATCCGAAATCTAATCCTGACTTCAACCCTGGAGCAAAAGCTTTCCTAACCCTTCCCCTGATCTTTTATCCCACCAAACCAAATGCCCCGAATATAACCAAGACGAGGCTACATTCTGATGGCAAAAATGGCTGGTGAAGATGAAATAAGAGATTTTCTGCAAAAGCACAACTTGCAGCAGTATTTCGATAAATTTATAGAATTGGGATATGATGATTTAACTCAGTTACAAGAAATGTTAACAGAGGAATTAAAAGAAGTTTCGAAAGATGCTGGTATGCTTAAACCAGGACACCAAAAAAGATTTGTGGCTGCTATCCAGATTCTGCAGTCAAAAGCAACCCATGGTGAGCCAAGCAGAAGCCAAAATAATGAATGTGCCATTGATGAAGATATTGCTTTGACGCCAAATATTACTGCTTGGCCACAAATTGCCAAGGATCTGTGGGTGCCAAATCCACTGACTGCAAGACTTAAATTTTATAATGATGTTTTAACAAGTCTCTTGGAAACAACATACCATCTGATAGCACCCATCCAATTTAAAAACTATGTAATTGAACAAAGAATTACACGTTGGAAAATCGAGACAGCAGTTCTAAGATTTGAATATAAGACTGAAAATATTTTTGACAAAAACAGCAAAGATGGCAATGCTATGAATGTTCAAACATTCTCAGCAGAGTCATTCAACATTCGAATTGGCGACAAATCTAAAGCAGAATCTGCCAAATGTATTGTTGATGGCATGGTGGTTGAGATGAATAGCCTCATAGATGATATAATAAAGCTGCGTTCATCTTTATTCAACAAGCAGAATGAAGTTAAAGTTTGGAAGAATAATGAGTTAAAATATTATGATGATAAAATAACCCAGGTGAAAAAACTCTTGGTTTTATTGGAAAAATGCCAATCCAGCATTATTTCCAACATTAATTTGCTGAAAAGAAGAATACCCTGTGCTGCTGATTCTAGCAAAGAGACCCAACGTAAGCGAAAAAGGACATATGAAAATAAGCAAAAGGCAATTAAGAGAAAATTGAAGCGATTACACAAAAATTCAAATGAGGTTTTAAAGATTATGACAAACGGCAAAGTGGAAGATCATTGTTCGCTTAAAAATGGAAGCAGATCACCATTAAAAATACATGAGCTTGCAAAAAAGGAAGGGCTAGTCCCCAGATATCACTTGGAAGCTTTGAAGTTTCTCATCTCAAACAACTGCTTTGATGGAGATGCTCTACCGACTGTTGAGAAGATGGCCAGCGATCTTGCTGCAAAGCAAACTGCTACACTCAAAACAAACAAAAGAAAATCATTGGAAAAACCTGTTAGCCAAAATCAGCGCAGCATCATTGACATGCTGACAAGAAAGACAACATCACCTGCCATGCCATCTGGTGTCCAGAAAGATCCTGTTCCAGTTGTTTCACTAGACCAGTCTGATTCTTCAGATGTTGAATCTGATTCTGGATCCTATTCTTCTTCTTCAAACTTGGATGAACTTGACATTTAATACTAATTCTCTAAGAAATACTCTGACAATGGGTGCTAAAATAGTTATTTGTGTTCTTTGAGAATATTCTCAGTTTTCTTTTCATTAACAATTTTTTTTTTGAGAACTTTGAAAAAATATTTTGCGGCCCATCCAGTTGCAAAGAAAAAATTTGGCAGCCCATCTACATAGCCAAAATAAATTTCATGGCCCATGCCAAATCACTCCGGCCCCCCCTAGTAGATACTTAATGACCGGTCCCTAACAACAAAAACAAAATTTATTTAATTTATCCACTAAGTTAATATGATTCCCCACCGAATTAAGGGTATTTTCATTTTATTTTTGAAATCATCCTCTCTGTTCTTATTGCAGCTTTACATAGTTGTCACGGACCATTTGTTGTGTACCAGACTTATTCTGCACACATTCCCAATGGGCCACAATGTCAATGTTTGGAAAGGGATTTCTGAAATTCCCATTCATATTTTTGGTCATCATATTTTTTAATTCTGTATTATTGAAAGCATGAAAAATGCAGCTGTGGTGCACTATAATTTAATTGAGGTTTAAGAGTAATAACAAATTCTCTTTTATTGTTCTTTTACACCAGTTCATTCAAAATATGATTATTAATTCATATTCCAGCATCTATTATTGCAGGTTTTGTTCTAAGATTCGCACAAATCCTTCGAAGGTCATATATGGAAAGTTTGGTTTCTTTGGCGTTCTTATTTTCAGAGAAAACTTCTTCAAATTGGAAATTTGTCATAATTGGCAGGCGAATTTCATTCATAAATATCGTGAAACTTTTCAGTAATTTCCCCAGGTATTTTCCCAATGAGGCAAGCAGCCGGTGCCGTGCAGATAGCCCCTGGCAATTCAAATAAGATCATCAGAACACATTTTTCAAAACAAAAGAAATTGGTTACCAGCTGCCTTCGCCTCAGCGATTTTACCCACGTTTCCCATCGTGCTTTGTGTCCTCTGAGATTTGTGCCCACATGTTTTATAAAAGCACCCACCTCACGGTCACTTCATTTCATTCAGTTTCTGCTTGTTGTGCACGACGGCAAGAACTTGTTAGCTGAGTTAGAGTCAAAACAAAATTCGAAGCTGAAAATGGCGTTGACTGAGAATAGGGCGAAAATGAAAGACTCGACGGAGAAAGAAGAGAGGGCAATTGATAAATGCTTCACAGTAAAAGGAAAATTTTTATTTATGAATTTTTATTTCAACCCAGTTGTGACTGCATTCTCAGCTGTGTTGATATGGGGCTTCGTCATTTGGTGTATGGTACGACCAAAGGAGACGTTAAAAGAAATGAACAAAGCACAAGAATGGATCACCAGCACATGGACTTGGTTTTACATCGGAACACAGAACATCTGGATCGTCTTTATTGTCATTCTTGGTTTTTCAAAATACGCAGATTTGAAGCTTGGCAAAGATGATGAAGAACCTGAATTTAGTGATATGTCATATTTCACCATGCTTTTTGCTGCTGGCGTAGGAATTGGTTTGTTTTACTTTGGTGTGGCTGAACCAATTTATCATTACAGTCCAAAAGAAAAATATGGTAATCGTTATTGGAACAGGTATTTACAATGCTTTCTTTTGTTTTCGCGAAATCAAATCATACGGTTCTGCAGGTTGAATGAACCCCATTGAAATCCTTTGGCAGACACCTTGGTCGCACCTTAATTGAGATGCTATTTTAACCAACAAATTAAACTATTGTGTAAGCGGATTCCTATACTACAAGAGAATTGGATTAACAAATTTTTATTTATCGAAGCAACATATGTTTTATTTTCTTTGATGACCGGTCGTGGTGTAAAACGAAAGCAAATAAATTTACACTTGAAACACCACAAAGAAAAGAAAATAGGAAAATTTGTTTATTGTTGCATTTAAACATTGGTCTGGGTGAGAATTCCCCCAAGATATCCGGAGTATCGCAAGGGCCTACTGTTTTGCTGCAAAGACTTGACTGATAATGTTTCACTAAATACTACACTGTTGCGTTCATATCGTGATCTGCTCGGGCCATTACTTCCCTAATGGGTTTTTAAACTAAGCTTTTTTCGCCTCACACTAATCCTTCCCGTTATTGCGTTCTCACATTACATGCTATTCTATTCAGCACTTGTTTCTCCTCTTCACGCAGATACAACCAGAACCAACAGTCCCAGGATGCACTTAATCTGACATTCTACCATTGGGGATTGCACGCTTGGGTTGTCTATGTAATTGTGGGTCTACTATTGGCATTTCTCTCTTATCGCAAAGATCTTCCCATGACAATACGTACTTGCTTCTATCCTTTGCTTGGCAACAAAGTACTTGGGTTACTTGGAGATTTCATTGACATCCTTTCAGTTGTTGCTACAATGTTTGGAGTGTGCACAAGTCTTGGTCTCGGTGTCATTCAACTCAATGCTGGATTCTATCGCATGAATAGCAATATTGAAGTTTCGACAAAAAATCAAATCATCATTATTTGGGGTGTGACAGCCATAGCAACTGCTTCTGTTATCAGTGGTGTGAAAGTCGGAATTAGAAGACTCAGTGAACTTTGCTTTGGTGTTGGTATGTTATTGAATTTTTCTACATTACATCGTAGTTTAATTTCAATAAAGGGCAACGAGGTTTGACTCCTACTTTTAAAACCTTGTTCTGATTCGCTTGGTGCAAGTTAGCTATATGTACTAGTGGCGTAGATAGAGGGGGGTCAGGGGGCGAAAAGCCCCCCTGTAGAGCTAAACTGCCGTTTTGTCGGAATATTGCTGATCTTGTGTTACTGCCTCAATAATCTCTCAAGCCTTCCACAGCTTAACAACAACAGATCATATAGGTTCTTTGTCAGTAGCGAAGAAAAGAATCAGACAATATTTGAAAAGAATACTCAATCGTTTTTCTTTATTCAACAAAACTCAACATTTTTCGCACGAGGCGACCTCGTTTTCAATTATGAAAACGAAACTAATACAAAAATCTACGTCTACTACATTTGTCGGAAAATAAATATCTTCTTTTTACGTTCAGTTCTAGCTAATTTCCTTATCTTGTATTCATAGTCTTGAAAAAACAAAAATGCTTATTAAATTTTTGTCGGAAAATCGGAATTTCTCGCCCCCCCCCCCCTATAAAATTTCCTATCTACGCCATTGGTACTATCAACAGCATTATGAATGCAACAACATTATGGAACAATACATTTTCACTAACTGCGTACATTGGTGCAGTTAGTATTGTTGCAGTGGCGTAGATAGAAATTTTTAGCCAGGGGCAAAAGCAAACATTTTCAGACAAAAGGGTGTGCCCTTTAGGGCATGCCTATCATGCCACGCCCACTTAAAGATAGTTGTGGCATATGGATATATGCTGCTTTAATGAGACAGCTTATTGTTTTCGGATTAGTTGTACTTCACTTGTCGGGAATCATTTAGCTTTGTGAGCAGTCAGTGGCAGAAGTCACAGATTTATGCGAATATAACGGAAGCAAACAGCTGTACCGCGAGAAACAGACTTTGTCAAAAGAAAAACTTCCTAATTTACACCTTTTGTTGGGCAAAAATAACTTAAGAATAATCCTATGCTTAAGGGCCTGTTTATATGGAGAAGGGCCAGCCCTCCAAGGAGAACTAGCTCTCCTAAGAGGGCTGGACTTGCATGCTTGTTTATACAATGAGATTTTCTAGCTCTTGGGGGGGCTGGAAGCACGACACGAGAGCAAACATTTTCACAGCTATTCCTTCACCGTGATAGCTTGTCACTACTTTTCACGGCTAACAGCCACTTTTACTTTGACAACACATGCAGTATGTATTTGACGCGTGCGTAAAACAATATTTTCCAGCCCTAATGTGCGAGCCAGTCCGCTTGATCGCGTTTACATGGAAAATTGCCAGCCCTCCTTGGCGAGATCTCGGGTAGTCAATAGCGAGATCTTGCCTGAGAGGGCTGACCCCCTTCTCATGTAAACGAAAAGGAATTTTATGAAGCATCAAAAAAAGGCGAGATCTCGGCAAAGAGGGCTAGCCCTCCTAGGAGGGCTGGCCCTTTTCCATATAACCAGGCCCTTAATTGAAACATTTTTCATCAATATTGAGGCTCGGCATAAAATTAGATATGAAAAAAAGTGCGCGAACCGCCCAGAAATTTCTTGGTGATTTCTGGTATTGTGGATGACGTCCATTAACTGTAGCTACTTGATAAATTAATGTTCCATAATCATTTGCATAGGTGCATTCCTCATGTTGATTGTTCTATTCTACGACAACACGTGGTATCTGCTGAATCTCTACGTGCAAAGCATTGGTTACTATTTACAGAACATAATACAACTTGGTTTCCATACTGATGCATTTGCGCAGTTGGGAAATGCTGTTGATGGCAAAGACAATCAAGATTGGATGGGTGGCTGGACGATTTTCTATTGGGGATGGTGGATTGCTTGGTCTCCATTTGTTGGAATGTTCATTGCAAAGATCTCCCGTGGAAGGACAATAAGAGATTTCGTTATATACACTCTTACAGTCCCTATTCTGTATACATTTCTCTGGTTGACTATCTTTGGCGGAGCTGGTTTGTTAATGGAAAGAAATGCAGCTAAAGCAGGTATCATGTGCAATTCAACTCTCGGTGGAGCCACATCGACCGCCTCATTGAATGGTTTATATCGATTATCATGCAGAGACAAAAATGACATGTGGTTTGATGTCATGAGCCAATATGGTGATCTTGGCCGTTTTCTTTCTGTTTTGTCCCTAATTGGCATTGTGCTTTATTTTGTGACAAGCTCAGACAGTGGCTCACTTGTCATCGATTGTCTCTCGGCAAATGGTAACCCCGATCCTCCTATGTTGCAACGTATTTTCTGGGCATTAACAGAAGGTGCATGCGCAACAGCATTGTTAACTGCCGGTGGTACACAGGCGCTAAAGGCCATCCAAACAAGCTCAATATCAACTGGTCTTCCATATACTGTTGTCATGAACTTCATGTGCGTTGCACTATGGCGAGCTCTCAAAGAAGAAGTTGGGGAATATGATCCAAAAAATGCTGAATTCACAAAGTCAATATTTGACATTGATTCGGCAAAGAAAGTTAGGCAAATGCTTCTTTCAATCATTGCACCTTGGTGGTACATGGGTAAAGTTGGCGCTAAAATATATCGTGGTGCCAAAGTATGCTATATGTTGATCATAGCAGCATTGTTTTATACATGGGCAATTTTAATGGTGGTAGAAGTGAAGGTCGATGGTATCTCCTATGTTGCATGGGCCATTTTTTGTCTTTTCATTGCTTATGGAACAGCACTTCGTATTAATCTCAGATCCAAGTATAAGATCGAGGGAAATATGGCGGAGGATTTCTTTGCAGGTGTGTGGATTATAATTGATTTAATTTCTATTGAGTTACACAGATTTACTGTTTGGTTAGCTCTGTTGGCCAACAAAGAAAGTAGAATTTGCCTTTGGCGTGTGATTCTGATGTAGAAAGCAAATGGAAATATCTCTCCAGAAACTGCGCTGATTCTAAATATATACATAACATATACATAAGTAGTGTTTTGAAAGTCAATATTGTTTTCTTTTGTAGTATTGTTGTTGTATCCACTGGCCTGCGTTCAAATGTATGACCAGATCAAGAATGGTAAGATGCAATATTCTTGCAATAATTCAATTGAATTGAATCCAACTGAAAGAATTAAAGGAGAAACTCTGTTAAATAATCGAGACAGCAACGAAATTGATATAGAACACAATGCTACTTCATTGTAAACAAAGTTCAAACCAACAGACAATCTCAAAGGAGCGGTGAGTAGCAAACATTCAGATAAACTTTAATAGCTACCGTTTAAATTTGTTAGGCATTATTTTTTCATGATTATACTTGATTATACCTATATAATTGAACATTTAATTTAAAAGCAAATATATTCTTGATATTACCTTCTTTCTATTCTTTTCTGTTAACCTGGGTTTAAAATATTGTTGGTTTTTTATTTCTTCTACTTCGTTTTACGCTCTTCGTCCTGAATTTCATTTCTTCAGATTTTTGTATTGAAATGTTATGTTTTCAAAATCTTACATTATATTTGTATCAATTCCAATTCAATTTTATTAATATATGCAAATATATGGATAGTAATTCCCAGATTTGAGTTAAACATTGCATGTCGGCTTTTTAATTTGTTTTTCTCCACAAACTTTTCTTTTGAAGAAGAGACCCGGTGATAAGCCAATCGACAACACAATCAAACCTGAATATCATGCAGAAATGGCATTACATATTTACTTGCTCCTTCGCAACGTCCTTTTTAAGATAACAAAACGAACTAATAAAGAAGTCTTGTTTTAACTATTGCAGTTGCACGTTGGGGTGGGATGACGGGATGGGATGGGATGGCTGCAGAAGTTTCAGTATATTCTTTGCCACCTTGGCTGTGCCAATGCGCAGTTGATAAGCTTTTGTCGCAAAGGTTTGCACTGATAGGCCCTTGTGTTTGCACACGATGCTTTTTACCAGCAGGCTTTCTTTGCTCGTCATACTTGCATCATCCGTGATGTCATAACTCACGAGTAGGATGAAAACAATTGTTTGTAGGCATGCTGTTGTCAGGATTTTTATTTCATTTTTATTATGTCATAAATTCTTCTTTTGGATGCAAGAATTCATATTTGCAGACAAGCAACATACCCTATGTTTTGGTTTAGTGTGAAACTGTTTCATAAGAAATTGTTACTAGGAAGACAAGAATTTAGAAAACTTTGTACTTGGCCCAAGAGGAGGTAAAGAAGCTCTTTACTGTTCTAAAGCTCTCTTTACTGTGTAAAAACATGTTTTTTCTTTTGAAACGTCTGTGAATTCAAAGAACACTTATGATAGCAGAATGTTTCCGAAAAATCAAACCTGTAAAAATATGTTTACATACTAATAATAGTTAGAGCGAAGTACCAATTTGGTATATACTGCTCAGTCTTTCGGACTTTACATTTTGTATTTAGTGGCAGAGGGGCTCTTGCTTTGCAACTACAACAAGAACTCAGTAATAAATTCAGGGTTGAAATAAATTCTTGGTGGAAAAGATCGCTGGACATTGGACCAATTTTACAAAGGTATATTTTGGTTGTTGTGGTGCATGATGTATTGAAAATCAATATAACTTCACCATATTTTGACACCATGAAATGATTATACAATTCCTCAAATATCGTCAACAACATGCGTCGCTCAGAAATCCTCCCCGCATATATTCTTGGCGCAATATTTTTCAACTACTTCAAACTGCTTCAGTTTCAAGACTCTTTTCACCCCTTTGCTAAAGGATTTCCAGTGGTATCAGTGTGAACAAATATTTTTTGTTGCGATAAAATGCGTTTACTCAGTCCCGCCCTGCAAATATTTTAAAGTTCTCAACTCAAAGACCCTATGGGACAAAATTGTTCGCCAAGCCAAGGTCATTCTAGCACCATGTAGCAAATGCCGGCTTGTTTGCATAGAAATATGAACACAGCATCCTTACCATTTATGAGCTGCTCTTGTGAAGTGTGACATGGGGATCACTTGGATGAGTTTATTTGTAATTTATATGTTATAGATCAAAACTCATGCTAGAGTAGGGCTTACAAGACATCTAGAAGAATACAAAATGTATATTTTGCTTATATTTCCCCATTACAGATTTTTAATCATTCCATGTTTTTCCATTCCATGTTTTTACATTCCATGTTTTTTCTTTCCATTCTATTCCATCATTCCACACTCCATGTTTTCCAGACAGCCGACAACAAGGTCCATACCAACACAGAATAGAGATATTCTGTGTTGGTATGGACCTTGTGGTTAGCCTGTGTACAGACTCAACTGGTTTGTGTTTTTGAGAAATTGAGGTGAATGGAAATTCTGAGGTTTCTCTCCAGTAGAGTCTGTGCATCTGTGACAGAAAACGTGTCTGAGGTCACGTGCGGTTCCCAAGGATTGGGGAACCGAAGGTGATTGGCTAACGCTATTTCTATTGTTTTGTTCCCTTCCCTTTCAATTCAAAATAGCGCAGCAAAAAAACGAAGGCCGGCCATTCCGTTATGAATTGAAATTGAAATCGTGATTTAAAATTATTTCTACCCTACAAATCCTACATATTTTGATTGCCAATTCCATTTTTTATTGGAATTGCCTAACCATTTTGAATAAAAGTAAAGTGAGGGGAAGCGAGGATCCACTTCCGGTTTGATTCGATGAAAACAAAATGCTGATGTCAGCGGACACGTTTTCTGTCACAGATGCACAGACTCTACTGGAGAGAAACCTCACCATTTCCATTCACCTCAATTTCTCATAAACACAAACCAGTTGAGTCTGTACACAGGCTACCTTGTGGTCGGCTCTGGTATCTGATACCGGCTCTGTGATACCAATGACGATGATTTTCCCAGCGTGCTCTCTGGCCTTTTGTTGCTGCACCAATGAGCTGATACAATTACATTGCACTTATGATTATGATTGACACACATGCCACTTCCTTTTTACGCCACGCCAATCAAGTCATTTCATTCAGTTTCTCTCCTTGTTTTGTTGTTCACGGCGGTAAACAAACCTGAACACATCTTGGATCAGATCAGAGAGTAAAAACCAAATTCGAAGCTGACACGAAAATGGCGTTGACTGAGAGTAGGGCTAAGATGAAAGACTCGACCGAGAAAGAAGAGAGGGCAATTGATAAATGCTTCACAGTAAAAGGAAAATTTTTATTTATGAATTTTTATTTCAACCCGGTTGTGACTGCATTCTCAGCTGTGTTGATATGGGGTTTCGTCATTTGGTGTATGGTACGACCAAAGGAGACGTTAAAAGAAATGAACAAAGCACAAGAATGGATCACCAGCACATGGACTTGGTTTTACATCGGAACACAGAACATCTGGATCGTCTTTATTGTTATCCTTGGTTTTTCAAAATACGCAGATTTGAAGCTTGGCAAAGATGATGAAGAACCTGAATTTAGTGATATGTCATATTTTACCATGCTTTTTGCTGCTGGCGTAGGAATTGGTTTGTTTTACTTTGGTGTGGCTGAACCAATTTATCATTACAGTCCAGGTGGAAAATATGGTAATCGTTATTGGAACAGGTATTTACAATGCTTTCTTTTGTTTTCAACTTCCTAATGAATACGAAATCACATCTTAAGGCCGGGTTACATTGGGCAATTTTTGCTGCAAGCAATATTCCATTAATAGAATGCTAAATCGGGGTTTTATTTTGCTGCAATGTTGCCTGTTGCTGCAATTTTCCGTGCAATATTTTATGTTGTTTGCTTCAGACACATGCAGGGCAAGACAAAAGGTAAATAGCGAGTCACGTCGAAGGCGTGCAGGTACGCCTGAGGCGGACTTTTCTTTGGGGGTCCGGGGTAATGCTCCCCCGAAATTTTTTGATGACGATGGTTGCTGAAATTGCTCTGGTGGCTATTTTGGATGATAAATTGCTCTTTTGGCTATTACTTCTGTTTGTTATTTTAATTCAATTTATACACAACTGATATACACGTTTTTTTTATATAAGAAACCTGGCTCAAGGCCTAGTGGTAAAAGTTTCTTAATTTTTAGCTACATTTTAGTTCTAAAAGTTTCTTAAAAGTTTCTTAATTTAATGAACACGAAGTTCCAGTGAAAACGAAGAAAAAACGTGGATGTGGCAAAATATTAGTATTATAACAAAGAAAAATCGTCAATGCGAAAAATCGTCATGTGGAGCCGACAATGTTATGCTTAGCACATAAAACATACTTACTGTAGTTGACATTTGTTAAATCCGTAAAGGGAAAACGTGTTTCCGAAATTTCTAATGTTTCTTAGATATTTCCTTGTAGTTCTAAAAGTTTCTTAAATTTTAGGGCGTCTAGATCTAGGTTTCTTATAACCCGGTTTCTTATAAAAAAAAAACGTGTACTTCACCATAATGCTTTTGTTATTTATTATTGTTTCAATTATGGACATGTCGTCATAACGAAAAAACGGAATTATTAGTTATTAATTTCTTTATTGAGTTATTATTTATGGTCCCCTAAAGCCATGTGTTCCCGGGTCAGTGACCCTCCTGACCCCCCTCTCTTCAGCACTGGACATACCGTAAATCTTGCAAAAATGAATTTTTGTTGGGCAAACAACGTTAACGTTGAGAAAACGTTGAGTCCAGCGTTGCTTCTACGTTGAATTTACGTTGGAGATGAAAGTTTAGGGAATGTTTCGTGCAGATGAATAAAAACACTATATATGTTAGCAACAATTCTTTGTAAATTCAGCCTTCTATGTTTACACAAAAACTACAAAAGTTCGTATACTTTTTTGAAACCAAATTCTAGTTGCGAGTTATTTAGTGTCACTGGGAGTTCTATTCGAGCACATGAAATACTTTCATTTTCTGTCAAGTTTTTCAGCTAGTAAGATATCCTTATTTCCTGTAGCACAGATTTTGTCGACACTTTCATCGAAATTAGCACGAGTGTATTTAAAACCATTTCCTGTGAAAAGCACACCAATTCAAAAATAAAAGACGCCTGCTAAAAATATTAGTTTTACATCACAGCAGCAGCAGCACTCATTTTAACAATGTTAACAGCTGGCCTAACAATTTATGCCTACGGAGAAATATTTTATTTCTTTACGGATATTTGATCAAATTATTAAACTAGATGTTTTCTGCACGAAACAAATTGTTACCGGTTATATAAATTTTCGTGTGAATCCAAAATGGACCATTTAGTATTAGCGTTTTTGTTAGTTCAACTCTTGTGGCGAAGTGGTTGGCACTTGTGCTTGCCACTCATGGAGTCACGGATCGATTCCACCGAGCTCCACTTGAAGTTGAGTTGAAGTTGAGTTGAAGTTGAGTTGAAGTTGAGTTGAAGTTGAGTTGAAGTTGAGTTGAAGTTGAGTTGAAGTTGAGTTGAAGTTGAGTTGAAGTTGAGTTGAAGTTGAGTTGAAGTTGAGTTGAAGTTGAGTTGAAGTTGAGTTGAAATTAAATGAGGTCTGGTACACCGAGGATCTGCAAGAGAATGTAGATCCCCGGCGTACCGGGACTTTTCGTCTTTCCGTCGAGAATGATTTTCCGGCAGAAACGCCGAAAAACCATCTACGTATCGTACTCAACTACTAACTTTGTTGGTACACCGGGGTGACGAGGGCCAACAGTGCCGATCTGTTCATATATATCCAGCGACATCTGCTTGGAGACTCGCCACCGATAGATATAGATACGTCAAATTACTGTTTGGAATCGTGTGCACAGGTTTTCTAATTGTGGGTTTGAGTCAATACGCATGCGTATTTATATCATTAGTTAACTTTTTTTATCAAATTAGAGTTATTCATTCACATCAAAGTTAACAATTTGATCGATTTTAGAAAAATACTAAAATCTATTGAACGTTGATTCAACGTAGTATCAACGAAATATCTCAACGTTGTTTTCGGGTTGAGATATCGACGTTGATAAAACGTTAAACAGACGTTGATCAACGTGCTAACCGAGTTGGAACCGAGTTGAATCAGCGTCGTATTGCCACTGGGATCCTATTCAGCACTTGTTTCTCCTCTTCACGCAGATACAACCAGAACCAACAGTGCCAGGATGCACTTAATCTGACATTTTACCATTGGGGATTTCATGCCTGGATTGTCTATGTAATTGTGGGTCTACTATTAGCATTTCTCTCTTATCGCAAAGACCTTCCCATGACAGTACGTACTTGCTTCTATCCTTTGCTTGGCAACAAAGTACTTGGGTTGCTTGGAGATTCCATTGACATCCTTTCAGTTGTTGCTACAATGTTTGGAGTGTGCACAACCCTTGGTCTTGGTGTCATTCAAATCAATGCTGGATTCTATCGCATGAATAGCAATATTGAAGTTTCGACCAAAAATCAAATCATCATTATTTGGGGTGTGACAGCCATAGCAACTGCTTCTGTTATCAGTGGTGTCAAAGTGGGAATTAGAAGACTCAGTGAAATTTGCTTTGGTGTTGGTATGTTATTGAATTTTTTTACATTATATCATAGTAGTTTACTTTTAAAGTGCTAATGCAACCTTTTAAAAAATTCACTGGTTGGCTTGGACAAGTTTGACTGCATCTGACAGCTGTAAGTTTTCTTACATTTCACCTTGAAATAGTGTATATTTTTCGATGAATTCCTCAACGCTGTGACCTCGCATTGAAGACGAGAAATTCAGGCAAAGTTTCCCAAATCGTAGCACGAGACAGCCAACAAGAAGAATCAACAATTTCCCAATTTGCATTGCAATGAAATTTTCGGTGGGGTTCACTGAAATTTTATGAACGTTCTCTGTATTTTGGTACTTTTTGCTTTTTATCACTGGTTTTTCTATTCTTGTCTCTATTCTGCTTCCAGTTCTATTGCTTTTGCCATGCAGATGACGAAATATACACGCATTTTTTTACAAGAAACCTTCTATAAGAAACCGACCCTTAGGATAACAACAAAATTAAGAAACTGTAGTGCCACTTTCCATCCAGCTTAAAACACCGTGTCACCTGGCTGGTACAACAGGCAAATGGGGCAGTTTCGATTGTATTTTGAAGACAGTAGTAATGATTGTATTTTAAATAGCGAAAACTTGGAGTTGACAATTGTTTTGTTATTGTTTATTTGCATTGAATTGTGATGTCTCTTTGCGTTTCCTACCTATTTGCACTTCCAAATTAAAGAACCATTTTAGAAACTTTTTTAACTAAAATGGCCGTAAAATTTAAGAAACTGAGCACTACTTCGGAGCTTAGTTTTTTATAAAAAAAGCGTGTAGTACTTTATATCCTTGCAGCGGTTACTTGATAAATTAATGTCCCATAATCATTTTCATAGGTGTATTCATCATGTTGATTGTTCTATTCTACGACAACACGTGGTATCTACTGAATCTCTACGTGCAAAGCATTGGTTACTATTTGCAGAACATAATACAACTTGGTTTCCATACTGATGCATTTGCGCAGTTAAGAAATGCTGTTGATGGCAAAGAAAATCCAGATTGGATAGGTGATTGGACAATTTTCTATTGGGGATGGTGGATTGCTTGGTCTCCATTTGTTGGAATGTTCATTGCCAAAGTGTCCCGTGGAAGGACAATCAGGGAATTTGTCACATACACTCTTACAGTCCCAATTTTGTATTCATTTCTCTGGATGACTGTTTTTGGTGGAGCTGGTTTGCTGATGGAAAGAAATGCAGCTAAAGCAGGTATCATGTGCAATTCAACTCTTGGTGGAGCCACATCAACCGCCTCATTGAATGGTTTATATCGATTATCATGCAGAGACAAAAATGACATGTGGTTCGATGTGGTTCAGCAGTATGGTGATCTTGGCAGTTTTCTTTCCGTTTTGTCCCTGATTGGCATTATGCTTTACTTTGTGACAAGCTCAGACAGTGGCTCACTTGTCATCGATTGTCTCTCGGCAAATGGTAACCCCGATCCTCCTATCTTGCAACGTATTTTCTGGGCATTAACAGAAGGTGCATGTGCAACAGCGTTGTTAACTGCTGGTGGTGCGCAGGCTCTGATAGCAGGGCAGTCGACCGCAATATCAGCTGGTCTTCCTTGCACTGTTGTCTTGAACTTCATGTGTGTTGCACTATGGAGAGCTGTCAAAGAAGAAGTTGGGGAGTATGATCCAAAAAATGCTGAATTCACAAAGTCAATATTTGACATTGATTGTGCAAAGAAAGTTTGGCAAATGCTTCTTTCAATTATTGCACCTTGGTGGTACATGGGTAAAGCTGGCGCTAAAATATATCGTGGTGCCAAAGTATATTACATGTCGATCGTAGCAGCTTTGTTTTATACATGGGCAATTTTAATGGTGGTAGAAGTGAAGGTCGATGGTATCTCCTATGTTGCATGGGCCATTTTTTGTCTTTTCATTGCTTATGGAACAGCACTTCGTATTAATCTCAGATCCAAGTATAAGATCGAGGGAAATATGGCGGAGGATTTCTTTGCAGGTGTGTGGATTATATTTGATTTAATTTCTATTGAGTTTCACAGATTTACTGTTTGGTTAGCTCTGTCGGCAAACAAAGACAGTAGAATTTGCCTTTGGCGTGTGATTCTAATGTAGAAAGCAAATGGAAATATTATTCCAGAAACTGCGCTGATTCTAAATATATACATAACATATACATAAGTAGTGTTTTGAAAGTCAATATTGTTTTCTTTTGTAGTACTATTGTTGTATCCACTGGCCTGCGTTCAAATGTATGACCAGACCAAGAATGGTAAGATGCAATATTCTTGCAATAATTCAATTGAGTTGAATCCAACTGAAAGAATTAAAGAAGAAACTCTGTTAAATAATCGAGACAGCAATGAAATTGATATAGAACACAATGCTACTTCATTGTAAATAAAGTTCAAACCAACAGATAAACCCAAAGGAGCTTTATTAGATTAAGAAATGGTTGGATGAAATTTAATAGCTACAGTTTAAATTTCATATGAACAATTGAGTCATTCCTAAGGGTATGCAGGCTTAAAGTTAATGATGCGATTTGGCTTTTGGATTGTTTTTCTTCTCTGTGTGGTGTTGTCGGTATGTTAGGCCTGGTTTGTACGTCCAGCCAGCTTCCCACTAGCTGAATTTGATACTATTCCATAAATTATTGCACCATCCAGAGCTTCGTATATGGTTCCTTATTTAGTTTTCTCAATGAGGTGAAGTATATAGAAAATACTATACACCTCATTGGGTTTTCTCTTCTCAGTGGGCGCTAGCACTCGACTCGATAGCATCAAAGAAACTATATTTTTGGCAACTATTTACTCTTTATTTCGAAGTTGCTGATGCAAAAACAGTTTTTGTAATTGTTGTCTTTTCCTATCTCACATCGCACAAAAGTTACAAAAAAGAGTCTCCTTTTTACATCTATCTTTCAAGACAATTTGCCTCATTTTGATTTGTTGAGCCTGCAGAATTTTTGGTGCGACTCTGATGGCTGGGGCTGGATATAGATCAAAGTGCCGTGCTGGTACGACGTGTAAACCAGGCCTTAAGTCTTTGGTTAGGCATTATTTCTTCCATTCTCCAATTTCACATAGTTTCATGTTTATATTAGAACCAAAAATGCTCTTGATGTTACGTTATTTTGAATCTTTTATTGTTAACCCTAGTTTAGAATTATTTTGTTTTGTCATTTCTTCATTTTGGTCTTCTTTTTATGCTATCAACGGGAACGCACTTTTAAAGAAGACTGCTATTAAAACTTTGTAGCTTTAGCCGTTAAATTTGTCTTTTTGTCATCCATATCTCTTTTTAACGTCTGACACAATTCTTACAAAGCTGGCCCAACCGCTTTAATCAAATCAGGAAACTTTACTTTGGAACAATTTATATCTTTTCAAAATGCGAACGTCCAGTGAAATGTAATTCTGTTTATGTTCACACCAGAGTTACATGGGGCCATTTTTTGGGACGAAGTATTATGGTTTCACAGTTTCCTGACGACGATCGTACATACCCATCTCATTGGATAAATCAAGCATCGTTGTGCAAATGCACGCTTTTATTCTTCCTATACCGTTAATAGGGCACTTTTTGCTCCTTGTTCGCCTCAAAAAGGACAGGAGGGACGCAATTCAGAAATATCACAATAAAATATTCTGAAGAGATTGACACATCTGAAAGATAGCAGTAGACCTCGCAATGTTTAAAGCGGACGGAGGAGCGTTAAAGAGAGCTCCGCACAATGCGCATGCTCTGCATCTGAATTGCATCATTTGCTTTGTTTTTGCTTTCTTGCTGCACTGGTTAGTCCCCGATGTATGCATCCTATAAGGTCCCGAAACATCAAATTCATATATATCCTATATAGACCAGGCTCTGATGGAGGGAAGGGTAACCTGGAAGCGAACTTTCTTCCACTGTACTTTTTAGTTGCAGGGGTACTTAGAGACAAATAAAAACTTTGGTAAACGGGCCAACTCCGTTGCGTTTACCAAATATGGGCATGTTTTTAAACTGGGGGTCAAAATTCTTGCTAGCGTAATGCAAAAGTGAAAGTAGAAAACATTAGGCGTTTTCTTGAATGTTTACAGCATTCGTGGTATTCTTGGTGAGTAAATTGGATTGATAATGTTTATAAAGTAGATTTCTTACCAAAAACGGGGGTTTATATGAAAATTCCGGGGGTAATATGCCCAAATTTTGTCATATTGTACAATAGAACAATGGTTTCAAAAATAAAAATGCTTTGTTCTCTCATTCTAAAGTCAACCAGAATATATTTCCATTGGGGCAATGATGAAGTGATTAATGGTGGAACAAGTTATTTATATATACAGGGGGGTTTTGACGGCACGGTTCGTTCTAACCACACCTTTGCATTACACTTATGCCTACTAATGCCCCTCAAATTTAGAATAACTAACAATAACTTTATAAAATGTCTATTTACCTGAAGAGCTAACAGAGAACGAAAGGCAAATGATTAAAGTTCAATCATCATCATAATCATTGTCACAGTCCTCAAAAATTGAAGTCTCTTGAAAGTCTTCATCAAGCAGGATCTCTTCGATACCTTCCGGAAAAGGCGTTTCTGTCCACAGGATCTCAGCATTCTCATTCCATCGGTGTTTCTGAATATCATCAAGATGAATATTTGTAGTAAATATTTCTTTCCATACTGTTGAAATATAGTTGCAGCGCTTACATTATAGAACAAATGATTGTTTGCATGGTAGAAGCAACGCCAGATCTTGAATTTGTCCTTTCTTCTCATAAGTATTTTTGAATACCTGATGTCTTACAACATCAATTTCTTTTTCTTTTTTCCCAAATAAGTAACACATATTCTTCCAGAAGTGCGATTGACTGGTCGGTCAACACATATTTTATCAATGCAATAAGTCTTGTTTTGTGTTTAATGTTTTTTAAAAACTGTGAAAGTGTCTTGGAATTGTCGACTGTGCAGGCTGTACCATCACTTTTGCGGAGGTACCACGTTTGTTTCGTTCAGGATCTTTTAATGGGTTTGTCCGGTATGTGTCCGCTACGATGTCAATACTTTGGCATCCTTTAGGCAACATATCGAGTATCGTATAAGCCAGGCAGAGCCCTTATCATTGCCATTAAGTCGATCAGATATGCGGATAAAGATTCTTTAGAAAGATGTAGCTCTTTGGGATCTGTGGATGCAGAACAGTGAGACAATACTACTTCCATCAGTTGACATCTCGGACAAGTCAATTGCACTTCTGGAAGAATATATGTGTTACTTATTTGGGAAAAAAGAAAAAGAAATTGATGTTGTAAGACATCAGGTATTCAAAAATACTTATGAGAAGAAAGGACAAATTCAAGATCTGGCGTTGCTTCTACCATGCAAACAATCATTTGTTCTATAATGTAAGCGCTGCAACTATATTTCAACAGTATGGAAAGAAATATTTACTACAAATATTCATCTTGATGATATTCAGAAACACCGATGGAATGAGAATGCTGAGATCCTGTGGACAGAAACGCCTTTTCCGGAAGGTATCGAAGAGATCCTGCTTGATGAAGACTTTCAAGAGACTTCAATTTTTGAGGACTGTGACAATGATTATGATGATGATTGAACTTTAATCATTTGCCTTTCGTTCTCTGTTAGCTCTTCAGGTAAATAGACATTTTATAAAGTTATTGTTAGTTATTCTAAATTTGAGGGGCATTAGTAGGCATAAGTGTAATGCAAAGATGTGGTTAGAACGAACCGTGCCGTCAAAACCCCCCTGTATATATAAGTAACTTGTTCCACCATTAATCACTTCATCATTGCCCCAATGGAAATATATTCTGGTTGACTTTAGAATGAGAGAACAAAGCATTTTTATTTTTGAAGCCATTGTTCTATTGTACAATATGACAAAATTTGGGCATATTACCCCCGGAATTTTCATATAAACCCCCGTTTTTGGTAAGAAATCTACTTTATAAACATTATCAATCCAATTTACTCACCAAGAATACCACGAATGCTGTAAACATTCAAGAAAACGCCTAATGTTTTCTACTTTCACTTTTGCATTACGCTAGCAAGAATTTTGACCCCCAGTTTAAAAACATGCCCATATTTGGTAAACGCAACGGAGTTGGCCCGTTTACCAAAGTTTTTATTTGTCTCTAAGTACCCCTGCAACTAAAAAGTACAGTGGAAGAAAGTTCGCTTCCAGGTTACCCTTCCCTCCATCAGAGCCTGGTCTAATAGGAGCCAAGGGTCCAGAAGCATTGATCAAAGCATATATATCCTAAAGGGTCCCGAAACAATGTATAGAGGTACAATACCTTCAGGATATATTTCTAAGTATGTGTAGATATAGTAAACAGACGTATATAACAGTAGATAGAATGTAGATAGTGTATATCAGACGGTGGAAGAACATTCTAGGATATATTTCTGAATATGTGTAGATAGAGTAAACAAACGTATATAACAGTAGATAATGTATATATAGTGTATATAAGACGGTGGAAGTGCATTCTAGGATATATTTCTAAATATGTGTAGATAGAGTAAACAGACGTATATAACAATAGATAGAATGTATATTGTGTATATAAGACAGTGAAAGTACATTCTAGGATATATTTCTGAGTATACTCTATATTCTATCTACAGTTATACACCTCTGTTTACTATATCTACACTTATTGAGAAATATATCCTAGTAGAATGTACTTCCACCATCTTATATACACTATATATATACATTCTATCTACTGTTATATACGTCTGTTTACTATATCTACATATATATTGAGAAATATATCTTAGAATGTACTTCCACCGTCTTATATACACTATATACATTCTATCTACTGTTATATACGTCTGTTTTCTATATCTACACATATTCAGAAACATATCCTAGAAGGTACTGTACCTCTATACATTGTTTCGGGACCCGTTAGGATATATATGCTTTGATCAATGTTTCTGGACCCTTGGCTCCTATAGGATAGTGTAGGATAGATATCAATTTAACATTTCGGGACCTTATAGGACGCATACATCGGGGACTAACCGCTACCGCTGCACTGCATGCTTTACGATATTCGACCATGGCGGGTGGCTTGAATTTTAAATTGCTTCCATCTTGTAACGACCATGGTAAGTTTTTGTTCTCAGATAAAAATAAACCCAATTTATAAGAAATTGTTTCTAACTAAACTCTTCCTGATATTATTCTAACAGTATCCTCCACATTTTAGGTACACCATGCTATATCAAAACAGGCACAAGTGAAGGGCCTAACAAAGGAAGAAGTTTTTTCATCTGTGGAAATGACAAGGATAAGTGCAAGTTTGTGCGTCCTGTCTCGTAAGTTTCTTTCGTCAATTTCCAAGAAAATATGTATTTTATATCAACGAATAATATCTTAGGAATAATTACTGCAACTTTTAAGAATATTCAGACACGGCTAAAAATAATTAATTTTTGTTTTATCAAAAACTCTGGTGATGTTTTATCTGCTCCCAACCCAAAGATATTTTCCACAAAATTTTTTCGCCAATTCCTGACTTGGGACTGCGCCACTCCAGACCTAATTTGTTCAAAGGTGAACATTTTGAAAAGGTGACAACTATTTCTCCCAAGCATGAGGAATTTTTTGGAATACAGAATTACAAAACATTACTTTTTTTTTTCAACACTGCAGTAGGAGAGAATTTTTCACATTGCACCACGTGCACCGAATATGATTCCGAGCTGCTCCACATAAATGCGTGATGAATTTAAGCTTTTTCTCTGCTCTGTGCCAAATATCTTGTTAACTTATATCCCAAAGTTCTCTTTTGATTATCAAGCTTTTTACTATGCGAGTTGAACAAGGAATTTTTGCTTTGACATCACAAAAACTGAGAATCAGACACGAGATTGACCTTGGATTTTTCATTTTATGAAGTTAAAATAAAGGAACTCTTAAGGAATTTTTAGAAATACATAAAATATGGTCAAAATAGGTTTAAAGTAAGGGATTTTAAGAATAGTCCTGCCGTGGGTTCCTTATAAAATGTGTGATGCAGGTAATTATTTTTTTCAGTGGAATTTCAATTTCAAATTGTCCTATTCATGGAGAGATGAACGAACTTGGGGCATTTTCCAAGAAAGAAGATGAGCTCAGGTATTTTATCTTTTGTTTTAATTTGCTTCTCTTGTTGCGATACTTGTAAACGTAAAGTAAATGTCAATAACAAATGTTAACACAGCATTTGATCATTTGCGTTTATGTATGATACTTCATTCAGTTTAGTTCTCATATTTTCTTGAGTTTATCCATCACAGAAACTTGAGTTTATTTCTCATGCATTCAAATTAAGTCTTGTATTTTGCTAATGTTGTTTGTTAATACTTCTTAAGCTTTTGTTTTGGAGATTATTTCTTAAAACACACAATATATGCTTTAATTATTTCTCCCAGCAAATACATTGCAAGTCTGCCAGTTTTTACAGGTGATCTCATTTTAGGTATTACTACAGGTGCATTCAAGGAAGAAAGCTTCGTATTGGCTGGTGTAGTTTTGAAAATATGAAACTGGTATATAATATTTTAAAATTTTTTGCTGGAATTAAGCATTTTATAATAATTTTTTTATATATGGTTGATGTGTTAGGTTTGAGTATCTATTCAATTTTTTTCCAAGGAGGAGCAAAAATCTGGTCCTAAATCTCTCAGAGACATAACGGATGTCATGAAACACAAAATGAATGTAAAGAAAGACTCTACTTCAAATGCTTTCAAAGACAACACAAAAATTCCACAATCAACTGCTGTATTTCGAGCAGGAGAGGAAGAAAACATGGCAGCTGTTGGGATTAAAATACCCAAAGAAGTTAAGCATGTGGAAGAAACATCAAATTACAAGAATGAATTCTTGGGCATAGAAGGAAATGTTGATGTAAAAACGGTTTCAAGTCAGAAGGGAGATGACCTATGCTTGCATGTTGCAAAAGAGAAAGAAGAAGGTGCAACTAGTGTGATGAATTTAATTGATGAAGATAAAGAAGGCAAAGAAGAGGAGGTCTTTCTTGATTGGATTAAAAAGAAGCTGGCAGTAGAAAAAGAACTTGCGGCCAGAAAGGTATCCTCAATTTTTTCACTTTAACAATCTTTTTTTGGCAATATCAACTTTTTGTATACTGTAATGCTTTGATTAAATGCCCCCTTCTTTTAAATGCCCCCTCGAATAAAGGCCCCCCTATTTTAAAATTTTTCAATAAACCCCCCTCAAATAGACACCCCATTGTAGGGGCATGTATATGATACACACAGAACCGAAGCTTCTGTGTGTTTCAGCTCCTTCTTTTAACATCATCAAGGAAGGCGATGTTGATGATGACTTTGAACTAGATATTTGGAACCAGACTTCTTTAGTTCATTGTTTAGTTTCGCGCTAAGTGCGATCATCATTAGATGTTTATTAATAAACACCTCTTTCTTTTAAACGCCCCCTCGAATAGACGCCCCTAAAATATCAAGTAATTTAATAAATGCCGATAAAGTTTAATCGAGGCATTATGGTATTTGAATATGCTGTTGAAGTGTTGTGTAATTTGAACTTGTTGCTGTGTTGTTTAGAATATTCTACGGAATATAAACAAAGAAAGCCTTGCTGATCATGGTGAGAAAATGAAATTGCAAATTGAACGACTGGAAGAAATTCTGAAGGAATTGAAGGAAAGAAGAGTTTGCAGCAACGACAATAACGGTATGTTTTAAATTGAATCTTGTTCATTAGTGCACATTCTATTGTAACTTATATATACATGGTGCATTCAGTATAAAAACAGTCTTGGCATAGAAGTTAAATGTTTTTATCTGATGGATATTTTGCAGATGACATGAAAATGTGGAGCACATTCATCGAATCTCAGCCTGAATCGTTTAGCAAAGTAGAGCAGAAAAGAGATCTTGGTTTAAACCTGAATTTCAATCTCCCCTCTCTGCAATCAGCTAGACCATCATTACCAATAATAGCACCACATGCAATGAATCAACGATATCCTCTTTATGATGGCCGAATGACGCAATCAAAATTGCAGCAAGTTGGTCGGGTAACCAGAGACGCAATAGAGGCTTTGCATAGGTATGTATACATCAAGCTTTGGTCAAATCTCTTAAAATGTGTGCAGTACTCCAACAATTTACAATGCAGTGCTGCTTGATAAGAAACTGCAGGTTTCTATGATTAAGTTTGATTCTAAAATTTAACTGCATGCAGAATAGAACAAAGTATAGCAGATCACAACAGATGTTAACAATATGTATGTAAAACATTATTACAAATTGTTCAGTGGTGCATAGGATTTATGTATATAGATACATTTATTTAATGGGATTCTTCTCAGGATTCTTTGTGAATAAATTGAAGAAATATCTAGTTTAGAATTCTGGAAATTCTACATTGTTTCCTGAGCTTTCTATTGATTTCATTCTAATGATCATGATTATTTTAGTTCGTTAGAAACATGTCCAACTGCATCGACTGAATGTCCTGATCCACATGGTCTGAATGTTGAGTTGATGACGCATCAACGACAAGCATTAACTTGGCTATTATGGAGAGAGAAGCAAAATCCATCTGGTGGAATATTAGGTTGGTAGATTTTTCATTTCGGTGAACATTTGTCACCCTTTATCTTATTCAACCGTTGTTTTTCAAAAACTTAATACCAATTACTGTGCTATTTATACGTAACTGTTAAACTTCACTGCTTACCGTAATAGTTCGAACCGATTTTAAACGTGAAGTTTTGAATAATTTCTCCGTTAAGAGAACTCTTGATAGAATAAATTTTCCTACAGCAACACAAGTTATTTGGGTGTTAGATTTTTTCAGCTTCGAATATGCTCCCTCTTTCGAATATCGAGTGTTGAATAAGTTTCTTAATTGAATTATTTATTACGGTGCTAATATTTTTGTTTTTGTTTTTATTTGCAGCTGATGATATGGGACTTGGTAAAACATTAACTTCTATTTCTTTGATTATGAAAGACAAGCAAAATGGGTTCCAGAAGAAAGGTTCACTTTTAACATTTTTATCTATTTGATTTCCGTATTATATTAGTGTCCTTATCTGTTTTGTCATAAAATAATTTTGATTATAATAATTTTGAAACAGAGAAAGTTCCAAGTGAAATGAAAGATTCTTCTGGGACATTGGTAGTTTGTCCTGCTTCCTTAGTTCACCAGTGGAAGTCTGAAATTGAAAGAAGAGTTAAACCTTTGCATTTAACTGTCTGTCTTTATCATGGATCATCAAGAGAAAGAAATATAGAAAAGTAAGAAAAACATGAAATGATATTCAGTCAACGATAGCGCCATCTTACATGATCCTCTTATTATCTTTTTAATGATCACATAATTAGATGAACATGATCATATAATTAGATGAACCTTTTTAATGATCATATGATTAGATGAACCTTTTTAATGATCATATAATTAGATAAACCTCTTTAATGATCATATAATTAGATGGACCTTTTTAATGATCATATAATTAGATAAACCTCTTTAATGATCATATAATTAGATGGACCTTTTTAATGATCATATAATTAGATAAACCTCTTTAATGATCATATGATTAGATGAACCTTTTTAATGATCATATAATTAGATGGACCTTTTTAATGATCATATAATTAGATGGACCTTTTTAATGATCATATAATTAGATGAAGTGCTGCATGAAAACCTTGATGGACATTTGTACGATGTCATCCATATTCTCTTTGTTTTTAGATTATCCCGTTATGATGTGGTTCTTACTACGTATAGTATAGTGGCAGTAGAAACCAAAGACCTTTGCAAGGAGGAGATTGAAAAGTCCAAGAGAAAAGAGAACGCTTGGATGTCAACGGCAGATCCACCTGATGTAAAAGAGAGGAAAACAAATCGTGATTCGCTGATATCTCAGATTCATTGGCGAAGGATTATATTGGATGAAGCTCACACCATCAAGAATCCTAAATGTATTACATCAGTAGCTACTTGTTATATTGAAGCAGGTTAGTTAATTACATTTATTTGCTGGTAATGCCTTTCTCCCACTCTCTATATATCCTTTTATTAGTGATATTTTGGTTTGTTATCTATATTTCTTTAATTGACGGTCTCTTTCTCATATTGCAAATCCTAAAATAAGCCCCCATCCCGATGATCATTTACAAGGATTTGAGCTCAAGTATCAAGACATTTTGTGTTGCGAATATATTCCGAATAACAGCATATCTAAACCAATGAATATATCGAATGATTGCATGGTATAATATTTATAAAGCTTAAAATTAAATTAACATCCAGTTAAAATTTCCTTTTTTGCAAGTAAACTCCTGAGGGACTTGTTCAAGGATTTACAATGTCCATTGTTTGCTCTTTGCAATGATGCGTTTTGTGTCTGATTTTTTTAGAAAGTCGTTGGGCTTTAACTGGGACACCGATTCAAAACGATACTATGGATTTGTATTCAATTATCAAGTTCCTGCGATGTTCACCTTTTAATGAGTTAAAGGTATGGAAGAAATGGGTAGACGATAGAAGTTCAAGAGGTAAAGAACGAATGAATACATTGGTGAAGAGTCTTTTGCTAAGAAGAACCAAAGAACAGAAAGATGCAGTTGGTAAACCTTTGGTATGTCTGTAATGATTTTTAGATAACAGCATTCAGCAAATACTTACTTGATATGACATGGTATGATATGATATCATATGGTATGATATGGTATATGTTGCCCCCAGTGTTATACAATGGAACTAGATTTCACCGTCGGTTCGTGTGCGATTCTTGGTCTGCATTCAGCACAGTTTAATGCAAATAAAGCAAACATTAAATATACTTCTGTACTACATGATAGTGAAAATTTACAAAGAATAGTTATTGAAGAGCTATGCGTTAGTAGAAGAACAATTTACAACGTTTTTAGCATTTCTTTCTTCGGGTCTCATCTAAAGACGAGCAATGCTCTAAACATTGTTTATTTTCATTATCATAAAGTACAATTTATTTGTTTGTTTTTGTTAGTTCGTTTATTATGATTAGTGTATAATGATTTATGCTACAATATGTTATTCCAGGTTTCATTGCCAGAACGACAGGCATTGATTCACAATGTCAAGCTAACTGGAAATGAAAAAGAAATTTATAATTTACTGCATTTGTACTCCAAGTAAGTCGTTGATTCTAGTGTATCTTTCCATATTGATGTTGCAAGGTGTCCTTACAGTTTCTTTACTTTAAGGCAATCTTTTTTAGTCATATCTATGAATTAATTTCCTTCTCTTCTTAGGAATATGTTGCGTTCTTTTGTTAAAGACAAAGGAAATCCTGGAGCATCTTCTGGTGAATCTCAAGTTGACATGAATAAGAAAATACTTGGCAAGAGTTTTCAAGAGCTATTAGAAATGTTTGGTCTTGAAAACAGGCATGTAAATGCGGGCGGTGCACTTCTGCTCATGGTTTTAAGGTTGAGGCAGTGTTGCAGTCATCTTAGTCTATTACACCAGGTACGAACTTTTACTTATCTTCATTCTTGTTTCAATGTTATTTCAATGCCATTGCTGAATTTTCATGTTTTATTGGTGTAACTATTT
The DNA here is from genome assembly GCA_013076295.1 of Sanderia malayensis. NCBI lineage: Eukaryota > Metazoa > Cnidaria > Scyphozoa > Semaeostomeae > Pelagiidae > Sanderia > Sanderia malayensis. Next base: position 5,331,725 of record RQOL01000466.1, on the reverse strand, counting down.
GTTACAGGCACTAGATGCTGAGACTTGTAAAAGCGAAGGAGTCGATATTCCACTAGAAGAACAAATGATGAATATGTCTATTTGTGATGATAATCAAACTTGGAAGCCTGTCGAATTTCAGCCATCTTTTCAGAGCGTAAAGGTAGCTAAGTCTACTTTTATTCTGTCTTTCTTTCATTGATTTATTCTTTTTTATTAGATTTCTTATGTTTCTTGTTCTAGATTCGTCACCTGTTGACTGAGTTAGAAAATCTGAAGCAACATTCTTCATCGGGAAGAGAAACCAAGAGGTAATCTTGTTACGCTTCTAAACCTTGTAGGGCAATCATTAACATCGTCTTCCACTTTGACTGTAATTGCTTACGATGTTAATGTGATAACTATTTGATTTCAGTGTTATAATATCACAATGGACAAAGATGCTTGATATCGTTTGTTTACATCTTCAAAAGAGAGGATTTTCAACTGCTTTTATAACAGGAAGGTAGAAGCATTTGAATAAAATAATATTTTATTGTTCAATGCGAATGACAGTCTATCGATTCTCCTTCATCTTTATTCTCTTTTTCTCCAGCGTCACGGTGAAAAAAAGAAACGAAATAGTTGAAGATTTTAATACCAATCCACATGGTATACAGGTGAGAAAATATGAAGTTTTAATACAATATTCTATTACGATGACCACAATTTCTTCTTTATAATTATAATTATTTTATTGCGTTATGAATATTATTATAATTATCATAATCCCTATTAATTATATGATATAAATTGACTTTACATTTAAGGTGATGTTAGTTTCACTGAAAGCTGGTGGTGTTGGTCTGAATTTAATCGGTGGAAATCATTTATTTCTCCTTGATCAACATTGGTAAGAACATATGATTGACCCTACTACACAAGAGTAAGATTTATTGAAGGATAGCTACTTGTCTATATTGTTTTTATGTTACCCCAAATCATCGAAGACACTGCAAGAACGAGATTGCAGTTGAAGTTTTATTCAATATTAAGCTTTATAAAACTGATACTGATTATCATAACGAATGATTAGTATCATTTTAATTGTTATTATTATTCTTGAAGGAACCCAGCACTTGAGAACCAAGCCTGCGATCGTATTTACAGAGTTGGCCAAAAACACAATGTTTTCATTCACAGGTACATATACATAATTTAATCATAACTATTTAGGTATATGTGTTAATTATCGTCATGTTTTTAACATGTACTATCATAAGCTTGACAAAAACGCAACCCTACATTGTTATAATCATCTTTAGATTCCTTTGCACGGATACAATTGAAGAAAAAATAACTGAACTACAAAAGAGAAAAAAGGATTTAGCTGATACAGTGCTTCAAGGGTATGTTTTAATAATATCTAATTTTATATAAAATGTTATTCAATTATCGATATCGTAGAATACTTGTTGACACCATAACGTCTCCGCTTTTCTAGCTGTCTTTACATTACATTTATATAATTGATCAATGTAACAAGATTACAAGCAAAAAGTAACATTGTTCTGAAGTTAAAATTTGTTTCTATCTTTTTATTTCAACAGAGGAAAGCAAGCAAGTCAAAAGCTTACATTGCAGGATTTAAAAACATTGTTTGGTGTTTGAAAATGTAGATGTTTTACTCAAAAGAAGTATGACCCTGAATACAGATATTAAAACAATACATGAAAATTGGATGGAAATAAATATGTTGAAGACATTTGGTATGAAAAAAGAAATTTTTATATTCAATTAGTTTTAAATATGTTGTTAAGGCATGTATCTGGTGATATCTCAGTCTTGCCTTGCAATTACTTTGCTTTTCTACTGATAATCTGTCTTGTTGGCCAAGAGCGGAAATTCTGCAAGTCAACTGTCAGACTTACAGAAGCAACATACAACTTTTGAAGAGATCAACACGGCATTGGCTCTTCGCATCATAGGCGTCATGTTCAACATCAACTTGGAAGGACTATCCCAGTTTCTTTCAATATAAGGTTAGGAATTATGTTTCCTGTTTTTACTTTTTATTCTGCTTTCCTTCAACTTTACATTAACATCAAGGGATGATTTAAAATTGTTGTTTGTTATTTCTTTCTGTGTTGTTCTCTCGTTTTCTTGCAGTTATCTGCATGGATGACAAATAGAAAACAACTGGTTTCGTGATCTATTGAAGAAAAAGGAGAGAGATATTTGCGATGAATGGTTTGGCTGATCTAGGTACGGACCTTTTTCAATATAGAGATAGTAGTAGAATTCTTTTCATTTCCTAATGTTATTTAACATTTCTTTACATTGAAATTGTTGTCTCCCTATTTCTAGAAATCTTTATCAAGGTGGAAGAAGATTGGGAAGGAAGAGAAAGAACGATATGTGGATTGGAGAGGTGGAAAAGAGGAAGAGTGGAAGGGTGAGTAGTACTTCTCTCCTTCCTTCACTGCATTGAGAATCTATTCTCAAGGGAATAGGTACACCCCTGGGAATAGATTCTCTTTGGGGATTAGGTATCCCTGGGGAATTAGTATTCCCTGGGGGAATAGTATTCCCATGGGAATTAGTATTCCCTTGGGAATTACTATTCCCTTGGGAATTAGTATTCCCTTGGGAATTAGTATTCCCTTGGGAATTAGTATTCCCTTGGGAATTAGTATTCCCTTGGGAATTAGTATTCCCTTGGGAATTAGTATTCCCTTGGGAATTAGTATTCCCTTGGGAATTAGTATTCCCTTGGGAATAGGAATTCCCTTGGGAATAGGAATTCCCTTGGGAATAGGAATTCCCTTGGGAATAGGAATTCCCTTGGGAATAGGAATTCCCTAGGGGATAGGTAATCCCAGGTATTCCTTTGGGATTACCTATTACCACCCCAATGCACCCCTGACTAGAGGCTGGGAACAGGTACCCCCTGTTCCCAACCTCCAACTCTTCTTTCTCTCTTCGCCCTCCAACTGTCTTCTTTTCTTCTTACCTAATCGTTTTTCACCCCGACGGAGATTTCTATAAATAAAAAGACAACGAATTAATACAAAACAATAATAAACAATATTATTAGATTTTTACTCTACCCTGAAATAAGTGTTCATCTGCTTATATCTCTCCTTTCCAATATAGCAATTCCAAGCTTTTAAATCCCTACTAGGATGATAAAATGATTAAAATACTGAACGAGTTACACGATTTTCTATCACGTTGATTGATCTTTTGATGCCAATGATGGTTGTCCTCGTTCTGGAATTGGTCCCATGATAAATGAATCGATATCAATAAGAGGCTGGTTCACATCAAAAACTGGAGTAGTCGCAAGCGTGGAAGATGCGCTGACGCCCATTGAAGGATCTGAAATATCAAGTAGAATTAAAGTATAATTACTTGAATTAGCTACTGCAAGAGAGACAAGCAATTGATACTACTGACTGGTCCATTCCATATTATACAGTAGACACCCGCGTATAAGAGCCTGTGAATTCTGAATCCGGCCTATTGTTCAACTACCATATACTATTGTCTCTTCTATTGTTTTGAGCAGGGATTTCAGCCTGGAAGGTTCTTAATTCACTGGTTCTCATATGCGGGTGTTTACTGTACTATACCGTACCATACCATACCATGCTAGGACGGTATAGTATATTAGATGTATAAGAAGGAATAGGTTTAGCAATACCTGCGGCTGATACGCCGTGATCCAATGAATCATCAACATCAAAACTGATATGTGATCCCACTGATGAAATAGCATCCAAATCGAAAGCCTCCAGCTGGTTGTCTCCAACGGCTACGAAATAAAAAATTGATTATCGTGAAATTATTACATACAGTTCAACCAATGTCACATGTTGAAATCAATAGATCAGCGACTCAATTGCAATGTCCGATGAATTGCACTCTTGGTTACAGTAAACACCGGCGTATAAGAACGTGTCAATTCTGCATCCAGCCTATTGTTCAAACACAATAGCCTATTGTCTTTTCTATTGTTTTGAGCAGGGGTTTCAGCCTGGAAGGTTCTTAACCCACTGGTTCTTATATGCGAGTGCTTACTGTATACCTTCATGAAATTGCGAAGTCTATGAAAAACGATTGAAAGAAATAAAATAAGCTTACTGGCATTTGGCATAGCCTCAGGGAAAGATGTTCCTGTAATTCCAAAACTAGCATTAAGGTTTTCACCCATCAGCGTTGATACATCGATAGCAGGTCCAAGAAGGCCTTCCAACTCACCAACTGAGCTTATGCTGATAGCATTTGCTGGTAGCGGTTCTACAGATGACAAGTCAATTGGTACATTGTCAGTTGTCAACGTAACATCCTGAGATTTAGTTTCTGATAACTCTGCAACATCCTTCTTGACCTCCGATTTCGTTTCATCTGCGAAGGAAGATCAATGTATAATGTTCACTGTTATAAGCATTGACGGAGAGTTCAAGAAATTCAGGCCTGTTGTATCTGAACTACTTTTCACCCAATAAATTTTGTTTACTGTTGTTTCATGCTTGAAACTTGAAGCTGGGCAACAAGAAAATATGAGACCAAACAGAGAGAAAATAAAAATCAAATATGCTTTGAATCATACCCAGTTTTGATTCATCTGATAAGCTCTCGGCAATTGTTTGTGCGTCAGATTCTTCCAGGACATCGAAATTGGATTTCTCTTTATCAATCTCGTATTCATCACCGTCTCGTTTTCGTTTCAAAGTAATCTTTGGCAGCTTGAGTGTTCTTGATTTGGGAGTGCCAGGGGTGCTTGGTTTGCCCAGGGCTTCTTTGTGCTTTCTGGGCGAACTGAAAGAAGGTTTTGTGTAGGCCCCTGGCATTGCTGTAGTTAGGTCAGATGATGGAAATTGAAACGCAGCCGAAGGTGAACCGGAACTCAGTGAAAAGGTTGGAAAGGCCAAAATGCCGGGAGATACCAATGGCGCTGAACTTTCAACTGATAATGACGGAATAAGTAATTTTAATTTCTTGCGTCTTGCTTGATCCTCCTCGTTGATTGGTTTGATTGCATGCGATGGCTCACGGCTCTCTGGGATATACGAAGATGCTTTCTTCAATAAACTCCTCATTGTGATTGGAATTGATAAGGATCTAAAAGACATCAAATAATTAACTTATTAATTTTATTTTCCATCAAGTCGGAGTGATACAGTAAAAACCCGCATGTAAGAACCAATGGATTAAAAACCTTCTGGGTGATATTTCTGCTCAAAATAATAGAAGAAACAATAGCATATTGTCTTGGAACAATAGGCTGGATGGAAATTTACAGGTTCTTACATGCGGGTTTTTACTGTACTTAAAGCACGATTGTCGTCAAAATATGTATGCTGTAAGTAAACTATGCAAGAAAAATATTGCATTCAAGTGAGCACAGTGGTGGAAGCAAAAATTTATCACAGCGTTTAATAAGCATAGAATGAATGCAAGATTGTATGCGAAGGAACAGACATACTTGTTTGCAACTTTGTCGAGGTAAGAAGTGGAACAAAATTCAGGTGCATCAGAGGAAAAATTGGTAGACGTTTGGATGGTATTATCAGGCTGCACATTGAATAAGACTAAAAGAAAATAACATCAGAATTAGTCATGTTATCCTTAAAGAAATAATAACGTATTTGAACATGGTGTAATATAATAAGAAATAAAACTCTTACCTGAAGCCATGCTTGTGTGGAGAGGATGTTGAAAAGTTACTTCAATTGTTTTTGGTGAACTTGCTTTGATAGTAAAATATTCATCTGTATCATCATCTATGGAGAAAATAACTTCAAACAGTAAATAGAAATTTCATTTATGGGTTCTCGTCTCTAAAACTGCTGGCATTAAGCATATGGTTAATTGCTTCTTGCAGGCATCGTAAATTCTCAAATAAGCTATCGGGGGCTTACTTACAAAAATATGTTTTTAGATGGGGGCTTATTTCAAGTTATGCATTTTCCTCAAATGTCCCCATAAAAAAGACAACTGCAATTCAATGTTTATATATAAAAGAATGACATTTTGCAATCAAAATTTGTTAGCCGAGTCCGAGTTCTACATCGCTACTGTTGTCTAAATCAACCATCAATTCTTGTGTTGCTGAAGATTCAATGTCCACCACAGATTTAAAGCCCCCATGGGGGCTTATTCGATTGGGGGGGGGGCTATTTTGAGTTATTCAGGATTTAGGGTAAAGTGAATATACGTGATAAAAAGGCATTCTTACACAAAGAAGTGTGTTGCTTTCCAATACAACTTATTAACAGTGCATTATACACGGCTTGTCGGCGAAGAAGCTAAATAATAAAAATGAAATGCACGTTAATAAGATATTAACAATTGGAATAACGTAGAAATATTTGCAGATGAATTATTATGTACCTTTATGATTGTTGGAGTTTGCGAAGGACGGCAAAATGGGATTCTTGAAATGATAAATCCAATGTTACTTGATGCGTCACAAGAACATAATCGATAGATATGTTTCTGATCGGGTAATTCCTGAAGCAAATAATAAAATAAAAATCAAATCACATTGGTTTATTCATAATTATTTCATAAGCTGCCGAGGTTTATCCACGCCATCTTAAGTCACCAAACCAATTTAAAAAGAAAAGAAACAAGGCAACTCACAGTTTTGAATAATTTTCTTTCCCAGTCTTGGCGAGACTTTAGATTCAAATGCTAAATAACAAAATTGACAATTGGTTAAATATTTTAAAAATTCGCTCTCCAAATTCTGCATTATGGCAGACGGAAATGGTTGACGATGCTATACAGTCTTTAGTAAAGACTGTAGTAGCGTCTTTAGTTTTACATATGTATAGTTGACGTCCGGTATCTCAAACTCGGAAATAATGTTGGAAATAATGGATGCCTTAGCTATACTGTACCAAAACGAGAGGAAATTGAAAATCATTCGAGAAAACGAATGTTCAAGATGGCGAATGTCAATGTCAACAGATATTATTTTCATATGAAACCGTTTAATTACCTGTTTAATGATCAAATTATCTAATGGCGATTCTGAAGAATGGATAAAATCTGTTGATCCTTAAATAAAAAAAAGGTAATAAAATAGTGAAAAGGTAATAATATAGAATTATAATTAATATCTTATGACAATGTATATAATAATATTGTGGAAACCAAGTCGCAAATTGTCCATTGTTCCGACTGATAATCACGTGGGATGATAAAATACACAATGTGGATATACTGTAATACATTATATGGATATTCTCAGAACTTGCTGCGAAAATAGTACCCCTCAGTAATATTAATGTATCAGTAATATTTTTTCATTAATAATATTATTAATGCAAAAAAGCAGCAAGGCATAAAGAAATCTTACCAGGGCCAGTCAAGGTCACGTGTATCTCATTTAGAAGAGAGGCTGCTATTGGTAATGGCTTGGTTAATCTCATCACAAACGAGGCTGGTAGCTCATCGCTGTTGTTGTTGTTCATAATGTCATAATGGACATTATTGCTTTCATCAATTGATAACAGCGATGAGATGGGAAGCCAACGTGGTTTTGAAGATTCTACAGCTATTGTTAGAGACAGCCCAAAGTCTCTACATGAAGCTAGAAGCAAGATAGATACTGTAAATAAAAACTTTCAACAAAAGGCTATCCTAAAATTTTTCCTATTAAGAATATGCCTGAAAATATTGAGAACTTTAGCAATTTACAAGCATCTAAAAAATTTCCTGCTAGCAAACTATACATGACTCAAAAGTAAAATAAAAAAAACTAACTTGGTAATTCTTCATCCCTTTCAATTTTCATGTCAAATTTATCTGTTAAGTCAGTGGGGTTTGCAAAATAATTTAACTGCATCAAATGACCTAAAATAGAGAGTATTATCTTGAGCAAAATTGACAATAATAAAAACGCATTAATGAAATTGATGTCTAATATAGACAGACAACGATAATATAACGTTTAACGCTTAATGCTTAGTTTATCAACCGTTTAGTATACGTAGTAGTATATTTACCATACTAAATTAGTGTAATATTTTTTTTAGTTAAATTAGGGTGTAATGACACGGGGTTTTGTTCTCCACCAAAAGTGGAACACACCCTCAGGGAAGCGAGCGCCCCCGGCTAGTATTAAGAATAAACTCTGTATTTACCTCCCTGCCTTCGGAATACATAGCCAATGGGCCCAGTTTGCAGAATTTCATATGGTTTCAGATAATTCCTGGAAAACAATTGCAAAACATTATAATGTGTTAGAAAACTTCTTGAAACAAAATCATGTTTAACCAAGCAATTTAATAACTTGTCCATTAATACAAAATTAATGTAAAAGTGTGTGAAACAATGAATGTGTCGATATACCCTTGAGTATTTAATTGTGATAGTCTAATTATATCTTTCTCTACAGCCTCAAGTGCTGCAAATATTTTTGAAGATTTCATGAACCTATAAAAAGAATAAAAAATGATAAAATAGAAGCATATAGTTAAAACACATCATTGCAATTGTGATCTGTAATTTAATATAAAGTTGAAGTAACTTACGTATCAACTTTTATCTTGTATAAATCAGCTAACCGTTTCAATCGAATTTTAAATTCCTCATAATTGCCTTGGCTAAAAGATAAATAAAGTAAACTATATTCACAGCAATGTTAAATAAAACACTGGATATTTCTGGGTGAATTTAATAATGAAGTTGAATAGAAGCGCACCGTAAAATGTCAACCAGTTCTTTACAGCTCTGAAAATGGAAGAAAGTTGGTCAGTTATTGTTTGACATTTGCCTTAGATAGAAACAATAAGAAATTCTCAGACCTTTGGTTCTCCACTGTGAAGTTGTTCTCTGACATCAATTATTTTACCAGATGTGTCAAGTTTTATCTAAATTAAAATGAATTTCAATAGGTAGGTGCACTAAGTTTATTGCATTGAAGTGTGTGGAAATATTCAAGGAGCGACGTGATTGGAAGGTGAAAGCCAGGGAAGAAGAGAGGAAAGGAGGGGGCAATAAAAAGAAAAGAGGGAAACAAATGAAAAGGGTATAGGTTTGCAAACCTCAAAATAGAACATGTCAGAGCTGATGAAAAAATCTGTGCCACTTTGTCCACCATTATCAAATCTTAAGCTAAAAACATTAGTTTGATATTAATGACATATATTGGCATCAAGTTATAATATTAATCTGCTTTATTAAATTATCAACATTTAAATTACCATGATTCTTCACTAATTGCCTGCAGTTTTTGAATGACTGTTTTCATCGTTAAATCTAGAAAAATAAATATTATCATTTTCTGTAAATTCACTATGAGATGTACTTGGGGAATTAATTCATTGAAATCAGCTAAATGTTAAAATCTTGCTCACCTTGAGTCGCATTTCGCAGCTTTTCAGCACAATTTTTCAAGCAATTCTTTAACGGATTGCCAATTTCCTCCTGCTGTTGACTTTCCTGAGACCAAAACATGAGAAAATTAAATATGGGAATTGAGTTGGACAAACACAGTTAAAGGGAAATAAATAAATTGATAAACATAGAGAGATAGAATGACCAAATCCATAAGAAGACAATTTCTAGGTTTCACATGAAGAATAATAATTAAGAAATGTAAATAAGCATATAGCATGAATAAAACTCAGACCTGCCAACTTCCCCGGTTTAGCCACGGCCTCCCGGTATGCCACTGATTCCCCCAGCCTCACGCTACATCACTAAAATCTCCCGTTAAACTAGAATTTTAAGTAAGTTTATGGTTAAATGATGCTATTTTCAACTGTTGCTTGAAATTCTTAGCTTCTTAACTGTTTGTCCCACTTTTTTGCTGTAAGCGTACAAGTTGAGCGAGAGGTCTGGGTTGGGGAGCGATTCCACAACTGTGTCTGTAGAAGTCTGATGACACATGAGGATGCCCCCAGACCCCCTAAAAGTGGCCCAAAAATATTTTGGCCAGAAACTCCAGGTTTTGGACTTGACCAGGTTGGCAGGTCTGCAAAACTTACAATTGAAGATTTGAGCAAATTAACTGCTCCATTGCCAGATACTTTTAGCTGGTCACATCTTGCCCTGATGGCACTGGTAACTTGGAGAATATCTCCAAGTTCACTGTACAGATTGACTGGCCCATAAGGATGCACTAAAAAAACAAGAATTAGAATCATTAGATACACTGTATACATTAAACTTTATTTCTATGATATCTGTCTGTTGTTCCTTGTTGTTTACAAACTTCGAACCGGGATATGGAGGAATGCAGGATTAAAGAATGAAACCTAAACCAAAACCAAATGGCAAGGTCAAGGAGACATGTTGGCCTAACAACAAACTGAAATAGATACCTCTTGAGCCGACATCTTCGTCGTCATCTATGCCAAGACTATCTGAAAACTTTACAAGAAAGTCATTTAGCTGCTCGCATATCTTTCCAAAAGTCAATTTTCTACTCATAATCAATAGAATAGAAGATTAATTTGGACACTTGGGTTTCATAAAATGGAAAAATTGAAATCTCCATCAATTTTCCATTCTACGAATAATAATAATAACATGCATTGGAGTAAGGTGTGAGTGCAAGTGAAAAGGTGGGAGAGAAAGAAAATAATTACCACGTGGTAAAAAAAGCTAAAATAAACGGAACATAATGTCTGCAACAAAGAGTTATCAAACTATAGTGGAACGCTATTTCACAAGATTTTATCTTGCAGGTGGACAATAAAGTTATATTTTTACAAGCAACAATACTGGCTGCATTTCTGATGATACATTTTTTATGCTATGAAACTAAAATAGCTTGAATTTTAATTTTAGATGTGATGGGGAAAAAAGGAGAAGATCAGAGCATAATACAACATTCGAATAAGTACAAATATTTCAATTTTATTCTAATGGTAGCCAAATATAACCTACGTGGAAATGTATCCCTTATCTAATTCATTCTAAATTACAGGATATGTTTGGTGATGCTAGCTCCATCGCATAAAATATACAAAGAGGATTCATTGATAAAAAGTATAAAATTCCAAGCAAAAAACAGAAAAGATAGATTGGAGAATAAAGTGTCGGGAAAGGGAAAAAGGGGGGCACAGATAATGGAGCATAATTCATTACTCTGTGAAGTGGAACTTGAAAATAGTACAAAATATTTCCTAAGAAGGTTAACCAACAATACTATTATTATTCGTTTGAATAAATATAAGCTTTATGAAGCTTAATTTTTTACGTCAATTGAAAATCTAAGCCTTAGTTTTGTTATTTTTACAGCTGTGTTCCAGGAAAACTGGTTGAAATTAATGAAGAATTGCTTGAGAATCCCAACCTTTTGTTGGAAAAAGTAAGCTAAACGGTCAACATCTTACTTGTTAATGCAGACATTAGGTTAGTGCAAACTTGTGTAATAATATTTTGTTATTATTTCAGCCAGAGAATGGTGGATATGTTGCTGTCATTCTTCCCAAACTTCAGCCCTTAGAAAAGCTTAATTCGAATCTACTAACTGAAAACCAATATGTTGAGTTTATTTCTCAAAGGAAATCATCCTGAGTAATATATAATACCTTTCGTTTTATCACAGAGCAGCAAATTAGTTTTGCTTTGGAACAATTCTTCAAGAATACAAAACCTTTTAGAAAAACCCACTTGCTAACTATACCATTAATCTTTTGCTCAGGTCACCAGATTCGTGCTCCGTATTTTTTGAATCTCCATCTCTGTGTGTTTGCCTTTCTGTCCAGCTTACACTTTTTTGCTACCACAAATCCTTCACTTTTATCAACATCAAGACATTTATCAGATATCACATGTTTTATTTGGCCCTAGAAAGGCAAATAAATGATAGATTATAGTGACGTTATCTAATAACAATTGTTGGCAATTTATGAATGCTTGTTGAATAGAATTAATTAATATTGCCATACTGTTATTCTGTTGTGTTTCCATTCTTGATTTCCCTTGAGACCATGACAGTCCCACATTTCAATTCTGTTCTGTTTATTTTCACTTGAATAATCCAAACACACTTCGTCATTGTATATGATTTCACCATTTTTGCTCAACACAAAAAACTATAAAAGAAATTAATATTTGTATTATAATAATCAAAACTGATAGAACTGAACCCAAGAACTGATGCACCACAAAACTAAGGTAACAAGGACAAACAAAAGAAAGCAATAGTTGATTGATAAAGTCATCAAATTAATCTACCTGGTTTCCACCCATACCATGGCAAGGAAATAGCTTCAGATTTGATTTCTTCTTTTTTGCACCCATAGAGTCAACACATTGCCCACTATTTATGTTTAACATCTACAAATAGCAAAGAACTTATCAGTTCACAGAAATTTCATAAAGTTTCTACGGAAAATAATAATACCTGAGCCTTGAAATTTAAAACATAGACAACAACCAAGAGATATATAAAAAACAATGCCAAAGACCTTTAGACAAACTATAAGACTGAGACTATCTTATGTAATAACAATTTGCTTACATACCTCTCCATGTGCCGGTGGTGTTGGATCAGAGCCGATCAAATCAGGTAGTATATTCTCCATATACCATCTGAAGTCTTTACATTGAAGTCTATTTCTCAGCTCTATTCTATTGCTTATGTCGCCGATGTCCATTTTTCGTTCAGAGTCTTGCTTTCTCCTGCAAAATAAACGAGCTAAAGAGTTGTTGAAGGCATCAAAATACAAAACGCTATTTTATATGAAAGATTCCATTTCTGTGCTGCATTCGGCCTTGAAGAAACTCTACAATGGTGGATAAATGTACTTGGACGCTCGTAAAAATACGAAAAAGGCTATCAACCCCCCATAAACTCTTATGGGCAGCTTTATTCAACCCCCCACCCCCCCCTGTAACAATGTTGTTGTCTCAATCAGACCCATGAGATCATCGTGAAAAATACATTTTGTCGATATTGCATAAAACTATCCCCAGAAAGAGCATTGTTTGAGGGAGGACGTGGATGATGGATGTGCACAAAAAATTTGCAAAAGTCGTGAATATCCCAGGACATTTGTCTACCATTGCACCAATGCAAGAAACAGGACCGTTTAACGGACGTGAACTAAACAAATTTGATATCTTTACAACTCGTTTCTCGTTTCCATATGTAATGCCTTGTCTTTTCAAAAATATATCCAAGTTGCGTGGGTAACTATATTTATGATAAACAATTTAACAAATAAAAATCAGTTACTTTGAAGATAGATGCAACGTTAACCTCCGTTAACCTCCGTTTCTTTTACTTGATAACGGGTCAAGCCCGAAACGTTGTATCTATCTTCAAAGTAACTGATTTTTATTCGTTAAATTGTCTTTTCTAAGTTTGTCATACCTGTAATATAATTTTTTGTATTCATCCATCCACACCTCGGCCAACCTGTTGAAATTCTTCGTCAATGTCTTCGACACGCCATTTGGAAAAGTATACGGTGAATTTTCCTTTCTGAAAATGTGTCCAACTCGGGAGCACGGAATTATTTCCAAGCGTCCTCCACACATCCAAATCTAGAAATAATTAAAGAAATGAAAACATCGCCATCACATCATTATACTTTCACACGCAGCAAGAAAGTTTCTGCTGAATGTAGAAAAAGATATTATGACACGAACATGATCACTTGCATGGCACAAGATCAAGAATGGTTTGATAATGGGCTAATGTGAATAAATATATAAACTTGATCTTACCCTGAAAGACATTTCAAGATTCTCTCCTCCCCAAATGTCCATCTGATCATCATAAGACCCCATTTCATAGAAATACTTCTTATTTATAGCAAACAATCCACCAGCCATTGTTGGAGACCTAGGATTAAAAAAGCAATGGTCATGTCAGCAAGAGAAATACAGAGACATAAGCACAGAAGCGATAACAAATATTTTGCAAAGTTCTGATAATTGGAACCTCCAAGGAACCCATGAAAATTATCCAAGTCAACAAAATTATCGTGGGTTAGGAAGTACTACAGTCAACTCTGTCTAATTCGAACACCCTGGGGAAGCGTGAAAATGTTCGACTCACGAAAAGTTCGAATTACAGAGGTTTGTTTGATAAGAATTGGTTCATTAGTTATCCTTGAAGGGACAGAGAACTTCGTTCGAATTAGATAGAGTTCGAATTACACGAGTTCGAACTATGCAGATTTGACTGTATTGAAACATTTTCAAGGGGAAGACAAATTTGTTCCAGTTATCGCGGGTTCGAGTTATCGAAATTCTACCGTCTTTCGCGTACTTTAACGGCTCTGTGTTGTCGCTTCTTATTTTCTTTTGATCTGGCGACAATTCCTTCCAAGTGAAGAACAAATCCCATGTAAAGCTACCGACTTGAGTAACAGCTTTCAAAGCAGATGATTTGTATGAGAAATCTTCGGCATCAATCACTTCGATCACAGGACAAACGACATTTCTCCGGTCATCTTTGATTCGTTGAAGCAATGGTTCGATCCATCCTTCGGTTGCTTCGCAATGAGAATCCAAGAAGATCAAAGCTTCGCCCCTCGTTGCTGCAGCGCCTGTTAACCTCGAACGAACCAAACCATTTCGCTTCTCATTTCTCAATATTTTGATCTTATTTTTAACTGCCGCGTGTTGGTTGAGCCTCGAGATGTAATCTTCCAGAGGTTTCTTTGTGTAGTCTAAAAGAAAAATACAAAATTACTGTAGATCTTCTACACCGGTTGAAGTCAAATCTTTAAACTGACACTAGCATACCGTATTTCCTCGATTAAACGCCCCCTCGATTAAACGCCCCCTTATGCTACCAACTTTTGCAATAAACTCCCCCCTCGATTAAACGCCCCCTCTTTGTGCAAAACCATGGCGACTTTCAATTTATACGTTGTTGCTCGATAAAGTCAAGGCACAACTAAACCATTTTCTCTTTTTCTGAACCCAATAACAGAGCCTGTGATCTTGTACTTTCTAATAAAAGCCCCCCCTCGATTAGGCGCCCCACCAAAAAGTGCCGAGTTTAGTAAACGCCCCGGGGCGTTTAATCGAGGAAATACGGTATGTGAACAACAAGCTCTGAATTTTAAGATCAGTTATTGAAGATTGTTACAATCTTCACAGTAACTGAATTATTTATTTGTATTAAATTATTCGCTAAATTATTTTATTGTATCAATGATAGTTACACACGCAACTTGGATGAATTTCAAAACATGCCAAAACAAAGTTGAATTAGAATAAACCCATATAATGTATACACGGAGTGTAGTACTGAAAACATACATGCATATTGCATACCATATAAGCTTGAATCATCAATGAGGATGATGTCAGCTAGCAGGTTGGATGGTGTTGTTCTAAGTACACTGTGAACAGTACGAACAAGAACTGACAAAGCCTCGTTATGAAAACAAATGATCACACTGGCTGTTGGAAGATCCTTCATGTAACTCGAATGCTTTCGCTCGCATCTATGAAAGTAAATAAACGTTTCAACTTCATAAGTAGCTAATGCATTGCTTTGTTAATATTTATGAATAATCAATGAATAATTGTTTAGAATGGCAGGGTATAAATTGGGGTATCGTAATGCTTCGATTAAACGCTCCCTTCTTTTAAACGCCCCTCGAATAAAGGCCCCCTATATCAAAATTTTTTTCAATAAACGCCCCTCTAATAAACGCCCCCTCGAATAGACGCTCCTTGTAGAGGAGCGTGTATATGAAACACACAGAACCGAAGCTGGTCCTTTGTGCTGATTAGCAAGTACAACGAGCTGATCGAAGCTTTAGAACAGTGACGGATGCGAAGGGACATGACTGTAAAGGGGGAGTGCGAGAACAATTACGTAAGGGCCTCGTTTAGGTGTTACGATGTTGTAGAAGTAAGCACGTCCAAACGAATTCGTACGAGAAACTGTTTCTAGATGGAACGAAATCATGCCGTTGTATTGTATCTTTAATTGTTTATGTAAATGATTTGTATTACGTAGAGGGGTAATTCCCAAGGTAAGGTATATATAGGGGTGCTTGCTCCCCTATAGTAAGGTTCCAATTGGAGAGATATCACGGACTGGTATTTAGTCATCAGATATCGTCAAGGGAACCCGGCTAGTTCAATTGTTGCAACTCGAATATTGTTAAGAAGCTGATTGATTGATCAATGGAATTAATCAAGAAATAGACGAGAGTTGTTTGTGTGCAGACTTGCAGATTACGGTCAACAGAAACTGACGCAGCAAGAGGAACAAAAGGCTAAAGTCACGGATACATCTGAGGTATCGTGATATTTATGTTTGTTCATGCGTAAGGCGTGGAGTTGTGTTGAAATAAGAGACCACTGGGGGTCTATCTGTTCGATTTACGTATTTTAAGGTATTTAATCGTTTAATAAGTTTATTGCGTAGTTATTAATTCACATTGTTGAGACAGTCTCTGTAAGCCTTAAGTTTACCGTTATTGTATTAGTTTTGTTGCCACGTCCTTTCTCATAAGTAGGTGAAGGTAATTAGGGAATTTCGCCTACGTTAGTTTGGTCAACGTGCGTATATACAGTCTCCTAGAAACTATCGGACAAAGTGGTTTTTGCCCTGAAGATTCCCGACACCTTCTTCTAACATCATCGAGATATTCGGTAAACAACTTCTGGTGTAAATGTCTTACTCAAGCTTCTATGGGCAATGAAATAAACTTAAAATAACTGAACCCTTCTCATAAATTTGTGTGTGTAAATTAATAATTTTTGTAGATAAACTCTTTCTCACACTTGATTGTATGTGATATTTGTTGTATCTCTTAATGCTTTATGGCACAGGGCGTGATAGCCTAATGTTCCCAACTTATTTCTAACGCAATTTTCACAACTTGTTTCTACTTGTGGTTATTGTTGCCTGGTGTTAAATATGATAAAGACATTGACACTTATTTTGTTGTGTATGATGTACAATTTTGCATTGTAGGTGCCTTTCGTGGTGGGAAATCCGTAGATCCATTCCCACCATGATTGGCACAGAAGTTGTATATTCTTTGTAGTTTTTCCGTTCATCGATTATTAATGTTATCTAAAGAAATTGGGCATTAAGCATACCGGCCAGAATTGCTTGAGTAGGAATAAGCTTTTACGGTCGATGATACCGATTTGCTGTGCAAATTTCGGCCGATACACCTGGCAGTAATAACCGGATTGGTTAAACTGCAGACTAATGACTGAAATCATAATTTAAACTCAAACAAACAATAAAAGGGGACAGGATGGGAGGGAGAAGTTAATCCGTTAATCGATTATAAGATAAGATAATAACACAAAATACAGTAAACCCTCGATCAAGCCCCCTCGAATAAGCCCAGGGGGGCTTCATCGAATATTTACGGTAGAATGAAACTCACTCAATTCCTCTTGCGTCTGGCAATTTTCGATTCATAGAAATTCTGTCGCTCAGCACAGAATCAAACGAATGGTTATCAAAAAGAGACTTCGATAAATTTCCAAGTTCATTTGGAAGCTTTGCTTTGACACCTTCATGTCCCAATCCAGTAATCACTAAATCAGGGTACAACTCTGATTCAATCTGATTAAACGATCGGCGATTCTTGATTTCTTGATTCGCCTCGTGTTGCATTCTGTTGTACAGCGGATTTGACGGTGTTTTAGTTTTGATTGAATCAACTCTGGCATTCTGTCCATTTATGACAACAACATCAAGATCAATGTTTGGCGATTGTCTATGAAGAAAGAACAATACATCTAAAGAAATCCAAAATAACGAAGTCAATAGCAATGCTTGTAGAATTGTTCTACGCTTGGCTTTTACTTTCATCTTGATAGAAATCTATTCTGTCTCATTCTCTAAAGATTACGTTTGAAATAAAGAAGTTTGACTTTTTTGAGTGATCATTTGAGCTTCTCCTGGTGACTGAAGCCCTTCAAGATCACTTGATCAAAACACTCGCAGGGCCCTTACTATGACACCAGCGAAGCGATAGGTTCCTTGACGCAAATACACACCCTAACTTTATAAGAATACCTTAACTTTTGCGCAAGCGCAAGCTTCGAGATTTCCCATTGTTATTCTTAAATTTTCATTGTTTTTTGTAATTTAGAGCCTCAGTATTATAATAAAACATCATTCTTACAAAATGCGTATTTTTTTGTATTTTGGAGCAATGAACAAATTGCAAATTATGTGCACAACGCATAATACCCCACCTGCTTTTGAGCGTTGATATCAGTCATCTACGCGCAAATCAAGGCCTAAGCGAAACTCATCAAAACCTTTTGTGCATGTGCGACTTTAGTGGTTATTTCATTTGAATACCTCAGCCATCATGCCAATTCCAACTCCCGAAGAGGCAAAACTGCACGCCGCAAAATACCAGACAGTAATGAAGAAATATAGAGGACGAAATTTGCTTGTCGGCTTCTCGCTTGTTGCAGGCATTGGCGCAGTGTGTATCTTTTTCTCTTGCATTGCCTTATTCTGTGTTGTGTCTAGAAACTGGAACAATTTGTGAAAAGTTAAAGATATTTTATTATACAATTATATTATAGATATATATGATTTTAATCCAAAGAAATATATCATCATTTTAATGATCTGATCGGCAGAAATCATTGTAAACGAATAAATTGTTTGAGTATAATTTTAGTGGACGTCCCAATTAAACATGGGTGCTTGAATTGCAATGTAAATCCTTAACCCATCTCCAGATGCTTACACACTGCTGTCTGTAAAACAAGAAGATTTTTCAGAATATGATACATCAAGACGCAAATGAAGGTACTCATGGTCACTAGAAGTGTACATTTTTCTCATTTTTAGCTGTGTGTAGATTGAACACCATTTCATGTGGGACATATCACCTATCTGACAAACAATTTTAAAGGTCAATAATTTGCTTGAGCTTCATGAAATGCAGAGTAATTTATACACAATGTTGAATTGATCTAAATTAGTTTTGGACCAATGTTAATACTTTAAAGCAATTAAAGCATATTTAACTGCTTTGATTCAAAAGAATCATACTTCTTTCAGGATTAGATACAAAGTTTTCATACTATAGTGTTTCCCTTTTAAATAACTGCTTCACTTTGGGATGGTCTTGCTAAATAGCAAAGTCACTCAAAATCTTGCATTAGTTATCTCATAAAAATGTTTACATAAATAATCTTACCCTATAGAGTAGACTGCTGATGTCAAAATGTTGCATCATATGGAAGTTTGTGAGCACACACAATGATAAGGGTAATAGAATTACAGCAAACCCTAGAATCCATTGTATAAATCATCATCATTATCATCACTGTCTGAAAAGACTGGTTGCGGTTTCTTCGCTCTTCGCTTCTTTGCTGTCGATCTTGCGATGGTTCGTTTTTTCTGGGCTGGTGTTTCAAATACACTTGTCTCCTTATCACTGTCACTGTTCTCAGGAGAAACACGACTCTTTGTTGGTTTTTTATTTTTACCTGAAATGAAACATTATCTTCATTATCACTGCTAAAAACCCTTTCAAACAAATCTTTAATGTCTACTTAGGTAAAATGCGGACTATAGGCAGCTGCAAAATATTGGACCCTCAAACACAGGAAAATTCACTTTGAAAGATAGCACATTTATTTCAAGAATCAATGTTCAGGCCAAGGTTATCGAGAAGATATAAAAGCAGTTTAATATTCAACAATTTTAATAAACACCTCGTTTTGTTTTGTTTTTATTGTTGTTTGCTTTTTCGGTTGCCTTGGCAGCTCGTTCCATTCCTTCTTCGTCGTCAACTCCTTTCGTGTGGAAGTTTGTTACTTTTTGCTCAAATTCTTCAACAAAAACCTGGATATACAAGAAGTAGAATCTAAAAGAAGTCAATTCAACATAACCAATGATAATCAATAATTGAACTCTCGCTGTAAACTGCAAAATCATATCGATATCCATTTGGAATTGCTGAGAAAAATATTAGTGGTTGCTGAAATGTGTATCACCTTAAATTCTTGCTTGATAAATTTCTTCGACTTTGAAATGATGGCAAGGAAGCAAGAGTAAACATTTTCATCCATCAGCATGTCCTGGTAACAGGCAAAGTTTTCTTGCAATTTCTTGAAACTTTTCTCGTTATATGGAAGCAATGAAAGACAGAATGCCAAATCGTGCCATTGTCTTTGAGTTCTAAAATTCACAAGGTATTGAAATAAAAAATGATTATTATTTAACTAAACAATTAACCACGGTGTCCTTTGGTAATTTTTGGAAGAATTGGTTTGAAAATAGCTTACGTGGTAACTCTGAAACGGTGACAGATCTTTTCAACCAGAGATTCAGACTGTTTATCCTTCTGTATAAACTGCAGCAAGTACCTTAAACAAGCAAATAGCAAAAATTATTATGAATACACCTTCCCGAGCTTATATAGAAGCAGCAAGAAGAAGGGTGTTGCCTCTTGCAGGAGTCGCAAAGATCCTGTCTCTAGTACGAGCGGGAAAAAGCTTAGTTGAGCTTATGCCAGTTTGGCATGAATCCATGGAAAGAAAGAAATCAGATGAAAGCAAAAGAAAGTGAGAAGTGAATAAATCATCGCTTACTCCATGATTTTTTTGAAGTTACTTTCATCAATATTGCATTCAGAGCCCGACAGTCGACTGATGATGTCAGGAAGAACATTGTACAGAGAATTGCCCTGTGGTAAAGAGAATAAATGATGAAACTACCAAACCTCAAAAAACGTAAGTTGCAAAGTAAACATGGAATTAATAGGTAACAACATCATACCTTTTGGGAGAATTCTGTGAAGAAAAGCCTCGTGAGGTCAGCGATTCTTTTGTCATCGTCTTCGAGGCATAACGCCATTTCGGAAATCTGTCCTTTTACTTTAACCATATCATTCAAAACAAGGTGAGTTAAAACTGTCACAGTTGTTTGTCTAACTTGATTCGAATCGTCTTTTAGCCTGCAAATAACAATATTAATACCTGGTTGAGGTAATACCAAAATTGATAAGAATTTTATGCACAGAAGGACATTTTTAATGATGTAAACATTTTATAAAGACATGCATTGATCAAGGCATATGTTCGGATCACAATAATAACACTATTGTAAATAAAAAAAAAACTAATCGGTAAAAACAAAGCGGTAACAATTTCTTTTTTTTACCGCTTAGCACCTGATACTATTTAAGTACTTTAACTTTTCTCGTAGTAATTAAAATGATAATGATCAATGTTGATCGTGATATGTTTTTATAAAATTGCTAACGAAACTCAAAAACTTTGTTGCATGTACAAAATAAAAACAACATAGTTACCGTAAATGATCGAGTAAGAACGGATTTTTAAATGGATTCTTATTCAATATTAAACTTAATAAAAACTACACATACAGTCAATCAATAAAGGTAGTTGGTTACACTTGCTGCTATTTGCAATACATTCACTACACGACTTCGAAATCTTGATATTGGAGCTCATATTTGCAAATGATTACCAGCATGGGGGTTAACCGAGGTGGGTGCCAATTCGAGGATTTAGGGTGTGCAACAAAGGTTTAAACGAGCAAAAAGGTGGCAGCTTCGTTCATTCACGGGTCTTGCTTTGCAGCAGAATTTTAAGCAGAAAAAATCTTGAACAAACCTTTCGTAAAGATGCCCTGTCCATGGCTCAATTAAATTTGGAAATCTGAATGTCAGATCGCCAAGAGAGATGATTGCGTTGGATCTGATGATTGGCTGAGGTGACTGAAAGAAAGAGATCTGATGATTGGCTGAGGCAATTATAAAATAAAA
This sequence comes from Sanderia malayensis, assembly GCA_013076295.1. Taxonomy (NCBI): domain Eukaryota; kingdom Metazoa; phylum Cnidaria; class Scyphozoa; order Semaeostomeae; family Pelagiidae; genus Sanderia; species Sanderia malayensis. Next base: position 5,310,030 of record RQOL01000466.1, on the reverse strand, counting down.
ATTGCTCGAAATCACTGGAAATAAAACTTATTATAACCAGTTGTGTAAATTGTGCAGTAAATGTATTGACCAATTGACTGACCTTTTCAAGAATCGTAAACAATAGCTGCAGATTTGCTTCACAAAACTCCGAACTAAAAATGACATAACAAATATAGCACAGCACACAATGCTAGTACCACAGAGTATGTGAAAGAAACAAGCAGAAAATCCCATGTGATAATATATGAAATGGTAATATTCTTCACCTGACAAGCATGAATTTCGAAAGTGCCAAGCACGCTGCAGCCATCAATTCTTCATCGGCGTACTTCTTCGGATTGCTACATATTGCCAAAAGGAGAGGTCCAAAAATGGCCAACAAATTATCTCCTACAATGAACAGAAGCCACCATGCATTATTAAATCATGCGGAAAAGAAATGACCATTACGGAAATGGGCAAAAATTGCCACAGAAACAAGTACCGTAATTCCTCTAATTAGCGCCCACCCTCTTTTAAACGCCCCCTCTAATAAGCGTCCACTCAATTTTGCAAAATACTTACTGAGCGCCGGGGCGTTTATTAGAGGAAATACGATATTCGCATGTTAAAATGACGCTTACCAGTAACAAGATCTTTTTCGCAGATATTTCGAATAAACTCGGCTTCTACATCCTCAGCTGCTGCACCGCCGACACCCATATCATCATCTAAGCCAGTTTCATCTGCCTTCGATTCCTATCAGGGGGGGGGGGAGAAGATTAGCCACACATCAACCAAATATTAGTAAATACGTACAAAAAGGTATCTCCTCTGGATACAGTCTGCAATGTTAATACAGCAAAACCCGTATATAAGAACCAATGGATTAAAAACTTTCAGGGTGATATTTCTGCTCAAAACAATAGAAAAAACAATAACCTCTTGTCTTGGAACAATGGGCTGGATGGAAATTTACAGGTTTTTATATGCGGGTTTTACTGTAGTTGCTTCAAACTATCTCGGCGCTGATAACTAACAGAACCCGTTCGAGGAAGGCTGAAAACCCGCAGATAAGAACCTGGAAACTTGCACCAAGCCTCTTGTTCAAGAACAATAAGCTATTGTATTTGTATTGTTGTGGGAAAAGACTTCAGCCAGAAGGTTCTTATAGAAGTAGCTTCTTAACTGTGGGCTTTTACTGTCCCTTTTCTCTTACAAATGCCGTCAATTGCTATACAGTCAACTCTGTCTAATTCGAACACCCTGGGGAAGCATGAAAATGTTCGAATTACAAAAAGTTCGAATTAAAGAGGTTTGTTTTATAAGAATTGGTTCATTAGTGATCCTTGAAGGGGCAGAGAATTTCGTTCGAATTAGACAGAGTTCGAATTACACGAGTTCGAACTATGCAGATTTGACTGTATTAAAGACTAAGAACTACCAAACCTAACCTTGTTGACACTGGCAGTGCTTTGATTAACTTGTGTTCTGTTTTTCTTGTTCATTTTGTTTTCCTTGTCTTTCTCTTGGATCCTGTGACGTCGTTTCAATTCACTCAATATTCTCACATCCATGTGCACGAGTTGTTGAAACGCCACGTGACCAACCACTGATATAACCCGGCCCAAGACTTTTGAATGGTAGAAGAAATTGCTTGATTGGTCAGCAGGCTGAGACGATTGTGTACCCTGGGTTGCTTGCACATCATCTGCAAGTTAACAGAATCCTATTATTACTAAAGGCCGTTAAAGGCACTGCAAGAGAACAAAGAACCATCGCAAAGTTCTTGCAAGTACAAGGGTTTACACGCAGTAAAAACTCGCAATAACTGATTAAGAGCCTCCAGGCTGATATTTCTGCTTAAATAAAGAAATAGCCTATTGTTTTGAACCACAGGCTGAATGTTAAATTTCCAGGTTCGTCTATGCTTTTTGCTGAAACTGTGACAAGTAAAAAGAAAAACAAAGTTGATCAAGATGATGATGAGAGTACCTTCCTCTTTTAATGATTGATAAATCCTACAATGATTGATAAATCATTGAGGAATTCTTTTAATGATTGATAAATCATCAAAAGAAGGTACCCTTTATCAAGTTTTACTAAAAACTAATTACCTTGACTTTCTCGTGCTTCTGCCTGGGATTGGGTTTCTTCTGCAATTGCTTTATTGGCCAATAATTCTCTGACCAAATCTTTGATTAGTGTGGTAGAGATCTTGTCAGGGTGTTCAGCAAGTTGATAAATGACATTAACGGCTTGCATTGCAAGGTTGCTCCAAACTGTTACATTCAACTTTGTCAAGCCTAGCAGCAAGATGAGATATGACCAATAATTATAATGCAAACTCGAGTAAATGAAACAAAATAAAAGACGTTAAGTGAGTGGTTCTTATGGTGTGCATCCAGTAGTACAGTTCAGAGCAAATAAAATAAAACAAATGAATCAATTCCTCTACTATATGATCGTGAAAATTCACAACGTTCCAAGCATTATTCTGTTGGAAATATGATAAATTATGCCAATCTATTAACCCTTATCACATGTTTGACTGTAGCCTAATTCTAAATCTTGCTTACTCGTGAATTAATTATCATCCTTGTTGAATGTGTTTGTTATACTCTTGAAATTACAAGGCTTTACGTTTAGTTTCTTCTTCATATTTTAATATACTCATCTTCGGGTGTGAAGAAAAACCGTTCAATTGTTTATGGTTTTTCTTTACACCCAAAGATAATGTAGTAGAGAACTGTATTCATTTGTTTGCTTTTAAAAGAAGTGTAGCAGGGGACAATTTTGTTTACCTGTAACGAGGATTATATTGAGTTTCTCGAAGATTTCGTGTGTTTCTGGAAATCTGAATGGCTCCTTATCAGAACCACCAAGCTAGAATGAAAAACACAAGATAATCATGCATACGTTGATGACGATGACCAAGATAATCACGCATAAGCTAATTATGATAGCCAGGAAACGAGGTGGTTGGAGCATAAAGTCTTCGTTTCTTACCACTGCATTGTCAACCAATTTCAATAACACACCACATGTATTCACTGCCAATAGAAAATCTTCCTTTCCGCGTTGGCCAAGTCCATTGCTAACAAGAGTGTCAATGTTGCTTTTCACTATTGAATTCTCGGCACTGCAAGTTGAGATGCAAACCAAATAGCAAATATCACGAAAGAAATGTGTAGAGATTTGTAAACAGAGGTGTATTCGAGGTGTGAAATAGCACGAGCAATGCTCAGACTTACCCAGCAAACATTCCCAACAACAGGACTGCGGCCCGACTTTCAGCTGGTGTCGTTTGAGGTATCTGAGATAAATACATAGATAGATAGATAGATAGATAGATAGATAGATAGATAGATGGATAGATATACAGAAATAGACACACAGGGAGATATCTGACTGATATACAGATATCAACATACAGGGGAATGGTAAATAATAATACTGGAACAGGATTTTCAAGTTGCTGCTCAGGCTGTACGCTAGATGCAATCATAAGACAACAGACTCTCTGTATGACTCTCCACCTATCTGTTTCCGTGTACACCTAAGTACATGGAAACAGATATCTATATAATAGATAGAGAGCTACAGAGGGGTTACTGTACAGAGTAAAGATGCAAAATAGATTACCTTTAACGAGAAACGTTGCCACAACAATTGAATCACAACTGAAGGTATGAGCTTCATCTTATACAACTCTTTCAGCTAAAAACAACAGAACATTTCACTATCTGACAAACCCCACGTAAGTAAATAAAACCAAATACAGCATCCCAGTGAAACTCCATGTAACTATAGAGATAAAACTACCGAAGTCTGCAACAACAACTTACCAACTCTTCCAATGACGTTAGATCTCCAAGCGTGGCACCAATGGTCAAAGTCGTCAAATTGTTCACAACTGATAAAGCGAGATTCCTAACGAAAGCAACGCAAATAAAAAAAACTTCAAATTAAAATCGTAAGCAGACAAGTCCCCCTGTTTTCAAGGAGAATTCTCATTGCGCATTAATTACAAATAGAAACATAACCGGGTGTAAAGGGAGAGAAGAGCATGGCATACCGTTGGTTGTCAATTCCTGTTTCAATGTAGAGCTTCTTGTAAGCATTGACTACCGCTTCTTTAACAACAGCATCACGTGACCAGATAAGTGCGAGCATTTTTCGGATGCCTTCGTTCGCGTTGGCGAGTGAAAACTCGTGCGCGAGGATGTAGAAATCAATCGTTTCAAGAATATCCGAGTTTGTTTTCGAGCCGAGAAGCTGACAAAGAACTTTCACTGATTCTTGCATTTGAGTTGCGAAATGAATCGAACCCTGTAATGAAGATTTAAAAGGTAAATCCTCGAATAAGCCCACCCCAGGGGGGTTTATTTGTGAAAACGAAACATTAGCTGGATTTTTGACTCGCAACGAGCATGTGAGTATATGTTGGTGAGAGGGGAAAAAGTTGTGTTCTGTGCTTCTGTTAAGCCTCCAATTCAAACGGCCACTTTTGATTTGGAACATTATAGGATCTGTACTATGCAGTCAATGAACAAAGTGATTTGCCTAAAGTTGTTGTTACAGTTGCTGTTACAGTTGATATATACGCCATCTAGAACTCTCAAGGGAAATTAAAATCTGTTCGAAATAACGAATGTTCGAGATAACGAATGTGCAATTTATTTTCAACCCAACTTCAATACGCTAATAATTGAGCTCAATATCCCCACAAATGATTACCAGGAGCGCCCGGGGCGTTTATTAAATTGTTGGATATTTTAGGGGGCTCTATTCGGGGGGCGCCTAAAAGAAGGGGTGTTTAATCGAAGCATTACGGTATCTATTAATGGAGGCTTCAATGCATTGCAAATTGCTTTTGCACTACTACTTCGCACTAAAATGCAAGCACAGTCCTTATTCTTCTGTAATGCAAGATTCTGCATTACAGCAAGACTTACCTCTAAATACTTGACAAGCAACTTTTGTTTTTTGATCTCACTGGATTCTTCACTTTCCTGTTCTTCATTTTCACCCTCTTCTGCATTGCTATTATCATCAACGCCTCGTTCGGTCTCTGCACCTTCCATCAACTCGAATTCTACACACGCAAAATAAGAGATAAATAAATCAAGCCAAGCAATGCCCAAAAACAAAATACACAGAGTTCATTTACATCTACCCAAATCAAAAGATGTTAAATAACTTTATTAATAAAGAAGACTACCGCAAATCCTCGAATAAGCCACCGGGGGCTTATTTGCAAAAACAAAAACTTAGCTCGATTATTGTTCAATATTAAGCAAAATAAAATCTATACGATTCAGCCAATCAATAAAGTTATTGGTTTAAACTTACTGCTACTTGCAATACATTCACTATAAACAACTTCAATGTCTGGAAACTTGGGCTCAATATCCTTGCAAATGATTATCAGGATGGGGGCTTATTCGACGATTTACGGTATTGCAATGTTTTACTTACTTTTGAAGACCCCTTCAAACAACATGAGATATCTGTTGACAATGATCTGCTTTCCTTGGTCATCCTTGTCTCTATCAATAGAATTATGTGAATCATTCAAAATCAAGTTATCAACTGCAATCAAAGATAAAAGAATATAAAAACGCAAAAAAATTGTTATATAAGTATTATATATTGTATCAAAATTTATTCGTGCATAAAACAATATACCCTTGGTCTTCTTGGGCGGTTTGTTCGCCATCTTTTCCGCCATCTCCTTCGTCGTCGTTATCAATTTGAAAGCATTCCGGCCACTTCTTACCGGCCATTCTGAACATAGCAATTGCTTCTTTGTAATTCTCACTATCAAGCTTTTTATACACTGCAGTTAGGATTCTGAAACGATATATGCTCCATCAAAATCAAATGTGATCGATTAAACAAAGCGTCGTCACTTAAAAATCCAATTGACTATGCACATTGCATATACGAATGTGATCGAGACTGGAGATACCGTAAATCCTCAATTAAGCCCCAGGGGGCTTATTTCACAAGAAAATATTTTAGGGTGGGAGCTTATTCGAAGGGAGGGGGCTTATTTTGTATAGGCAAAAATTGTCAGTAAGGTATGCTGTTTTGTGGCGATATTTATGTCAAAGTATGTTGAAAAAACAAGAAGAAAGTCCGTCAAAAAGTAGAATTGATGTATTTACTAAAATAACAGAAAATATCCAAAGTTTTCAAGTATAAAGTTATCAAGGCTTATCAAAAGTTATCCAAAAGTCCTCCTATAAACTTATGATAACATTTCATCCAGTTATTCGATTCCTGCAAAAATCGAATAATCCCCGAATGGGGGCATATTCGAGGGTGGGGGCTTATTTTGTAAAAAACAATTTAAGGTGGGGGCTTAATCGAGGATTTATGGTACGAGTAATTATACAATCATGAGATCCAATGTAATTGCATATGGTTGAACGAGACATAAATCTGATGCATACTAGTAATTAACAGCATACTTTTCAATCACTTGATCTGCACTGGCATCCTCATCAATGTCAACAGAACAATTGACCTCGTCTTCGCTTTCACTTGCATCCAGCACATCCAACAGGACTTTTCCTAACTCAGGTGCTATTTTGCTCCATTTATCAACCGGTTCTGCGAAGAAACGAACCGAATTAATGACCGGTATGAATGGCGAACCACTTGGGATGACTAATCGGTTTGTTAACGTGATATGTACCCGGGTTTGTATCCTGGAACAACTCCGGTGCTAAGGCCTTTAATTTTTCTCTTTCTTTCTCCAGATTTTTGGTCAAAGTTTCGATAGAAAACTACGAAGAAGATACACAATGGTCTGAGATACTAAATTAATTAAATAATCTATATAAACAAGAAACAATTTGGCAAAAACGACAGGTATAGATGGAAGAAATTATATTTACATTAGCAGCAAAGGGATTGTTACGCAGAAAGACTTTGACCAGCTGAATCGCATGTCTTCTCACTTGACTTGATCTATCTTGCATTCTTCCATTAACCAAGTCCATTAAACGACCCCAGCGACTCAATGGTATGGCCTGTGAACACAATCGCGTTAAACAGGGCACTATGCACACATTGCATCAGTCTCATCATAAAACCACGTCTCCGCACACTTCAACAAATAAGAGAATGACAAAGCAAGTCTGGACAGCACAAGTTTCACCTAAATCTACAATGGTGGACTTGGGAACTTATAAAAATACGGAAAAAGCTATCGACCCGTAAACTTCACTTTTTTGTGGGCCTTATTCCTCCCCCCCCCACACACACACACTCCCCTTAAAATAACGTTGTTCTCTCAATCTCACCATTGCAATCATCATGCAAAATCAATTTTGTCGATATTGTATAACACAGTCTCTATAAACAACATTGTTTGGGGGGGGGGAGGGGTGAAGTGAAGAACGCATCAAAATAAGCGTAAGTCGTCAATGTCGCAGAACTGTTTTCGCCCGTTGAAGATCAGTATCATGAGAATTCAGCATACCTTCTCATTGCATATTTTAAGCCAAATCTGTAAGACTTTACTGCGAACAAAAGCATGCACGTCATGAATATGATCCTATAAAAAGAGAAAATACGAATTAAAGGAATAATAAGCTTCATGTAGCATGTGAAATTAATCACAAAGTATATGACATGGTGTTTACTGCGTGTGCGTCACGTGAGCATACGTCACATGTAGCTGAAGAAACTCTATGAGTTGAGTTTACCTCCAATCTGTCGAGAAGTTTATCTCTGGTTTTTTTCAGATTTGGCTCCAGATCATCCTTGCTTAATACTTTGATAATAATTTCACCAATAACACCCAAAACGCCGTTCCTCATTGAATAAGACTATAAACAAACAAACTCAATGGTATACAAACAAAAAAGTAAGTAAATAAGTAAATAAGTAAATAAGTAAATAAGTAAATAAGTAAATAAGTAAATAAGTAAATAAGTAAAGTAAAGTAGATAAGAGTATAGTTACTAGAAAAACTCCAATGACTATGATAAGAGAGTACTTACATCTCCGTCCAAGTGGCATAGAAGAAGACTGATATTTGGCAAAACCAGTGTTGGCTGTTTATCAGCCAAGTCGACAATGAATTGTGAGTAAGACCTTGTACCACTTGTATCACGTGATAAATCTGTCGAGTCCATTCTGCTTATTTCCCTGTTTATTCAAACAAGCAATCGTCGTTAATGAATTGAATAGGACAGTGACAATTCTACAGTGTCCAAAGCAAGGGAATGCAAAGATTGTGACGATGTTACTCATAGGAAGGACATTGAGATGAAATCGTTAGGGAGGTACTTTTATACCTGATTATATCGGCTACAATTCTCCGCGAATTGAAATCGACAGCAAATGACTCTACCGCTTGAACTAACGGTGTTACTAAGTGCTCAAAGTGCTGCAAAAGTTGAATAATCTTCAAGCTTGCACCTGAAAACAGAACGAGAATAAATAAATAAGCCCTGGAGAATGGTAAATAAATAAACAAACTCTGCATAAAAAAATGTCAAACCATACACGTCGCATTACACAAATAATATCTCTAGTCTTATCTAGTTTATCTTTTGACGTCTATCTGTCGTTTATATATCTTAAAATTTAACAATACAACGTAGCTTCAAATTTAACAATACAAGAGGAAGGATAGGCAAGGAGCTATCACTTGAAACATGACAATCTTGGCCATTATCAGCTGAATAATACATCGAATGCAGCTAACGTTTGCATGGAACTGCTTCAAAGACCTTCCTCTTGTATTGTCAAATTTAACAATCAGGATACTGCAATAGTGTATCTGAATCGTTGGTACATGTATATTTAATAATAATGATATGCGAGATGGCTTAAATACCTAGTCCGTGGTCGTATTTCTTGATTAAGGTGCCAAGAATGAAGATGATCTTTTCTTTAGTTTCTTTGAGCTTCACAACTGCGTTGTTTTCGAAAAACTTGTAGCAGACGGAGCTTACCATGCTGGAAGAAAAGAAAAACATTCGTCAAAAACTATTCATATGGCTGCTTGTGATTAAGGTAAGAGTATACCTGAATGGATCGTCAATTGGGTTGGAGAAAGAGGTGATTAACTTCTTCTGAGATGATTACTGTTAGTGTAAATATCATTATTTTCCCTGTAAAATGTCAGCAGTGTAGAAAAGCTCGTACAGTTTACATCTCTTATCTTCAACTCTCAAGCAAAAATGAGATTTTTTCAAGCCTGCAAATTTTCAAATGTTCACAACTATACTAATACCAAAACGGCAGGAATGGAAATTTGTTCGATTAAGCGAATGTTCAAGATAGCAATGGAAAATAATCAATATAAATAATAAATAATAATTTAACAATAATAATCAATATAAATAATAAGTAATAATTTAATGTTCAGGCAGCCGAAAGAGCGAATGTCAACTGTAATAGATGAAAGTAAGCGATACATTTGCTCGATGCAAAACTCCGGCTTTTCAAGAATTATAAAACGAGAGTCTCCAATAGATTTCACAGCAAACAAATCATTCAATACTTGACTTACTTAACAAATTCTTCTTCAACAATTGGTGGATCCCATAGTCTGTTAATATCCAACTGTAAAAGTTGGCTTATCAAACATAAAGCATCATCTCTTTCATGCTCCCATGACCAACCATTACTTATCACCTTCTTCTTTGTTGCTTTTCCTTTACCCTTCAAACAAGAGCAAGAATATTTTGTAGATATTTGGTTTTGGAAGTGAACCTTAAACATTTGCCTGCAGACCGGCATAAAAAAATGGTCAACAACAGCTCAATTGATCAATGATTACTGGAAATTTAACAATGGATGGGAAGAGAATGGATGCAGCTTACTTTTCTGGCATCTTCTGTCATAATGCTGGGCTTCGTAGCATCACTCTCAAACATCTCCATAAATTGTGTCAGCAGATAAGATATCATCTATATTATTTCAGAAAAAGAAAGAGAAATAATTACGTGATAAAACTTCTTCAAGTGGAAGCAGTTACATGATAGACAATCAATTTAATCACATTAATAAAATCTATCAAGCTAATCAAGTTAATCAATTTCAAGCTAATCAAATTAATCAAGTTAATCACCTTACCAATCAACAACTAAGTTAACAAACTCTACTATTGTCAGACTTTAGACATTATTTAAATAAAAAAATTGTTTGATCCTTTTTGTTTTATTTGGTCATTTAACAAGTTATAACAGTGTTGAGTGTTATTCTTTGATGCAACTTTCAAGTGTAAGCTACATTCCTACCAATTAAACAATCAAGGTAACTTAACTACGTTGGTGTCTGAAAAAGGATACATTGACCATAGCTCTTAGACCACAAGGCTTTGATCAGTAAATGAAATGCAATCAAAATTAAAAAATTAAGGAGATGAATGGAATGGTTGATGGAATCAATGATTACCTTAACAGCATCAAGATGAATGTTCTGTTGTTGGTAATCCATTCCTTCTGGATCAATTATCATTACCAATTCACCAACATGTTTTGATAAGGCTTCAAGATAAAATATATAATGTGTTAACATCTAAAGCAGTAATAACAAAAAATCTATGATAAATAATAAAAATGATAACTGTTTACTATTATTATTAACAATGATGAATAATAATAATAAACAGTATGACAAGCCTACTGCTATATGACACACATCTTATATGAAAATTATAAGCAAAGTGTAACTAAATTATAGTGAGATAGATATGCTAAGAGAATTACCATTAACAATAATCATCCAAGCTTTTTCTTTCAGTTCAGTTGGTAATTCATGGAAATGTCTAAAACCAAATGAAGGGATCAGATAATACCAGAATCACTAGTTACTGCCCCCCACCTAATTACTGGCAGGTTGAGTAAGATGCCCAAAGCGATTACAAAAATAATGAAGGTAGAATATACTATAAATCCTCCAATAAGTCCCTCAGGTCTTACACATTTTTTTATATAAGAAACCAGTTTATAAGGAACCTAGAACTAGAAATTCTGGTAAACTACAATGGATTCTTTTGCTCTATTGTTTTATTTAACAATAGAAAACAATAGAAAATTTAAGAAACTTTAAAAACTAGGGCTCGAGGTAAGTTCTTTATAAAATAAAAAGCGTGTACTTGCAACAATGAATTTTAAGTGGGGGCTTGGTTGAAAGCTTAGCACTCTCCTCAAAGGTTGATATAATCAATTCTTGCGTTGCTGCATATTCAATGCAAGGGATTCTAATAAGACCCCACTAAGGTTTATTCAAGGGAGGGGGGCTTATTCATTGGGAGGGGGGCTTAATCAAAGGTATATTGTGGGTATGCGTGCTTACTATATATTGTCATTGATACATGCAGCTTGATGTGGATTGTAAACAAGGTTCATTATTATTACCTCCAAATGGCCCAGCCCACCCCTAATTCTCCCCTGCCTGTTGTTATCTTAATTCTTTTCAATTTTCCAAGAATTGTTTTGCAATAAATAGAGCTTTCACCACCTACCTTAGTACACTATAAAGGACGTCAAATTCGGATAAGACTGCTGTTGCACCTTTCTCAGCAAATTCTGCCTCACATTCTAAAATACATAAGTTAACACACGTGTCAAACTTTGTAAAATATAGCCAATTTATTTTTGTAAAAGTTAGGCCTAAATCGAAAGCTTGCTACACATATTCACAAATCATACATACCATTGACCTTGGAGTTCAATTCTCTGTTGCTGTACAATTCTTTAACAACATAGTTTTCACCATCAGATGACATCAAATCATTCCTTGTCAACGGAATCTGGAATTGGACGCTCATTTTGGAAGCTCTTCGACGATTGAGAAACAAATCGTGGAACAAGCAACCATTATTTTCCTGCCTTCGTTATCGTTCGCGCGCCTTGTTCAAATGACGTCAGAAAATTGCTCCAGCGTAGCGACAAGAGTCGCAGATTGCGGGGTAATTATAATTATAGCAACCTTGATAATTTCGTTTCGTGTGTGGATTATTTACATGCGTTGCCATGAGTTTCAATGTGTTTGATTTCATATCAAGATTTCCTAATTAATTTCTAAAATAACATCTGTTGCACGTCTTTTGTGTTTTACTACAGAAAATCCGAAATGCTTAATCCCACCACCATAGAAAAGGTAGGAACAAATTGTTCCATTATTTCCAATTTCAATTAAACTCTGGGACGTTTGAATCCCCAAAACATTTTCACAAAAAAGAATAATTAGTATTTTCATACGGCGGTGGCTCTTTTATAGAATTTTTATTTCAGCTGGGAAAAACTGTGTACCTGCTAATTTTAAAGACATTCTCTGTATACAAAACTCTTGAGAATAATAGTAACAAGATTTTTGTTTATCAGCGCTAGTAAATAACATCCATGTTGTTAAATAGCAAAAATATGCGCAGGTGAAATCAAAACCCTACTTCTCTGTTCTATATCTGCTGAAGATTACATTTGCAAGCTCAGCTGTGGTGGGTAACAATACAGATTACAGATAAGCCAAGCCAACCAATATAAGAAAGAGTGACAAAATATTTAGAGCCAAAATGGAGCGAAAAATAAAATATCAAGTTCCAATAGGCAAAAAGCAATCCTTCTCTGACGTCGTGAAAGAGATGCATGCTGATATAAAACGAAACGAAGACATTAATAACAACAAAGACAGTGATACTTTTTACAATGATGGCTTCTTTGAAGATGATTGTGACTCGACTGATAGCGGATGGGACACAGATCTTGAAGATGACATCTACGAAATCAGAGAACACCATGATAACACTGGCAAACGAACCTATCTGAGATCATGCAAAGAACAGAAGATCATTCCATCTACTCACGTTCTCAGCTGTTTCAGCAAGTCAGAGTTGAGCGTACGCCATAGAGCGATTGGCCCAAAAGAGATCAAGTCCATAGCAGAAGCACTGATTTGCAATACGTACGTTAAAGTTCTCGACTTAGAAGACAACAACATTGGCTCGTCTGGAATCAACCAGATTTTGAAATTATTTCTCGAGAATTGCTTCATAACAGATGTGAGTTTGTCTGACAACAATCTTGGCTCGAAAGGAGCAGATGTGTTCTGTCAGATATTGAAAAGTACCAGAACATTGGTCAAAGTGAATCTATCCGGCAATCGATTCAGTGATAGAGACTGTTGTAAAATAGCAGACGGTCTCATGCTAAACGACACCGTTAAGATACTCTCGTTGAAACATAACGAGTTAATGTCTGAAGCAGGAAGAGCCATTGGTCAAGCAATATCACGAAATAAAATTCTAACTCATTTGGATTTGAGCTGGAATCATTTAAGAATGGATGGTGCCATAGGGCTGGCCAATGGCCTGGCGAAGAACACGTCAATTGAAGTGCTTAATCTCAGCTTTAACGGCTTCTCTGATAATGGAGCAGAGGCGATAAGCCATGCTGTAGCTAATAACACGACACTGGAGGAGTTGGACTTATCACACAATAGAATATCAGAAAAAGGGGCCATGGCCTTGGGCAGGGGCCTTGAAAAGAACACGGCGCTAAAGAAGTTGAATGTCAGCTACAATCCGATATCACCGCAAGGTAGTTTGGCATTGCTTACAGCTGCCAAAGAAGCCCAAGAATTGGTGGAGCTGTTGATGGGGGAAGCATTTCTTGATCCCAAAGCAGTTGAGATAATTCAAGAGATGCTGAAAGCAAAAAGTGATTTGGTTATCACGTATAGCGGAATTGCAAAAGATTCCCTAGTTGACGGACCGAAAAATGACATTGAATTTCTAAAGAAGAAGATATTTCAGACGATGAAGAAATATCTAAAAGACAATCAGATGAGGATGATTGATTTATTCAACTCATTTGACAAAGATAAGAGTCTTACTCTGACAAGAAAAGAATTTCATGTTGGCATTGATGCTGCCAAAATACCACTCTCTGAAAAAATGATCGAATTTTTAGTTGATCAATTGGATGCTGATAAGAATGGTGTTGTAGAATATGACGAATTTGTTGCCATATATGGCATTGAATAAACAAACCTACAGATATCAATAGAGTTTGATTGGACGATGGGTGAGAGTAGAGCCCAGTCTGAAACGCAACATTATTGCTTGATGATTTCTTAAAATTTTGTTTCAGATTTTTGATCTTCACTCGCTCGTGTTGTTGTGTTGTCATTTCAAGTGACTGATTCTTCGCTGATAAATCCAGCACCGTAAATCCTCCAATAAATCGAACCTTCGAATAAGCCCTCCCCTCGAATAAGCCCCCATCCTGATAATAATTTGCAAGGATATTGATATTTTTTCCAGACATTGAAGTTGCTTAGTGGATGTATTGCAAATAGCAGCAAGTTTAAACCAATAATTTCATTGATTGGCTGCATCGTATAGCTTTTATTTTGCTTAATACTGAACAATAATGATACTAAAATTTCGTTTTTGTAAATAAGCCCCCGGGGGCTTATTCGAGGATTTACGGTAATTGCACACAAGAGAGTCTATGGCAGGCGTGTATCAATAAAATCGAATTATAACCAGTTGTTCATTAATAATTAGATATTAATCACAACATTACAATAAAATTAATAGACCCAAGATTCGCGTTTGGTAACTCATTTACTCTCGAGACTGTCGCCTTTGCAAAGAAATCGAAGATCATTAAACACCAAATGCTTTCAATTGTCCATACCCACCACCGACCATCAATATCAATGTTTATGAAAATTACGTGTATAAGCAGGTTGATAATTACAAAACCGAAAAACTGGAACCTTGTGCGTTGTACTTGTTGATAAATGCAACAAATGAAATAGGAACTCTTCGTACAGATCTCGCATAGAATAAAGAGCAACTAGTGAAGCATAATAGTTTCGTTCGTAAGGGTTTAAAAAGTGGACAAATTCATGAGAATTATCTCGGAGTGTTTAAAAAGTGGAAAAATTCATGAGAATTATCTCGGAGTGTTTAAAAAGTGTACAAATTTTTGAGAATTATCTCGGAGTGTTTCTACACATCTAATGACGTGTTCGGCAACGATATGCAACGAAAGGGGATATATTCAGCGCGTAGAAATCAGAATGATGTTACCAAGGAGGGAGCATTTAACAATGCAATCGACCAGTACGATGCACGACTAATGAAATGCGATGCTGCTCGTTACCAAGCAGCATCGGCATCATCAAGTGACGAATGGGACACTGATATAGAGGATGATGATGTTAAAGACACAAAATTCGACACAACTGGAGTTGGTGCATACATCAACTGTTGTAAGATACTTGGAATATCTCCATCAACAAAGGTCGTGAAGGACTTGAGTGGACAATATTTTAGTGTCGTAAATGGAGGACTGGGTGCAAAGACCATCAAATGCATAGTCGCTGCCTTGATTGCCAACACGCATGTTAAAACATTGGATTTCCAAGGTAACAATATCAGCCTGGACGGAGTGGAAGTGCTGAGGTATCTACTGAGAGAGAACTTTTACATTACAGAGCTCAACTTAGCTGACAATGGGTTGGGGAACGAAGCATCTGATACAATAGGTAACATCATGCGCGATACTAAATATGTGAGTTGCTTAAATATTGCTGGTAATGGGTTCGATGATAGCAATGCGCATCACATAGGAAATGGCATCGCAATGAATACGAGCATACGGATACTAAATCTGAGCCATAATCAATTTATGACATCGGCAGGAAAGAGTATAGGCATGGCAATTGAGGTGAATAGAACGATAAAAGAGCTTGATTTGAGCTGGAATTGTCTGAGGGGAACAGGAGCCATAGCTTTCGCAAACGGTATAGCGTGGAACACGGGGGTAACGTGGTTGAATTTGAGTTTTGATGGCTTTGCAAACAATGGGGCCGAGGCTATGGGCAGGGCATTGGAACGTAACAATATGCTGAAGCACTTGGATCTGTCATACAACCGCATAGCAGACGAGGGAGCGGAAAAGTTGAGCCAAGGATTGGCCAAGAATACAAGTCTGAAGAGTTTGAATTTAAGTTACAATCCGATCTCGAAAGATGGTGGTTTTTGTATATTAAACGCAGTCAAGGATGCTCGTGAAATTGCAGAGCTGTTGTTAGAGGAAATATATCTTGATGCAAGGACAATAGCAATACTTCAAGCAATTTTCAAACAAGACAATCGACGAATCAAAATCACGTATCAAGGACTGGTGAAAGATACAAAGCTGATTCGTAAAACAAAAGCTGTGGATATATTCAAGAATAAAATATTCAGGATCCTAAAAGATTATTTGAGAGATCATCGAATGAGGATGCTGGATTTATTTCAAAAATGGGATAAAGATAAGTCGTTGGCATTATCTCCTGATGAGTTCATAGAGGGTTGCATGAATGCAAAGATACCACTGACAATTGAAATGATCGAGTTTATGGTGAAATGTCTTGATAAGGACAAGAATGGAAAAATTGAATATCAAGAATTTGTGGCAATTTCCAAACTGACATAACAGAGAAAGGATATATATAATAAAGAAAGGGATTAAATGCAATGGAATGACATAGACTTTGCAGTTTGCACCAGTGTGAAGCACAATAACTTCGAAAAATAGTTGTAAGAGAATAATAGCACATTGTTAAAAGGTTTCGGTAGAAGAGAGTGAATATAAATATATATCTTTGCTTGAAAATTGTACCAATGTTTGATACCTTCAAAACCGTCAATATGTTACGTTTTTATTTGTTTTTTTTTTAATCTAGATAAATAAAAATGATGGTACATACATGTCCATGTCCATGACGTGTGTCACAACTATTCTTTGACTAAAATCTTTTTTGCGAAATTTTTAGGGTTATGGTTGATCTTTCCAGCATAACTTCCCTGAAAGTAAAAATATATATTTTTGAATTAGTATACTCTAACTAAAAAAAGTGATGAACTATAACCGTTTTCATCAAATATAATAATTGCAACCATGCAAAATTCCCTACAAATCCTCGAGGCTTTTGGGGGGTTTGGAGGGTTGGACTGCAACCCTGTCCCTATTTGGGTTATGATTGCCAACAAGACTGAGAACTAGCGATTACGTCGTAACATAAACTGTTCAAAGAGTCCAACGATCATCAAAGGTCTACCACCCATTGTTGTATTGTCATTCAACCAACAATATTCAATGGTCTGCAACAGACCTGTCGATAACGTGGCGCTGTTATCGTTAATCTCAACCACTTCCGATCTGGGTGTCTGTCTCCTCAGAAAACGGATCAAATTTTATAATTATTTTATTTGGCCTGGCCAGCGGGCGATCAGTACGTTCTGTTTCATTTCAGGAGAAATTCGAGCAAGGCTGTGGTAATTTTTTTGTGCTTCACAATTCGCGAATGAGATACCTAGATAGGTAATGATAATATTTTAGGTGATTTCATTTAGCTCGCATTACCTTCGAAGTTATAAAACATTCCCGTTTTGTCTGACCGAGGTGAGGTTTCGCAACAAGAATAAACGATAAGGCCTAGATAGATTACAAACATTTTAAAGATATATCGAAAAGGATTTGCTGTTCAAGACAAGAAGAAAATCTATAAATCGAAATACAGAGTTTCGACGATTATTTATTCCGGAAGAGACTTTCAAAATGGCAGTAATTATCTGGTCTTTGCTGGTCATAACAATATCAATAACTTTGTGTCAGATTCTACGCTTTATCACCAGGAGAATTTTCAGTGAAAAGATTTTCAAGTTGATAGATGAATTTCTGGCCGCTTTTCAAACATCAATTTGCATTTTGGAAGTTGGAGTCATATCAAGTGTTTATGGATTTGCATCTGCTACTTCAATAATCTATTTGTTTATGTTTGGTGTAATTAAACATTACACTTACATAAGAGGACAGTATGTTGCAAATCCGGTCTGTTTTATCGATTCATTTTACAACGCAGGAAAAGCATGCGTCCATTCGCCCTATTTCATCACATACGTCATTGTGGCGCAAATAGTGGCAGCACTTTTGGCCCACCCATTTGTCAAACTTCTTTGGGGAAGAACATATAGCGAGAACCACAACCAAATTTTGTTTACTGACTGCAAAACAACACTGGAGGTGCCATTTTTTCATGGCTTTGTCGTGGAAATATTAACAACCATGGTGGCTTGGACATCAGATTATTTTACCCCAGTAAAGCTAAAGCCCCCAGTGCGAACTGTTGTCTGTTTGGCCCTAGCTTTTATCTTTGATGGTACATCTGGAGTATGGATGAACCCCGCTGCTGCATCGGCTCACACGTTCAATTGCAAGGGGCATGACAACATGTGGGAACATATTATCACCTATTGGTTGGGCCCCTTCATTGCTGTCATCATGTTTTATGAAATCAAAGAAGTAGTGCTTGTTATTCGTGATAAACAAAGCCAAAGGAACATGGTACAATACCCAGTTCCAAAATTAGAGGATAGAGTTGATGGAGATAGAGCAAGCAGAGCAAATGGTGTGCCTGGTGTTGTTCATCAGAAGAAAGAAATTGTTACTAAAGAAATAAAAGAATATCCCTCAGTTGTTTCTTCACAAAACAAATATCATAGGAGTCCTGGTGGTTCTCTTAGGCCAAGAATAAGACCAAACATTGGGCCTGGTTAATCATGTTTCTTGTAAAGAAGCTACAGGACATTACACCCATTTGTTTTATAAGAAACTTTCACCCAAGCTTTCACCCTGTTTATGGCACGAAACGTTTCTTAGCAAATTGCTTGACCCCAAAACCTAATTTTCCTTAATTCATCGTTCTGCTCTTATCTTCTGTCACTGCCAAAAAAATTGGGTGGAGAAGCAAAAAGAAATGCAAATCCCACCACAAACAACTAAAATATCTTTTAAAATGTAACCAAACTGAACTAGGAACAAAAGAAACAAGACCATAACACGCTAAACAACATAGAAAGTTTCTTAACATTTTTGGGTCACACAAAGTCTCTTACCAAAGTTTCTTAAACTTTGAACATACGGCCCTACCGTTTCTTTTAAATGGTTTCTTATGAAAAATGGGTGTGTAGGACAATTTCAATTCAAGTGACATAATTGTAACTGAAATAGGAATTATAGTTTTTAAAAGTATAGGAAAATGGGATGTAGGTTTAGAAATTTGAATAAAAATAGACAATATTATTAGATACCTCTCTTTGATTTAGTTTATTTTCTAGGAAGCCACATTCCCGATAGGCTGTCTGCTTTTGTATAATTTCTATCCCATATCCAAGGGCTATCTGTAAAACAAATTATGGTGCGATAATTTTTGTTAATAAATCTATTCTGATGAAAAGAATATAATTTTCTCGAATGGTAAAATATGATTTATGATTTTCATATGATTTCTTGGGTAGCTTAAAATGAATGCAGATATGAAAATAAATTAAAAACAGAGCATAATTTTGGAGTAAATTTATATCCATTAGATAAGTCAAATACATAGAAGAATAAATATTTTACCTTGATGTGTGTATGGTGAAAGGGGTACGTCGTAAGGTAAACACAGGTTTAAAGCTGAATCTATAGAATGGAAGAAAAACGATTCTTTAGATAAATAAAAAAAAGAGTTCTCTTGTGTTATGTATCTTGCTTGAATTAACTGAGCTGACACAATTTGAGCTCTGTTTATACTTACCATCACTTTCCTCTTTGCCGTTTGATATTTGAAACAATTTTTCGTTTTCTTTCTTGAAAAGTATAACAGTTTCAAGTCAAGGCTGAGAACATACAAGCAGCTAAGATAGTAAATTATAGGTACCGTAAATCGTCGAATAAGCCCCCAGGAGCTTATTTGCAAAAACGAAATTTTAGCTGGATATTTGTTCAATATTAAGCAAAATAAAAGCTATACGATGCAGCCAATCAATAAAGTTATTGGTTTAAACTTGCTGTTATTTGCAATACATTCACTAAAGAACTTCAATGTCTCGATACTTGGGCTCAATATCCTTGCAAATGATTATCAGGATGGGGGCTTATTCGAGGATTTACGGTACATGTAAGTGTACAAATAAGAGAGCAAAATACATACAAACATTTGCGGCAGAAAAATAACACCGATTTCGTAAGAACGAATCATTAATTGGCTTTCGTTCTTTTCCAATGCTCCCCAGGCAGCCTTGGATAAATTCGCGCTGGAAAACAAAATCAAAAGAGACCGTACCCACCGGAGAAAAGGTTGTTCAATGGTAAATAAAGAATACAAAGAACAAATGAGAGAAAAGGTTGTTCAATCGTAAATAAATAAAGAATAAGAAAGACTAATGAGTATTTGTCGATTTGTAGGAATTGTTATCATTGATGTACCTTGTGAGGAGAAACCAGGCAGCTTGCTTGTAATTGGGAGAAAGTCTTGTGTAGGTTTTGATGTGAGGTGACGCTCTCGACCTGCCAATAGTCGAAGATTCCCAGTGACTGAAAGGACGAAATGCCAAAAGTCAAAATGAAAAGTAAGATAGCCAAATCACACGCACGGAAAATACATTTGCCTTGTCGAGCACAAGAAGTGCCTTCTAAGCATTAAAGGGCAAAGATCCAAAGCCACGCCAGTTCAGAAGAAGCGTGTAAATTGTTTCAGATTTACTGAACAAGGTGTGATGAAATAAATGTTAAGAAAGAAAATTTACAACGTACTGAAAGTAATTCAACAAGTAGAGTTGTCTCTTTGCATTATTCTCACTGTAAGGCAATGATCCACCAGCTAAGAAAAAATAAAATAGAAATATATAAATGCAAAAGAAAATCAAATAATAATAATAGTAAATCGGGGAAAGTACGAGCAAAAACTTAATAGGTTTAATAAATCAAAGTTTAATAATATAATACACGATAATGTGACAACCTTTGTACCCTTCTAAACTTGTTCTAACATTTTCTACTGTTGGAAAGATCTGCAAGGAAAAGAAGAGAATAGCTTGAGATACTAAAAGTCGAAAAGAACTTGGGAAAGTCGAAAAATACTTGGGAAATACATGGTTTATCGTCTCACCAGCTTTAGACAAGCCAATGATTGCATTTTTGGTTGGTTTTGCATCCGTTGTCCAGAGCTGAGACTTTGAAGCCATTCACTGCAAAGCCATTTATGATGATCCATACCCAGAGAGCCAATGCTTGAAAATTGACCAATCACGGGCCAGTCTGAGCTTACCCTTGCGAGATCTGGGTCCATCTTCTCCAACATCTGTCAAACGATTAAATAAATACAAGAATTCTTACTACATTTATTATATTAGCTTTCCAAGCACGCACAACCAATAACTTCACCGATTGCCGTGTATAGAAAACAAATACTTGAATAAGTGTATCGATATGATAGATTTTTGTTGTATGGGCCAGTAAAGGTAATCTACTGTAAAAAGTCTACAACCTGTAAACATAACATGCATTCCAAAAGAGAAGATAGTGAACTGATTATACCTACGTCTCTCAGTCGTAAATGGCCCCATTTTCGCTTAGTTGAGCCAGAATGTCGCCCGGGGACAGACGCAACTATCCGCACCCTGAAACCAATAACATAAAACATTTTTGTACCTTTAATTTATCTGACTTTATGCTAAGCTTATATGATGGTAAAAGCTTTGAGACTTAATTGGCTTACTTAGCTTCAGTCATGTCGTGATTTTGAATATGATTTCTCCAATCATCAAGTTGTTTTGATTTTCCGTATGCTGCTAGGTAATCCTTAATAAAAATGCAAAAAAATAAATACAATGGAATTTCGCGATAATTTTTCTCAAAAATTCGTTATATCGAGGGTATTTGTGGTCAGGGGATCGGAAGTTTTGTTCGTAATAACGAGAGTTCGTTATATCCAGGGTTCGTTATGCAGGGAGTATTTACAGTAGGATTTACTTCCCAGAATCCAAGGGACCGGAGTTTTAGTTCGTAATACCGGGAAGTTCGTTATAAGCGGGGTTCGCTATAGCGGGATTCCACTGTTGTAGTGTCACAATGACAGGATACCAAAAAGTATCAAAAGTGCAAATTCAATTATTGCCTTTAGGCAGTCAAAACGAATACAAAATCAAAGTTTAATCGAAATATTTTCTTGGAAAAAGAAACAAACCAGTAAATCATTTTTAAATCCTTCCTCCCTTCTGTTCGTGTGCGGTGGTGAATTTTGAATTTTTGGAAACTTGGGGCTCATCCAGATTCTAGTGACCAAACAAACAGTAAAATTAGTTTGCTGTCATAAAACTCACACTTTGGGCATTAATATGTGAAATAATTGTCGTTCATTTAAAAATCTTCGCGAGAATATAGGTACATGTGATGTACACAAGCATCTAACTAACTATAACGATAATCTGAACAGTAATATAGGCATGCTAAGTTGAATGAATTTTGTTACGTTACCCTTGGGTTTTCTGATCCCAATCCTGCTCTACTAAATTGGCTGTATGAATGATGACTCTCAAACCATCATCATAGAGAAGAAACATCATTTTACTAAGAAGAAATATAAAGCATAGATAGACTATTATAATTGGGAATAATCTATGAGATAGTAAAAAGTGTATGTGTATGTGTAAACATAAGGACACAACTTAAAAAAAATAATGACAAAATAACAATAGCTTCATGTTTAAATCTCTATATAATATATTTATCATTTTGAAACATGAAACTTCTCCATTTTATTTTCTAATCAAGTTTCTGGCATAATCTAGTGTGCAATAAGCTTGATTAAGTAATCATAGAATTTTCAAATTATTTTCAAAAAATAAGAGAAAGTGAATATTGCTTTAGAGAAAATAGCAATATGCACCAGATATACCTGTGATGAGTGCCATATGCAATGCTTAGCTCTGCCTACAAAAAAATTCAAAGCTTGGCTTAATTGATAATCACTATCAGTTCACCACTGTCTGTGCTTAAATTCAACAGATGAGATTAGCATTTCAACACAATAAATTTTCGTTTACGCAGGCTAGGGACGGGCAGCATTACTGTTGATGATACATCTCATTAAGTATTTAGATAACTAATCAAACTGCATTTTAAAGGGACTGAAGCTGGAAAGAAGAAAAAACAATGGTGATATAAAATAAATTACCTGGAAAAATTCAATATTGTTAAATAATGATCCTTCAGCTTCAAGAACCTTCTTTCCTTTGTCTTTTTCACCATGAACAATCAGCAAAGGCATTCCTCTATTGAAAATGGAAATAATAAAACAGGAATAAAAAAAGACAATAAAACTGTGTGATAATGTTAGAAAGAAATAAATTACCTTGATTCAGAGGGATATTGTTCAACTAGCCATGGTATATCAAACATGTAATTAAACTAGAAGTAAAAATATACAACTTTAAATCAATGGCAGCAAATTTGTAAGAATTGCATGGGCAAACTGTAATAAAAAAACATGAAAGATGTTGGTGAGAAACATCACCTGTACAGATGCCTTTATCACTCCATTCTTAGTTGAAAGTATGTCTAGAATGAAGATGAATGCATTAGAGTACAATTTAAAGAAATCAAAATGAAATATAATGAGATAATACAATGATTTTTAAACCTTTGATTCCAATTGCAAGACTTTTATTATTGAACTCTGGTGATATTCCTCTTACTGTTGTGACCAGAAAAGGTATCAGGTTTTTTCGGTTTGAGCTTGTGATCTCTAGTCTCTGACGCTTTTTACTTGGTTGGCTTATTGAATCTAAAATATAAATTTGAAAAGTATCCAAAAAACTAGGTGGATGAGTAAAGTAAGTATGGCTGGGGGCTTACCCCCAAACTCTTAATATGCCTCATGAATGACTGGTAGAAAAGTAGAGGGTAGTGGAGAAATAAAGATAAAATACCTTCATTTTCAATGCATGAAGGGTGGCTAAATTCGCGGAAATGTTGTGGGTTTTTCCTATAGCATTTCTGACCATATTTGCAAAGTGGCTTGGTATCTTCAGTTTCATTTTCCGCAGATAGAAGAGGTCTTTTGTGTTTGGTAGCTGAAGACAATGGTGATGAAGTTGATGCTGACAGTGGAGATGTATTATGATTCAGCTTTTCCTTGTCACTGCTCATTCTCCTCCAGAATAAAAAATATCATGGAAAAAATGATGTTTGTCACAGATTCGACCTGTGTGCACAAGGGGGCGGTGCGGTGTGATGATATTTCAGGACTTTGGTGAGTTCTTATATGAAGTCACAGCCAGATTCAAAATTCACTTCTCCAGGTGGTCTGTCAGAAAAGAAATCATTCCTTCTCATAAAAAATTAAATACAATTGCTTATTCTGGGATCGAACCACTATTTTCTGGATAGCTTAACTGCTGCAACTTCAGCTAATCAGGAGCACCATCTGACTGATGATTCAGAGGGGTGATATTCTCGGTTTGACAAATCTTTTCCATTGCAATCTTTAGCTTGATAAGTATTCGTCTAGTTAGCTGAATAGTCGTCTGGGTTTTTGATGGCAATTGGCAAGTAAACTAAAATTGTTTTTGTTGTCACAACAATGGTGGAAGTGAAGTTATGGCAGAAGTACATTTAATCGGAGAGATTGTTGGTGCTAGTGGATTTCCATCTCAAAGTCTATACTGTAAGTGGTCGCTTCATGTTGGAGGATCGTGGAGAATTTTAGGCGGATTGAAGGAAGGACAGACTCAAGTTGATAATCCTCAAAATGAGAACTTTGCAGTTTGGTCTCACCCTGTTGACATACACCTGGCTACAAAAGGCCTAAGTGACTGGCCCAAACTTCATTTCGAAGTCTGGCATCAAGATGGTTTTGGTAGAAATGAAATATATGGATATGGTTTTTGTCATGTACCAACATCGCCGGGAACCCATAATATTGACTGCGTTACTTGGAGACCAAAAGGGAATTTTAGAGAGAATATTAGATCATATTTCGTTGGAGGTGCACCACAACTTAGGACATCCGATGTAATATATACAGGTCCTGATAGATGTAGATTGTCGACAACAACTATGGGAACAATTCATATTCAAATTGCTGTTATTGCTAGAAATTTCGATAAGTTTGGTATTGAGTGTTAGAAAACCAAAGATTGCCAACTATTTTCGTTTAGTAGCTAGATACAAATTATGATCTTATTATATGCCCAGATAAATATACATAAAGTGTAAATATTTTTTGTTGCAATTAATCTTTTAAAATTTGTTGACATTGTTGTTTGTTGGCACTTTAAAATTGTATCTCTATAGATGCTCGTTTTTATCCAGCAAGACACTTTTATCATGTTTTGATAATGTGCCATTGTCAATATCGCTTTTGTTTACAACTACTATCTGCTCTGCTATGCTATTGTATATAACCTAAATTTACAGGAGTTCTCGTTTTATACACTTCTGACCACTTCACCTGGAGGTTCTTTTAAGGGCTCTACCCCCATGTGGTCTAAAAGTTAGCTGTCCTTGAAAGCTTTTGCTAAATATTTTACATGATGCATCAACCATTAACTCAGGGTTAAGGAATCGAATTTTGACGAAAATGTCACTCTTAGTAATTTTGAATTTCTGATCATATAAAGATTACTTTCATTTCTTTATTGCAGGTGTTTAAAAAATTAGTAGTTTTTCAACTGGAAATACCAACGTACCCAGCTGCAAACGGATGTGCCCTAAAATTATGACTACAGTTTGCTGCAATTTTAAAATTGACTACATAGCTGGAAGACAATGTTGTAATGTTCAAGCAAAGAAAGCCAACATTATCCAACTAATCAACCCGAAATCCTACCTCTCCTCGAAACTTCCCACCCAAATTATCGCTCTTGCTCGGGCCTCTCTCAACTTATGTACATCTTCAGTTAAGGTTTGCAGATAAATTATTAATTCAATTGATTGATTTAAGGCAATTCTCTGATTATTAAAGGACATGTTGGACGCGGCTGATCCCCTTTATACATGTTAGACGCGGCTGATCCCCTTTATCATGCGCAGTGGCAGTTGAAAGCAGAGAGAGTCTTAACTTGGTTTGATCTTCTTATGAGCTCTGGTCTTCTTTCCTAGTCTTGCCTTGACGCAAATTTGTCTCGTCAAATTGAGAAAACGGCGAAAATACACTATTTATAACTAAAACAACAACTTAAGTATATGTGAAGAGCCGCAAAACTATATACCTTAGTTATTTAAGAATGGAATGGAAGTTATTCAAGATTTATTATAAAGAAGGCTTCCCCGCTCTGACTTGCTGATGCGAATAGATAAATAGGAGGATTAATTTTCAAAGAAGACACTATTAATTTGTTTGCCAGACATTCTTTTATTTTCTGTTAATGGCATAGTCAATTCTGGTTGCTTGTTGTGTATTTTGAATTTGAAGTTGAGATTGGCGAACTCTCTGCTCTGCTACATTGCTACTAAATACATTCCAGAAGACTGTTAAGAGCATAACTGTTGAGATTCACTTCACACAGGTTGAATATTACGATTTCCTGAAGACAGCTGCAATAATTGGCTGAAAGGTTTGAGCTGAGACTAAAACCTCACAGCCTGTATCTGGTTTGTTGCTTATGATTAAGCCCAGCCCAGCTCAGAGAGTTGGTAAACAAACAACTTTTGTTTGCCAACAGAGTAAATGCGCTTTGATGTTTAGAGTTTGGAATTTGATGTATACAACAAGCAGCAAACAGCAAACAGCAAACAGCAAACAGCAAACAGCAAACAATCGCTACAACACCATGGATAAAAAACAATTCAAATACAACAAGTTTCTTGAACCTTTGATGTCACGTGGCAGTGATATAGACTCTGAATTATCAGACTTTGAAGATGTTATCACACCTCGACCACAAGGGTCTTATCTATCAGATAATGAATCGAGAGAAGGAAGAAACCGCCATGAGGAAATGATGAATAACAACAAAGATCGAGAACAAGCGAAAAATTATCAAACCAATGTCAACAATGGTGGTCGATCAGAGAACAAATCTTTATTTGAAGATCTTGAAGAGTTTTTTGAAAATAGAGTAAGAACATCAGTTGCGAGAAAAGAAGCATGCGAGGACATTGGTTATGCTGTGACTTACAAAGTTCTCCGCAAAGTACAAACTGTTGATGATCGTTTCAGAGCGAACAGTTTGGTTCCACATGGAATTCCTTACGATGGGTTGAGAAATGGCGAGCCTATATTGCTAGAAATGATACTCAATCTACCATTGGGCTTGCAGAACACTCTTTACGTTAAGAAGGATGATGCAGAAGTGGGACCATTTGTGAGGGTTCAACCGATGTCAACAGAATTGTGGAGTGATTGTGTGACAAATAATGGATTCATATCAGCTTCTAAGGTCCAATTGTTGCTTCGCAAGTATGTTAAACAGGCAGTACACGTATTAAGGAAGTACATGAGTCAGGGAAGAAAGGAGAAATATCCACAACATTTGAAAAGTTTATTCATAGACAGTGCATTGGGTATCACTTTGGTGATCAATCGTGATGTAAAGGTTCGCGTTTTGCCAGCGTTTCCAATACCCGATTCGAGAAAAGATGTCTTGGGGATGGATTGTCCTTCGAGTTCACACGTTGTGTGTTGTCCTAAGATAACAATACAGCATGATCTGCTCTCAATGGCCACGGAATCGACCCTACTTCCATTGAACGCGAACGAAAAGAGGATTAGCACTGCTTGGCGCATTTCGTTTTATTTCGCAGAGAAAAACAAACTCAGAACAATTGGGCAAGGCTGCAGAATGAAGATATTACGCATTCTTACGGAAATACGAGACAACGAAAGTGAATTGAAAAGCTTGTCATCCTATCACCTTAAAACAATCCTTTTCAAAATGAGCAGTGAAATCTCAGATGATGCTGTTTGGAGCAACGAAAACATTGTCAATCGGTTCTTTGATTTTCTTAACGAGTTAAAAAGTTGTTTAATTGCAAGATGTCTGCCCCATTTTTTCTTGCGAGAGCCTGAATTTGCTGCTGTCAATCTGCTGGAAGGCATGGAAGATAAAACGTTGGATGACATGGTGAAATTGCTGGAAAATATTATTCAAGATCCAACAGGTTATTTAAGTGCAGAAAGAAGAAAAGAAAGAGAAGAACTTTGGCCATGGGAAGATGATTTCATTCCTATCTCGAATGACTGAGCTGAGAACTATAAAACTTTATTTTAAAACGTGTTAATAACTTGCTGTTAATCAAGTCACTTGTGAATTAAAAGCTTTTTTAAGTTGAGTTCTGCCTCTGAGTTGGGTCTGAATTATAAAAATATACTTCTGCGCATGCGAAATAAAGTTATTCAGAATTTTCCGGGATACAGTAACCAATAGAGACGTGCCTCGTTTTGACATTAATTTCCCGCCATTTCGACCGAGAGAGAGGAGAAAACAGAATGGTACCATTGTTGTGCACGTGTGATTGATTGTAATTCTTTGCTGTATTGATCAGTGACAGAGAGAGAAGTTGGTTGTATCTGATTTAGTTTGTGGTTGTTTGTCGAAATGGATGTAGCCGATCGAACAGTTGGTGGTGCGATAATCAAGGATGAACTTGCGGAAAGATGTCAAAAGTTATTCCAAGACTTTCTCGAAGAGTAAGACATGACAATTGTTATCTTACTTGTATAACCTAGGCCACCCACAATATCCTATCCATCCTATTCCTGCAGCTCCACGCCTCCATTGCAAATGCCACACCCATCTATATGCCTTGATTTCTAAATGAACCGATTTATAACGCGAAGAATATAATTTTTCTCAGATTTAAGGTGGACGGAGATGTTAAATATCTTGCTGAAGCTCAGGAATTAATGAGACCGGAAAGGAATACTCTGACCGTCAGCTTTCATGACATCGAATCTTACAATTCTCAGCTTTCGACAACAATCCAAGAAGAATATTACAGGTTTGACTTGATTTCTGCAACATTGTATGATACGTGATAAGTATGATATACCTTAGTCTGATTTTCATTTTTCTGTATTTTCCTCGCCTTCTAGAGTCTACCCGTACCTTTGTCGTTCTGTGAGAAACTTTGCTCGTGACAGAGGACAAGTTCCTCCAAGCAAAGAGTTTTACATAAGCTTTGTAGATGTTGCTGCAAGACACAAGTGAGTTTCTGTTTTTAATATTTACTGCATTTTCTTGCCCGTTTTTTCATTTGCATCTCTCCTAATCACATTTTCATCCATTGTTTTATTAGAGTCAGAGAGCTAACATCACAAAAAATTGGCACTTTATTGCGTATTTCTGGCCAAGTTGTTCGCACTCATCCAGTCCATCCAGAACTTGTCAGTGGCACATTTGTTTGCTTAGATTGCCAAACGGTGATCAAGGATGTTGAGCAACAATTCAAATATACTCAGCCAAATGTATGCAAGAATCCTGTCTGTCAAAACAGAAAGAACTTCTCTTTGGACATTGACAAATCAAAATTTGTTGACTTTCAAAAGGTGAGAATCCAAGAAACTCAAGCTGAATTACCAAGAGGAAGCATCCCCAGAAGGTAATGGCATTCACAAAATCTTCTTTATCATTGGTTTTCACAGTTGCTTTTTTGTCCAGCAAAATATTCAAGACAACATTGCTCTACTGTCTAACCAACATTGCTTATTTTTGTCTCTTGTCTCTAGTGTTGAGGTGGTTTTAAGGGCTGAAGCAGTGGAGAAGGCACAAGCAGGTGACAAATGTGATTTTATTGGCACATTGATTGTTGTTCCTGATGTATCAAAGCTAAACTTGCCTGGTGCAAAGGCAGAGACATCGGAAAGAGGACGAGGGCGAGGAGATTATTCTGAAGGAATAAAGTAAGAAGATTTCTGCAGCAAATGTTTTCATTTCTATCAATCCTTTTGCTTGAATTACCAAAACATTTTGTAAATCATCCAGATTGATATTTTATTGTGCTTTTTTATTTTTAAAGGGGACTGAAAGCTCTTGGTGTTAGAAATCTGAACTATCGTCTTGCGTTTCTTGCATGCAGTGTAACCTCAACAAATCCACGGGTACAGCTTTTGCCATTTATTTCTTCGATCTTTTCACAATCTTTTATTGCCCATTTCACAGCAAGTTATCCCTGATTTCATGACTTATTTGGTAGTTTGGAGGAAAAGATTTGACCGAAGAAGAAATGACAGCCGAAGAGATCAAGAAACAGATGACAGAACACGAATGGAGAAGAGTTTATGAAATGAGCCAAGATAGAAGCTTATATAATAACTTTATTACAAGCATGTTTCCAACAATTCACGGTAGAATGTCTTATTTCATTTCCAGACCTTTCTCATGATGGTTCAGTTATTCCTCTATCCCTCTAGTCCTTTCGCACAATGAATTGATTCAAATGACATTTACTCAAATTTCATTCACCAGGCAATGACGAAGTTAAGCGTGGCGTTCTTTTGATGCTTTTTGGTGGCGTTCCAAAGAAAACTATGGAGAAAACAGCCCTTCGAGGTGACATAAACATCTGCATTGTTGGCGATCCAAGCACAGCGAAGAGCCAGTTTTTGAAGTATGTTGCTGAGTTATTCTAAGGATGCACTTTCTCATTCATTTTGAAATGCAGCTCCTTCTACTTCAGGATAGCATTTGGTGTGTTCATCTTTTTTAAATCATGATGATTAATCTTCCAGGCAAGTGGAGAACTTTTCACCTCGTGCTGTTTATACATCAGGAAAAGCAAGTACTGCCGCTGGTCTCACTGCTGCTGTTGTGAAAGACGAAGAATCTCACGAGTTTGTTATTGAAGCTGGTGCCCTTATGTTGGCTGATAACGTATGTAATTCTACGCCATCCATCCATCCTTCCAACTGCCCAGCCATCTTTTCATCCATCCAACTTTTCACTCTTTTATTCATCCTTTCATCCACACATCCATTCATCATCAACCATAAATATTCCTTGCAACATTCCATGTGAAGGTAACTGCTCTTTTTTATTCTTCAGGGTGTCTGTTGCATTGATGAATTTGATAAAATGGATCTCCGTGATCAAGTTGCCATTCACGAAGCTATGGAACAACAAACTATTTCAATAACAAAAGCTGGTGTCAAGGTAAATCACACACAATCTCCATTTTTCTTCTGCTGTCTTCAGTTATTTGACCACATATCTTCTCAATTCGCAACTACCTTGCACATCTTTATTCTACCAGGCAACTTTAAATGCACGCACATCGATTTTGGCAGCTGCTAATCCAATTGGTGGTAGATATGACAGAACAAAGTCCCTGAAGGTATTTGAAATTGATGCACTATTTTCGACCCCATAGTTTTTTCCACAAGACGTTGCTTCTTAATCTTGTTAATTTCGTTGCACACTTGTTAACCAGAATCATTCCGTTGCAGCACAATATCCAACTCTCCGCTCCAATCATGTCCAGATTCGATCTGTTTTTCATCCTGGTTGATGAATGCAACGAGGTTTGTTGCAGTAAAAACTATAAAACACAAACACCTGCAAATCCATCCATCCTCCTATTCCATCTCCATCCATCTTGTTTTCGTTGTTTGTTGTTGCAAATTGCAGGCAAACGTCTCTTGGCAATCAACGTTGAAGAATCTTCTACCCCAGTCAATTTTTATTAATCGATGCCTTACTACGATTGATCTTTTTAATACAGGTGACAGATTATGCGATTGCAAGAAGAATCATTGATTTACATAGCAGAGGTGAAGAATCAGTGGAAAGGGTCTATAGTGTGGTAAGATACAATCTAAATTAATCACCAAAATAGATAACAAATTTATGCCTATTCATTTTGATTTTGTTATTGCTTGCATTGAGATTTCTAGTTGATTTTATCTTTTTCCAGGATGAAATTCAAAGATATCTCACATTTGCAAGACTTTTCAAACCAACGGTAACCAATTCAGTAATTCGGTGATTGATTCAAACCAACGAGCGATGCCTTCACTTCAAAACCGTTTTAGTGTGATGTGATAGTAGTTGTACTTTTGTTATGTAGATCAACAAAGAGAGCCAGGACTTCATAGTGGAGCAATACAAGACACTAAGACAAAGAGACACAACTGGAGTGGCCAAATCAGCATGGAGAATTACTGTGAGACAACTTGAAAGTATGATACGGTTATCAGAAGCATTGGCACGTTTACATTGTCAGGACGAGGTGAGCAATTTTATGCGAATCAATTGTAGAAATACTTTAAAATGAAATGGCATACGGTTTGTTAATCCAAGGATTGTTACATGGTGAGTTTTTTTGGTTATTTTAGGTGCAGCCAAAACATGTGAAAGAAGCGTATCGTCTGTTGAATAAATCGATAATCAGAGTGGAAACACCGGATATTCAATTTGATGACGAAAACGAAGGAGAAGGTGACCAAAATTTATATTTGAGAATTCGCGACGTAAACTGTATTATGATAAAAGTTGTCAATGAAGAATATCTTCATTATGGTCTTGTATTCAATGCAATTATGCTTCGAGGGTCAATTGAAATGAATGTAAAATTGGATTTTTTATTTCTGAAGATGTTGACATGGATGAAAATCCCGAACAACAACAACATTTTGCAGAGACGAACGGAGATGCCTCGAATGGAGTACACGAGGCAGAGAGAACAGAACAGCCAAAGCGAAAGATGAAACTATCGTATGAAGAATATAGGAAAATCGCAAATATGATTGTTATACATATGAGGCAGCAAGAGGATCGAGTTGAAGAAGGTTAAAATGGATTAATCGAATCCCCTCCCCCCTGCCCCGTCTACACAAGTCCACACCCCACCCCACGAGATAAGGAAGTTAAAGGCGCGTGCTAAATGAAGCTGTTAGACGTGAACCGATAAATATTATTGCTTACCTTGTATTTATTCACATTTTCTATCAATTAAACCATATGATGATCTTTTCACGAATCCATCAGTTAACCGGAATAATCTTTTCATGAATCAATTAGTTAATCGAAATCATCCTTTTATGAATCCATCTGCTTGGATTCGGTAATCCATAATCCACCAAGGTTTCTGTGAAGAGAAAGAATTGGTTTTGAGTATTCTGAGCCAATTTCTCGATCATAAATAATAATAGTAATATTAATAATAATTCTAATTTTGATTTTTCAGAGGGCAAAGAAATCAGGAGATTAGATGTTGTAAATTGGTATTTAAAAGAAATTGAAAGTGAAATAGAAACTGAAGCCGAACTGGAAGAAAAAACATTTCTAATCAACAAAATCATCGACCGGCTTATTGACAACGTATGTTCAATTGGAAATTTTTATCTATTTGATGAACACGTATTTTGATAAGAAACTCATTTATAAATGGCCAAAAATTTAAGAAACTTTAGTACAAGGCTCAAAATAGTTGTTTTTGTGACAAACTGGGTTTACACGTTTTTTATTTTATAAGAAACTTAGCTCAAGCCCTACCAGTAAAAGTTTCTTAAATTTTCTATTGTTTTCTATTGTTAAGGAAAACAATAGAACAAAAGAATCTATTGTAATTTGGCAAAAATTCTACTAGTAAGTTTCTTATAAAGTGGTTTCTTATAAAAAAAAACGTGTATATCAATTCAAAAATGCCCAACTTCAAAACAGTAAGGTAATTTTAGATTCTGAAAATAAGAAATCAACGAAGAAACTTTTAGTACTGCCAAGTGCTGATCCAAGTTTGTTAGGTACCTATAAAAAACGTGTACCTTTTCAAGACTTGATATTAATAGTTGAAATTGATTGTTTTGGAAGTATTGCTTTTTAGCGAACGGGGTTTTTTTATTTTAGGATGGCGTTTTGCTTGCATTAAAAGAACCTTTGAAATCAACTGAAGATGAAATACAACCCGCAGAAGATGAAGATAATCCATATCTTGTTGTTCATCCAAATTATACCATCGAATGAACGCCTCAAGTGACTTCGAACTTGATATTTTCTGAAGCTCTTTCTATTCCACGTAGACAATCTTTGTTATTGTATGTATTGGTATCGTGCGTTTTTTCAGTACCAACATTTGTTAAACCGGTTCTGTTGGCAAGAGTCGTTAATACACTGCCAGAACAGCAATATTTGCTATTATATCGACCATTTAAAACAGCAATATTTATTAATAACTACTATCAATAGATACCTAAGGAAACATAGAAGTATTAATATTTTAAAGGACCAAACTTACAGCAATTTTGACGACTTGAAATTGAACTTTTTCCACGTGCTCTTGACGGCCATTTTGTTTCGGGCATGTGAACAACTGACGCTATGGAACTGAACTTGTAAAGCTTGAATCTTTCAAACATCGCCTTAATTACCACCTGAATTTATCACTTGGGTGAATTTGTTGTTTGAACAAAGATTCTACATTGTGAATAACGTGTGCACAAATAAAGTGAAAATGTCAGAAGTACAAACTATTTAAACCACATTCGAACTTTTGACGTCCCATGAGACACAACACACAATGAGATAATAAGAGAAACATAAATTTACCAAATAGAGGGAAAAAATAATTCGTTTGAATAACTTGATATTCAATGAATGATAAACTCAAAGGTAAAAAGTTTTCTTTACAGAAACGTACGAACTATTTATCTATAAATCAACTATGCATTGTGTTCTTATATAATAAAAATACAGCTAAAATATACATTAAATTGGAAAAATAACTGCAAGATTTGATTGTTTATAAACAGCATTTCGATATATAAATAAGATCTTACCAAAGTCGGTGTATTTATAAAGCCAAATCTTGCTTTTTACATCGCTTCTTCTTCTGAGATGGGTATGAAATACTGAAATAAAGAAGATAAATCATCATTATGATCAAACAAAATTACCTATCAATGCAATATAGTACCTAAACAAAATACAATGTCTCAAACATAAAAAAATCAAAAAACAAGTTAAAGTACCCTATCATCTCCGTCTGTGATAATACGAGCAAGAGGATTAATGGAACCATCTCTTTTTAGCAATCGCTTTGTTCCATGCTTTTGTGAAAGTTCGTGATACTTTGTATAAATAGCGATTTCAGCATCCAACGATGTTTGACTACAAATTTCGTCGATTGTTGGCAATTCGAGAGATAACTGAACGAAAGGATTCGATAAAATACTTTTAGGTTGCATATCTGGCGTACTACGGCCACTTGACGACGGTGATATTTTTCTGAATGCACTCTTGACCATTCCGTCTTGCATGGGATGCTTGCTAGGTTGTTTATCAATCAATGAAGTTTGATGGGGTTTTAAAACAAGTCTTGCCTTCAAAGCAGCATCTACGTCACTCTTGTCTGAGTTCAAAGCATTCATAGGATGCATCGATTGCCTGTCTTGCGCTGTTTCCAACCTTTTCTCGATATTATTGTGCTTTCTTGCTGCGACAAAAGTTGCAAGGTCTTTCGAGGGATGGTCCACAGAGGAGTTTTCTGAACTGACAAACTCTTTTCTTGATCTAACTTTTTTCAGATCATCGCTGATACTCATTTCGTTGACATCATTCAAAATTAACAGAATATTCCTCGTCTTTTCTGTATCAACAGATCTTTTCAAATTAGCTTCCTCTGTTGGCTGTTCCAGAGTTGAATCACTTGAAATCTCCTCATTTTCCTTTCTTTTCTTTAGCTCAGAGTACGGAGTGCGTGCCCAAGTTCGCCTAAAATATGGCCCGTTGGGAACTGCACGCAGGTTCATTTCAAATTGTGGTGTTTGGTCAACACGAGGAGTGGTTGAAATCTTTGTCAGTCCTCCCTGTGGTACCAATGATTGGCTCTTTTTGTCACGCGCTTCATCCTCTGGCGTTACATCATTCCAATCATGATTTTCATTCATAGTAATCTTCCTTATCTGATTCATTACATCATGTCCAAGGAATGGCTTTGGAATCTGTGCCTGATGATTGGTTGCTGAAGTCATGTGACTCATTCTTGGCTTCAGAATTGAATTTGTGACAGTTGTTCCAGAGTTTAAAAATTCATGTTCTTCCTCCTTTCTTTTCTCGATTTTCTGAAGAATTTTTTCAACCAAACTTATCTCCATTGCTGATACATTTGAATTGTTTTTTATCACAACATTCTCTTTGTTCGAGCTGGAAGGCTTTGAAACCTGTCGGAAAAGATACAGAAATATATTAAAATTCATATGAAATAACACAGAAGTAAAAAAGATATGTGTACTATTTCCTGAAGTCTACTTCTGTGTTTTCGCTCTGCCCACGGCATAGAGGACTGTTTTATCCAGTACAGAAGAACGAGATAACAAATATATGAAATAAATATTGTACATATTTCGAATATCCTTTTCTGTAAAAGGTTTGAGCCAAACTTAAGAACCTAACTTCTTGAATACCCAAATCCAGTTCAATTATAGCTATACAATACAATGACAGACAAGAGTCATTGGGACACTTGTAAAAATATTTGCGAAAGCCGTAAGTGTCCCAGGACATTTGTCGCCCATCCTAGCTACTACTCATATAATACATGAATAAAATTACCTGACTTGTGAACAACAATTCCTTGTTTACTTTTGCTGATGTTTTCTCATTGTCGAAAACATCAGCCCACCGCACTGATTTCTTCTTACTTCC
This sequence comes from Sanderia malayensis, assembly GCA_013076295.1. NCBI lineage: Eukaryota > Metazoa > Cnidaria > Scyphozoa > Semaeostomeae > Pelagiidae > Sanderia > Sanderia malayensis. The sequence goes on along the minus strand of RQOL01000466.1, from coordinate 5,273,630 downwards.
ACACTCATCCACTCCATTGGGTGACCTAACTCCAGCCTTTCCATTCACACAACCACCATTTTCAGTCTGTTTATCGTGATTATTCGCATCCTCCCACGCTTTCTTCGCCGATTTCTGCTTGCTCACATCAAGATATTCGTAAGGTTGTTTTGGCAGTGGCAATCCTTGCCTACGATGTCTGATTGCTTCATCTGTCAAGCGTGCTGGAAGGGCCAGTTTGATCGCACTCGGTGTCTTTCTGTTCGGTGTTCTGCTTTGCGGAGTTCTGCGCAACGGAGTTGTGAAAAGATTCTCGACCACAGGCGTGGCGGCACCAGATCTCGACGGCGATTTCATTCCAGGCACAGATCTTTGATGATCCAACGGTTGACTAACAGGTGATTTGTAAAAAGGTGATTTATTATTGCACTTTCTTGGTGAGATGTAATTCACTTCACACAATTGACCGGGCATTCTTGGCTTGGGCATACCTCCGTAAATGGACGTAGCAGTTTGAGATGCAATTCTTGGCGTGCAAGGCATATCTCTATTCGACGATAATGATTGGTTGCCTTCGACTTGCTGCTGGGTAATCGTTGTTGAAGCAGGAGAAGTAGTAGTAGTAGCCGAACTGCTTAGAGCTGGGGCCTTTCGAGAACAAGTGTTGAGGATTTCTGCCAATTGCTCTTTGAGTGACAATTGATTATTTCGATCGTAATTTTCCTTGTAATAAATCGATGCTCTATTCTCCTGGTAGAAGAATATTAAAAACCCAATTATGAGAAGCAAAAATATAAGCAACTTTCATTGCTCAAGTATGTCATTTTGTGAGCACTGCCTGTATTGATAAAAGGCTTCGTCTTTCAGGATCATACATAACCAAGTCCAAGAGAAACCAGGGGACGTCCCTACGGATTTACGGTTGGCTGCAAGTGTAAGTAGATATTCATTTCCTAGAAATATGAATAGACACACAAGAACCCGGCTACGAAATTCAACCTCACAAAAGTATGTAGATAAAAGACTTCTTCAAATTGCAACGCCTTAAAAAGTTTGGTGTCAATACAAATTCATACTATTTTTTATGAAAAATATACTAATTTCCGAGGCCAATATTTTTAAAAACAATCAATATTGAGCATAGAATTGTTCATAAGAAATTCTGAACAGACCCCCTAATTTGACTTTGCGTGAGATCTTTGCATAAAAAAGTCTTAGTTCAGGTGAAGTTGAGCCTGGTTTTATTCTTAAATTGTTTTTAAAATGTTAGAAAATCTGGCCCCGAGGATATTTTCAAATATTTAAACGTTTGATGACCAAACTAAACCAAAACATTTTTCAAAACATAGTTGCAGGACGTCTTGAGCTTGCTTTGAGCACATGTAATAATCTTCCAAACCACAGGGTCAAAGAGAAAGAATGTCAAGGGGATTCCCCAATGGCCTCTTAATGAAATCAAATACGTAATTACATTCTGACGCGGCGGCATATTTGTTTTGCTCGGACTTGCCTTGTAATTGTCAAAGAGGGGAATTTTTTAAACAAAGCGAAAGAAAACTCCCAGGTAAATTTCAACAACAAAAATTACTATTTTGCAATGAATAACTCCTCAAAATACGTTAACTTAGCCTTGCAAGTAAAACCAAATAAGAAATGAAATTATGGACCATTTAGCCGGTTTTTGCTTATAAATAAATCATCGGGGGCACATGTGGCGACAGCAAGATGGGGTGCAAGTGCAGAGAAAGAGAGAGGGAAGATAAATGGTCAATAACATTACAATATGGGTACCTTGGTCAATTTGTGTGGATCTCTTCGTGCAAAACCACCAAACGTCATTCTTTTGATTGGTCCAAGCATACTATCACTTCGCAATGGAGTTTTGTTTACGGTGGTGCCTTCCAAAATTTCTTTCAAAGAGCAAGCATCAGGCTGAAAATCTTTGAAATCTGCAAAAATATAAAGGCATAATTATTAACATATCAACAAGATACATAAGCATTGCTTAATAAATATAAACTGAGTTTATAACACTAAACAAAATATCACCATTATTTGCTATTGTTTTCACAGTTTACTGAAAATAATAGCTGATGCTCCGAAATTTTTGTAGGAAATAAATTTGAATCACAGTGGTGCAACAATTTTATACCGATATCTCGGAATAGATTAGTCATCAACCAATGAAAATACGTTTTGCTTCCACGTGGCCGGCTAGCCTCGTATTTAAAGCCAATTACGTAATCGATTGTTTTTGGTCGTTTCATTTTGAACAATGGCGTCTCGCATTGCTGAACCCCTTGATGATGTTTTGTTATTGAAATTTCGATTACTTTGCAAGTTTCTTCGTTGAGGCAACAAATTACCCCGCTGACGTAAACACTCCAACTGCGAATTTTTAAATTTAGCTGCCAAGAATGACAAAGTGATAACATATTGCTCTGAGGCGAATTATTAAATTTTCCTACCGTTGGAAATGTTGGTTTTCACAAAAGCTTTTCGAGGTTGGATTTCTTGTGACATTCCACCTTCAACATTAAAAGCGCAATTAAAAACATGCTGGTAATAGTTGAAACGAGTTCAGAAGCAATTATATCTTTCATTAATTTAAAATAAGCAAATATACTTTTGAATTTAACGGGGTTGATTCCAAAAGTTTCATTATCATCCGTCGTTATTTTCTTTTCGAACTTGAAAGCATCAACCTGAATGGAGAGAAAATCTCTAGCAACACTGCACTTCATAGCAGCAAATACATAAACAACAGTTTATTAAGATACAATTCAAATGAAATCGAAACAAAATGTTTCTGTTAAATACTGTGGCTAACTTCCAAACCTGTGTAGAGGGTTTCTTTTTCAACTCTTTGCCCTGAAAATGAAACCCATTTCAAATGACATTTAATTATTTGCAGGCATGCAAATTCTTAGCATCTTGGCAGGAAATTAAGATTATGAAAGTCACCACAAAAATAGCATTCAGATAAGCTACACACCTTTTGTAGTTTATCACCCCATTTTTGATGAATTTTATCGAAGTTCGGAGCCGGTTTTGCTTTTTGTACTTTATTTGGCTCAATCTTCTGCACCACTTTCCGTTGGCCTTGAAATTTCGTTTTCGACATTTCTGAACCTTGTTTCAGTGAATTTTGCTTTTCAGTTGCTTGTCTTTCAGTAGCACCTGCTGTTGCTCTACTAAAAAATGAATTTCGATTTCTATTGCCGAAATAAATTGCAGAAATTTGAAAAATACTATTGTCAAAAACATATTCGGTACCTACCTACCCTGGACTTCTTTGTTTCTAGATATTGTGATAACGAAAAAAAAGCAAAAATACAAAAACAATTATGTCCTTACACTTTGACTCGATTTGTCTTGCTGGAGTTCTGAGATTTCAAGGCTGTTGAAGAAGTTAGTAAAGTTGTGAATACATTACATTATCAGCTAACGTTAAAATGACTACACGTGTTTTGGGCCTAAATCAATGTGCACCTCATGCTGCAAGTCAGAAAGTGTTGTATATTTGCTTAAGGTTTGAAAAACGTTGTGTGGAAATAATTGTATTGTGCAAAGTTGAGTTTTTAAATTTGGTTAACAATTGATCTAATGAAATGAAATAAAAACGCTTTGTCTATTTTTTAGCATAGAGTGAACATTTGTAGCTTTCCCCCATGGGGACACTCTCGCCTCAACATGGTAGTGGTAGTCGTGGCACTGCTGCAGTTTGTAAACGTAGTTTTGGTCGCCAGGATAAACAATCTAAAAGTAGTTTATTTATTTTCTTGCCTTGATTTTTTTGTATCAATTTATTATACGTTTTTGTCCTTTACATTTACTTGTTGTTATTTACAACTTACATTTCTAAGCATCATGGCATTTGATGCAAATGCAAAATCTTTCCAAATTCTACGCAAAAGCCTGAATGCTACCACATCCACAAGAATTGATTAAACTTTCAAAATATTTGAAATATTTTACCTGGTATCTTGCTTTTCGGCCGATTCTCTATTTTACAATTACCGTTCTCCTTTCCGGGGAACCTTTCCTTCGCAGATCTAACATAAGATACACACAACTATTAACGAGTGGCCTTGAATTAGTTTTTAATCAAACCTTTCTTTCTGGGCAGCAAGCGGACGATGAAAGGAAGCTTCTCCCACTCTTTGATGACATTAGGCCTGCCTTCACTCAAATAGAATTAGTCGACTCGACTTACTGTGATTTTGCCGAAATAGTTTGAGCCTTTCTTTGTCCATTTTCATTATGCGGAGATAAAATATCTTTACCAACTTCAGAATGAATAAATGTTGAAATCATGTCTGCTAATACAGAGTAAAAACTTCACCGAGTATAAAATCAGCTGACTTCATTTAGGCCATATGGTATGGTGGTTTTTGAATGCGCTTTTCTTTGTTGTTTACAAAAATTCAAATTTTAACGGTTTGTAAAACTGGCCAATCGCGTGCGGCATTAGTAATAGCCTCCTTTGTACTAATGCGCTCAAAGAGAGGATGGAAAGTAAGAAAAGCGTCAGAAAGTCAAACTTTGTCAAATATAAACTACAATGATGAACAGCAACAAATAAATAAAAAATAAAATTTTATTATACATAATGAACACTCTTAAAATTATGGGCTTTTATATCATAATCAGACGCAGATTTTCTAATAATAATGGGAGATTCCAATAGAACACCTAATTTACGCTTTGGGAAATTCCGAACAATTACCTTGCTTTCTGTAAAGCTGGAAGGCATATCCGTATCCTCATCGCTATTATCAAACTCGTAATCACTTGATTCAGTCTTCATACTTGAAATACTCGATATACTGCTTTTAATACGCCTTAAAGGTGCATGTGTATTAATCTTTGAAGAACTTGCAGTTTCACCACTTTGATTATTTGCTTCTCTCCTTTGGTAACTGGCAGATTTACCACTACATGTGCAGTTCTCCGTTGCATAATTGCAAATAGCTTCAGCATTATCTTCTCCAAAACAACAGGAGTCGTCCTTCTGGGTTCTCTTCTCGTCATCTTCAGCACACTGAAATATTTCTCGATTAGTTATTTCTTGATCACACGATGCTGAAATGATCATATCTGCATTTTTATTTTCATAAATTTCAGCATTTCTAAACAGGCAATCAACTGATGGAAGAGAGTTGAATCTGGGTCGTTGCAACCCACCCTCTTTTCGATCAACATGCAATTCACAACTTAAGGTTCTTCTTATCGAAGAAACATTATTTTTAACAGCAAGAGCAACTTCTTTTTCGTTAACAACAGAGTTCTCAACAACTTCGCAAGTTGCTCCTTCGCCACAGCTACGCGGTCCATTCACTCCATACGTTGAAGAATGAAGTTGGGATCGTTGCTGCAGCCAAGGACAACAGTCCTTGAAACACGAGGCGGATCTTTCCGATGAGAAACTGCTCTGTTGACTTCTGCTCAAATTGCCAATTTCACGTTCCCAAAACAGTTGAGTTATGCGATTCTTTGTGCTGCTGCTGACAGGTTTATTTGTCTTGTCTCTTTTTTGGACCTGTGCCGGTAGAGTGAGGCCTTTTCCTTGATTATCGCTCTCAGTGTTAACACTGCGAAGGTTTGGCAGAAACTGAAATATCGAAGGACGAGGCTCGTTCGAGATGCTAGGCCTTGGGCTTTCAATGTCGACACAAACACGGTCTTCCGTCGACGATGGCACAATCGATGTAAAAATATTTTTTGAAAGGTTCAATACAATCATTGTCGTACTTGTTTCATTGACTATAAAAAAAACAAGCACTTACTGGCATATTAGCATTAGCACGAGCTCGAACCACAGACCTTGCAGAGGCTCGAGCCAGGGTTCAAAGAGCGGCATCAAAGGATTATTAAATGTTCAAGACAAGAAATACTTACAATGTGCAGCGAGTCCAATACCAAAGTTTTTCACCGCTTTTATGGACGCCAGCAACAGCAAAAATATAAATAGTGAACCAGTTGAGGCTGAAGTAGAAAAGTGTTATAATAGTTATGATCACAGAACGCCAATATAATGTTTTGTGTGTATCAATAAGCAACTGTAATCCTTTTTAGGTGCGTTGAATTTTGTATGCACCACAGCAAGACCCCGCAATTAAAAAATACGTTTTTCAGGTTGAGCCCCAATGTTAGCAAAAATCTCCAATCCTTTTATCATTGTCTATATCTATAATTAAATATGAACGCTTCTTATAAATGGCTTCTCATTTGCGGTGTTTCACTGTATATTGTATTAGTTATAGTAAAAAGAGAAATAGAACAATGATATATTCTTACAAAGGTATAGCAAATGGAGGTCCACTTCCCCAGGAATATCTTCAGTTTGTTTTTCAAACCTGGGGCAACCAATGCATGTCTTCGTTGCTATTCTAAAAATAAACCAAAAACGGTGCAAAAGATTAATTCACGAAAGTATAAAGCGTACCGCAAAGCATTTCTAAACTTTTATGTCCACCACAATACCTTTTTTATAAATAATGATGAAAACGTATGAAGAAAAATAGTTGGGTACCTGATTATTTTAAAGTTGAAGTAAACAAATACTGCAGCAACGCCCAAAATGTATATATATGCCATAGGTCTATTTTCCTTTCGAATCTGCAAAAAATTTTCCTTGACAATTATTTCCTTTAATAGTAGCTTAACAAAGTCAACTATTAGTAGCATTAGTAGTTGTGGTTGCACTACGGTTAACATCTGCAATCTCGAACTATCAAGGGAAATTGAAATTGAACCGAACTATACTATACCAAGATGAGGGAAAATGTTTGACATAGTGGGCATCAAGATAGCAAATGTTAACTGTAATACCGTAAATCTTCGAATGACTTGCAAAAACGAAATTTTAGCTCGATTATTGTTCAATATGAAGCAAAATAAAAGCTATACGATGCAGCCAATCAATAAAGTTATTGGTTTAAACTTACTGTTATTTGCAATACATTCACTAAACAACTTCAATGTTTGGAAACTTGGGCCCAATATCCTTGCAAATGATTATCAGGATGGGAACGTATTCGAGGGGAGGGCTTATTCGGAGGTGGGGGCTTATTCGAGGATTTAAGGTAGTAGTGTCAGTAGTAGTAGTGGTAGTAGTTGTTGTTGTTACTCACCGAAAAAATTCCAAAAATCGCCCACAACAGAGAAAGAGGAATGAATACCATGCTCATGATGAAACTGGCATTTGTGTACTGTCCACGAAGTATCGTTTGAGTATAGCAAATTGAATACATGGCCTGAGAAGCAAAACGAATAAAGAAATGCTGTTAAAAACGTTGACTCTATTAATGTAGCACAATGCTTTGCATTGTTAGGGACGCCTTGCGTCCCATGGAGAATGGAAAAAGAAGGCATTAATTGCACAGCAGAGTATAACATACCACAAATAGAACTACCATCTTCACTAGCATAATCACAGTCTCATACAAATGAAATGCCGCTGTTAAGATGAAGATAAATGGATTAATGATTGAACAAATGTGTTAACGACCAGAAACAAAAACAAACCTTTTCCTTCTTTCAAATGTATGAATGTATGAGCAGATGTATGATAATGATAAATATTACATTACCTCTGAGTTTAACATTGAAGCGAACCCTTTTGTATATTTTCCAGCCATATTCGCCATACAATTTGACAGCCAAATATGTGAATATGAAATTTAATATAAGCAGACCTATAGACTGAAAAATAGATACAAGAAATACGTCATACAAATACTTCTATTAATGAGAGCGAATGAAGAAATATAACGATTAGATACTGGTGGAATAAAAAATACTTACATCAATGATAGTCAAGTAAACGAGGTTGATTTGACGTTTTAACAAATGGTCCTTGTACTTTTTAAAACTGATATGATAAACTACAAAATTAGAAAGGGTATTGTTGAAAATTAGTTTCGAATAATTACGATGCCTTTTTCTTTCAACGAAAGCCACTAGCTAATAATCTGAAGAAAGGAGAGATAATTACAGGTGCAGTACAAAGGGTCGCCCAGCTGATGTGATTAAAATGAATACGATGGCCTACCTTGAATGCAGCTGTACACAATGTATGCATAGTTTTGGAAAACAAAAGCCAGAATCTCTAAATAGTTCTGCTTTTTCACCTATTACAAAAATAAACTTGTTATCGCTGAGTTGTTTTAAAGGCCGTCATACAAAAAGACACATGGGAAGGGGTGGAACAACTTGATATTATTGTCAACTTCTGTCGCAAAGAATCACAACAAAGAAAGTTTGCACGCAAGCCATATGGGAAACATGCAGAGACACATAGCTTGTCAGCCCACCTTTGCGTTATGTGTTCACCCAAAGCCTCCTTATACGTATTTTTTTTAAATAAAATTGGATCAGCAATTATGTTACGCTTTTTCCGTATTCACAAATCAGATTAATATATAAATTGGCCATAGAGCAGAACAAGAAAGTAGACTAGCTCTTTGACTAGTAAATTGGCTATATAAACTTTATATCCCGAATGCCTAGTTTGAGATGAGCCTGCAATCGCATAAGATGAATTAAAACCCACGAGAATACATTCTGGGTGGTTTGCTCTTGTTAATGCAATTGTTAATTGTTGAGGCAAATGTGTTTTATTCAACCAGCATTTTAATAAACACAATAAAACAAGAATTGTTTACTAAAAAAAGTTGTTTACTAAAAGGCATCCATAACAACTAAGTACTAAATAGTTGTTACATCGGCATGACAATTTTAGCGTTTCGTTACTAAACATTTCTTAATGGGATTCTTATTTTTGGGGTCTAAGATTACCTTATTGTTTTGAAGCCGACCCTTAAGCTGACGCCTGGTACCAAAGGTACATATTGGACATCCTGGATCTAGCTTCTTATCAGAAAATCTGTAATTCGACAGGGACGACGGGAGAACCTCGCAGGTGGGAGGGGGGCCAGGTTAAAAAAAGGGTACATGACAAACTCCAGGCTACTCACTTCTGGATTTAGAAGGGGCACTTTCAGGTTTGAAAGGGGCACTTTTGCACAGTTTACCAAAAAGTGGGGGGGGGGGAACTTCATTTGAGACTTTCAGATAAGTATGATGCGTGATGAAAAATAACGTACCGCAAATAAACAAAGTAAACAGGAATATAAAATGGCTCCAAGGAAGAGCACCATATAGATTCTTCTTCCTGGACCAAGACCCTAAAATGAGAGGACAAAATTCCGGATATTTAACACCGGCTTAGGAAAAGTCAAAATTTCAAAATGTCAAGAGTTCATGACCAAAACAACGTACCCCAACACTGACGGAACTGAAATCACCAACAATGATCATTGCTCCTTGAATTCCTCCAATAACAAACACTGCAAAAATAAAAATCACAAATTATAAAAACTTAAAAATACAAAAACTTTAAAAATTTTGTCTTGCAGGCGGAAACTGAACACCTCTGGCTCCGGTTTCGAGCCCACGCTCAGAGGGCTCGAACAATAATGAACTTAACTTCGATTCGAGTATTCTCTTGAAGCGCAATACATATTTTTCCCCTAACGTCAAGGTATTCAATTATTCTATAAATTCTCAATGTTTTAGCAATTTCATTTCGAGTCTCGGTATATTTATAAACACCATTCTTATAAAAAGAACAGTTTGCAATTTAAATACAGCTGATGATATGGATAAGAAAAGATGAACCTACGAAAGTCAACAATAACGAGAAGAGTGTTGTCTTCCTAATGCGAATGCCAACGGAGAGAATAGGCTTTTTAAATAAACCATGGAAACATAACCGAGACTATTGACATGATAACATGTAATATAGAAAGTTGTTATTATCGTTCATTTTCACGCTTTGATTGTTGTGAATGCGTACAATTTAATCTTGTCGAGGCCATAAAGCAGATATCGTAGAGAATTCTCAATAAATAATATATTTAGATAATGCAGAATTGACAAACAATGAGCAGGATATAGCTATTTATAATTTATTGATTTATTTCAAAGTAAATTGCTTCCATGTAATAAGAATTCTGGTGGAGAAAAATTGAAGTTAAACTATAGATTGTAATAAGATTCGCTCTTACCTTGGAAAAGGTTGAGCCCAAAAAATGTCCTTGCCGTTCGAGAGAGACCTTCAGATTTGCTGGGAATTGGTCTTCTAAACGGAATACTTCTCTCCATAATAAAATAGCAGGAATGGCCTCCAAAAATAGCCTATTTCCAAACGAAAATGGACCCGGTGTTTGGTCGATTCGTCCAGTTTATTCCTTCGCATATATTCAGCAGATAAAATTGTATTTGTGTAAATATTGTCCTATTGCCAAGAGATCGCCACACTTTGTTCAGATTTAACAGATCAAGAACAATTGGTCATTATCAAATAAATAAAAAAAATTCAATGAATAAACTATATAATTGCAACGATTGCTACCCTGACAAATGTCTTCCTTTTGATTCATTCTGTATACTTTTCCCAAATTATATGATCTTCAGCGTTTTGATATGGGAAATCTCCGTGCTGCCTTTTGTGAAAAATTTCTATTCATCGCCGTATTGTTCTCCAAGAACAAAACATACAGAGTTTGAGAAATTTTGCGGAAATACCAACTCACATGATGAAACGGAGGTAACTACAGATATTGACTTCTGAAATGCTGACACCAAATCATATATATTTGCTTGCAGTTTGCAGTTATAATGTGTGAATCATAACTTTCTTTCAATTCATTCGACAATTTCTGCAGCTGACAATAATGTTGACACGACAGTTTGCTTTCAAGAAAAAATTGAACCCCCCTGACAAAAATGAAACGGCAGACGTCACGCGTTAGCCGCGACCTTGTCAATCAAAGTCACTCAATAAGATAATTGTTACGCAATGTAACATTCTATATTTATAACTTAGCATGCACATATAAATTGAGCCTATGATTGAGCTGAGCGCATAATTTGTGGCCTTACTGGCAAAATATGAAATTATTATTATTCCCCTACCCTGAATAAAACCATGGTTAATGGAGAAGGACCTCTATTAACCTCATCTAATTTACTGATAAAACTAATGATAAAACTAATACCGCAAAAGCCCCATCAGCCCCCTTTTCGAAACGAGGTTTTGAATTAAGCCCCCCACCTCACTTGTATAAGGCAAGAAAAATGATCAGTACTCCAGCCCTTGCATGAACTAAAGATCATAATTTCAAAAAAATAGTGGTGCCGTCATAAATCCACGAGTCATTAGCATATAGTAAAATAAATATGAATATGATGTAATTAAGCCTTCTCGGTGAGCTCCTTTGAGAAAAGCTTCAGGTTATTATTCGGTTATTATTACCCTCCACTGTTAAGCATTGTCAGGCAACAGCACCATTATGATGATAATTCCAGTTTAATCTTCTCGAATCCTATTAGAAAATCTCGTCATTTTCAAGTGATTGTTTGGTTAAATAGATGATCAATCAGATGATCTATCTGATCATTAATAAATAGCACACAAAAGTCTTTCAGCAAGCCAAATACCCTAAAAGATCTAGTATTACCATATATATAATCTAGCATAATTATAATCAATGATGATATTGTGATTGATGTCATAAATACAAATAAAAGTTAAAGTTTTTGCAGTTATCTTACACGAAAATTTTTCTGAAATTCATTTGAGAACTTTATGAAGCCCTCTCTCTGTAGTAAGCCCCTCCTTGGAACTCCTCAAATTAAATAAGCCCCCCACCCCAAGGATGAACAGAGTTTTTATTGGTGGCCCGAGGGGGCAGCTTACAAACCCTGGTCAAAATCACCATATCATTACCATATTAATCATAATCATAACCTCGTTATCAAGCACACTGAAACTGTAAAATTGTCACCTCAGAAGCTCTCAGATCTCATTGGAGATAAATTAAATAAGAAAATTAGAAAAAGTGCCATTATAAGTAATTATTTATGCGGTATGATTGTGCCTCTTCAGAATAACGCAAGTATGTGCAGAGGTGCACAGTCTTAAATAAGCTGTAACCCAAAAATAACGGATAATATGTAAAACATAGCATTACTGTTGCTAAACTATGCTATAATGCGCTATTAATAATAACTATTTCGCTGCCAGAATGTGCTAGTGCTATCAATAATAACTAATCATGTGCTATTATTAATATCTATTTCGCTGCCAGTATGTGCTATTAATAATAACTATTTTCGCTAAACATATAGATTACTATGAACATCTGCTGAGTATATTTACATTGTTGAATTGCACGATGAAGCCCTTTGCATCCAATTCAATGCTTGATTCTTTTCCTGTCTCTCCCTTCAGCCCCACTTTTCAATTGGGGTACACCATCAACGGTTTTTGATGTCAAAACTCCGTTCTCTCGCACTTCAACTGTTTCAACGCCATTTTCTTTGACCCTTAAGAACGAAAATGGAAACAAATCAGTCGTGTTTGTCTCTTCATTGATTGTCTTCATGGGAAAAGAAGTTTATCATGTCATGAGCAGGAGTATTTATGAGTGCAACGCTACGAGAGAAGCTCTTTCGAAAAGTAGGGAGGGACTCGAAGTGTCATAAAGTTTCGGTACTCAAACAAGATGGGTAAATAAAAAAAGGTAGAGGCCACATACTTTTTCGTTTCTATTTTCTTTCCGTTGACAATTTTTGTAGAGGTTGATGTTGACCGGGACATTACTCCTAAAATAAATTAACATAAATCACTACGGAAAGTTATGGAATAACAACCAACTAATAACCAGTAAAAGAATCAAGATTACGGTTAACTTAAAACGGCGAAATGATATTAATCCCAAAATACCTCTGCGACCATTTGAATTTCCAAAATCTGAGCTGCTAAATGAGCTGAAACTAAAATAAATATAATCCAAGAATTAGAATAGAAGAAAGCAAGTAGATTAGTTCACTGTTACTCGGAGTTTCATGCTTTCGCAATCATCAGACAGACTATAATCCAGTAGTCCAAGATTAGATATAAATTTCGAAAGCAAGCCAGCATATTGCAAAAAGCAATACGAGAAGCTTAAACATGCTTCTCGTTATTACTTTTTGCAATTAAACTTCATGCCCGAATCAACATATTCACACAAGTTAGCATATATTATGTGAATAAATCACTTAGATTTCATTTAGATGAAACACAATTCAAATCTCCCATCTAGAAATTCACACAAAAACATTCACATGAAATCAAATTTTCGCCTTAGTTCATCGCATTTATTCATAATATTTCAACTTTAATAATGGCCAATGGCGTAGATAGAAAATTTTATAGGGGGGCGAGAAATTGAGATTTTTCGACAAAACTTTAATAAGCATTTTTGTTTCTTTAAAACCATGAATATAAGATAAGGAAATTAGCTAGGACTGAATCTAAACCGAAGATATTTATTTTCCGACAAAACGGCAGCTTAGCTCTATAGGGGAGTCTCCCCCTGACCCCCCTCTATCTACGCCACTGATAATGGCTAGAATTAACGCATCAAGCATTGGCATCAGACGAAAGAGAACTGTATATGCCGAGTTACCTTGAAGATGCAAAACCATTAGTAAATGCATCAGATGTTCCAAATGCAGAATGATGATGAAACCCACTGAATGGATCTGAAAAAAAGCTGTCTACCGTGGTTCTATTTCTGCTTCTATCTCTTTTGTCACCACCTCTGGCTCTTCCACCTGCACCTTTAGACAAATTAAACTGTCGTGATTATTGATATTAAGTCTGTGGATGACCAGCAATTGTTCACTGGTAGGGAATTGATGCAAAGCGGCATTGATTATTAATGTGACGCAGCTGAGGGCAAAAACACATTAAGTGACGTTAATGCACCATTGAACATAACTTGTAAGGTCTCTAAGATTGATTGGCAATGATGAGACAACGCATGCGCATAAGACGACAACGAGCAACGAGCAGTAATTGTGAACAGCCAAATAGCATTTACTAGGGGGGAAATCATGGACCAACTGGTGGGGAATTCCCTCACTCCACTATTATGTGTGTTAAAACATCCCTTGTATTACAGACAGCTCTTTCTGCTCAATAATACCTTGCCAAAAAACATGATTGTACAAGGAGCAAGCATACCTCCAAAAAGGTCCACAAATATGGCGTCATGAAATGGATCATGGGAAAAGAAATCCCTAAAATAATAAGATGCAGATTCATCAGACCAATGACAAGATTCACATACTTAATCAGGTCAGTGCATGGGGCTTTAAGGCTACTGTTAGTCTAGAATCTATACCACTAACTAATGCATTCTTGAATGTAATCATGTTGACAAAAACGATGTTAGAAATAAATAAAGCGTAAATACATACTTGAAAATTTCATCAGCACTTCGGAAAGTGAAATGATGACTTGGGAAATCATTGTAAAATGTGGGACCAGTCTGACCAGGACGATCTTGAGAATGAAAAAAAAAAGGTTATGAGGAGAGCGTTAAGTATAACAAATAAGTAATTGTTATGAGAACACTACTAAGTAATTTAAAGCTACAATAGTGGACAAAAATCCTGGGACACTTAAAACTTTCACAGATTTTGCATGAATCCTCCATCCATCCCCCTTTCCCTCCCCCTCCCCCAAACAATTTTGTCTCCAGAGACAGCCTTATACAATGCTGAAAAAATTCAATTAGTATGGTGACCACAAGGGTCTGTTTCAGAGAACAACTTTGTACTCGGCAAAGTGGAGGTTGAATAAAACCCACTAAAATGTTTATGGTCAATGGCTTTTTTCTGTAGGTATCTTATTTGTCCACTATTGTATACAACAAAACAACGGCGACAACAGAGAACAATAGCTTCAAGCAACCAGGTGGTGTCATTTAATAATTTGATGTATTGATGAGAAGTTGTAGAAGGAATAAAATCATAGCATCACATCACTTTACTCGATAAGCGAAAAGAAACTTTGATCATTAAATATGAGATATCTCACCTGTTAATCCATCTTTGCCATACCTGTCATAAACAGCTTTCTTCTCCTCTGAAAAATATATAAAATTCATATGAATTATCCAGCAACAAATGAAATTCTTGCAGTAAATGAACTGCTTCTTGAAATGCATGAAACTGTTTCATGTCAGTCTGAATCAGTGAATATCTAATATAGTAGAAAAATAACTGAACAAAGCATATGATACAAAAATGAGCAAAAATATTCGAAAAATTTTAGAGCCGGACTCAAACTTTCTTAGCAATTTCCCAATTTCAGTACTCAAACTTTCTTAAAGCCTTCTTAACAACAATTAAAAAGTGTTGGTTTGCCAAAGATTCAAATTGGTGACAAATAAAATGCTGGACATTATATGTTGATATATATATATATTATAGTCACATCATCAAGTATTTTGAGCTTGCATGGAGATTTCTCCTTGAATTTTTGAATATCTAAACTCTTCAATTTTCTTAGGTTTTGAAAATCACCTAAATTATTAAATTATTGCTGAATGTTATTGTTATAATTAAATTATTGCTGAACTTGTTGACTCTTTCACAGACTAATCATAAAGCGTTTATAAAAATGTTTAATTGAGTTAATATAATTTGAATTTGATAAAAAGATTTACCAAGTAAAGCAAATTTTAAGTGACAGCTGAGTCAATAAAGAATGGTTAATTTAATTTAGAAGATAATTTCACCAACTTAACCCCCCTCTCATTCATTGAAATAAAAATAATCATGATGGTATTGAAAATAGATAGCTTACTGTCAGACAGGACATCATATGCTTCAGAAATCTCTTTAAATTTCTGTTCAGCTTCAACCTTGTTATCAGGATTCTTGTCAGGGTGCCATTTCAGAGCAAGTTTTCTATATCTAAAATGAAACAGAAAATTGATACAAATATAAAGAATAGGACGTGAGCAGACAGAAAGAGTTGCTACTGCCCTGCAAATATGCAATAATAAAAAATTTTGGAAAAGCCAAGAAATGAATGAGACAAAACCCTGTAGTGAGCTTGATTGTTTTTTTAATAGGCAGTGAAATCTGTCTGAGGTAGACACCCATGAGATGAGATGGGAAACCCAGGCCAGGTGTTCCCCCTTTATAGAAGTGTCCTAACTCCACTCCGTTTCATAATTCAGGTTTCATAATAAATTAAATAGCTATTTTGCATTGAAGAACTATAAGTTCTTTTCTGCTTTAGCAGCAACATAAGTGTTGTTCACTAATGTCATCCACCTTTATCTTCTCGCGCAAGCAGACTTAAACTTCCCCAGATCATTTATTGACACTTGAGGTGACTTTGTTTATTTTGAACTTTCACTGATTCCAGCATCTTATTAATTTAGAAAAATGCATAATCCTCACGCTTTCTTGATCTCTTTCTCGTCTGCTTCTTTTGATACTCCCAATATTTTATAGTAATCATCACCCATCTTGCTTTATCAATACGATATTATGAACTTTTTAACTCTGCAAAAGAGAATAATGAGGCCTAGATAGCACGACTATTGTTAATGCTATTGCAAAGCATTTTTCTTCGTTCTAACAAACAAACTACGGAAGATATGTTTGAAAATTACCTCAACTTACTTTTATCCTCAACGTATTGCTTCCTTCAACAGCAAAATGTCGCGAAAATAGGTTGGACTGCTTATAACAGAGATGAGAAAAATTGAAGAGACATTGTTTGTTACGTCATTATAAAAAAAATTGTCCAGGAAAGCCAGCCTCCTTTCCTTCCAACCCACTTCTATTCCTGATGCATAGTAAAGAATGTCAGCCCGTGAGCGAAACCAACGTGCAACAAAATGGCGGATGATATAGTCGGCCTTCCCAAGCTCAAGGTATACAATATTTTTATCATAACATCGATTGATTGAGTAAAAACGTTTTATTTCGAGTAAAATGGATCATATTAATAGATTTAAATTTTAATTTAGGTTGATGATCTCAAAAAGGAGTTGCAAAAACGAGGTTTGAAAACCAAAGGGACAAAATCAGAACTTCAAGAAAGGCTTCTGGAATATTTGAAGAAAGGTGAGATGAAACTTACAGATATTGCCCGATATCTATGTTGTAGAATGCGTTGGCTGTCTATTATAATCAGACTTGTTTTAAATGATAGATGTAGTGGCAACTGATACAACAACCGAAAGCGATGATAAAGATGTTGATGTCAGTGATTTAGGACAATGTGTTGAAGATGAACTTGAAGCTTCAATTGATGACCCTCCTATTGATAAAGAGGTACTTGCAACTAAATATGTGCCTGTTCATTGACCTTGTACTACCACATTCCTCTTTCCATCACTAGCAGCAACTCTACTTTGTGGTTACGTTTGAAGTATACTCATTATCTTAGATAGAAGATTCATCACTTGTTAAAGAAGATGTGCCAGTGACAGCAAATGGTAATCCCAGTAGCAAGAAGACAGCAGTTGTTGTGTGAGTTGTTTACGAAATCCAAGATAACATAGCGCTTCTCAGTTGCCAACAAAAGATATCATCAACCATGAAATAGAATATATTAAGCAAGTCAACGGATAATTGTTTATAAAATGATAATAGAAGTTTATCATGAGTAGGAGTATTAATGAGTGTGACGTTTTTAAGGATAATAATTATTTATTTTCTGAATCATAGTGCACCAGAGCCGTTGGTAGCAAAGCCAATCATGGCACTGAAGCCAGGATTTGGAAATACAGCAGAAGAGGTTAGTAATGTGCAATTTATTCTGTCTTTTAATTTGTCCTTGCCCCTCTAAACAAAGTGAATGATGTTGATTTTGTTAATGCAGAAACGTTTACAAAGAGGAAAGAGGTTTGGTGAAGTTACCAATGAAACAGATAAAAAGAAGTTGAGAGCAGAGAGGTGATAGATTTGCTCAATGACAACTTATTCAATTCTAAACACTGATTTAAGTTGAAGTAGCGTGTCAAGAGCCATAAAATATCTGGTTAATTCAATTCCTCTCCCTTTCTTCTTCAAAGGTTCAAAATAAATGACAGTACTACTGGTGTTACAGTCAAAGGAAAGACCATCACAGTGAGCTTAGCTATCTTATTACTATATATCATACTCACAAGGTATGTGTTGTACTTTAATGGTATATATTTGGCTCAGTAAACAATGGAATGATTTCCTATATCAAAGGGTGATGAGTTGGAAATGTTGAAGAAGAGAGCAGACAGATTTGGTGTCATTTCACCAGCCATGGATAAAGTGAATGAAAATGAAAGAAAAGCAAAGCGGCAAGAGAGGTTTGGGGTGATCACAAGTGTATCCACCACACCACAAAGATTAAATACAGATGTACGTACAGGTTCTTGGTCTTCTATTAATTCTATTGTTCTGCATGGAGATTTTTTATTGCAGCTCACAGCATGGTGATCATTATGGCTGCCCTTATTACATACTTCGTGTCTATCTTTTGATATTTCACAAAATTAGCAAATAATGAGTGAATTTTTTTGTAAACAGGCAGCAAAGAAGAAGAGAGCTGAGCGATTTGGAATAAATTGAAGGAAATGCGAGATGAACTGAAACATGCATCTACTGCAATCTTCAAAGGTTGTCACTATGGCTCACAGATTGCAATCAAAAAAGCAAGCTGAATTGAAGAACGCAAGTTAATGGGGATATTTTATTGATAGCATCTTGTTTGTTGCGATGCTTCGTTGTTTTAAAGACATTAGTTTTAAATTTTTTATTCTTACTGTTAATGACAGAAGTGGTTAGAAGTATAACATTTGATTGAAGCCTTTGGCTTATTTTTTAATTTCTGTTATTTCATGTCTTTATTATCTTCACCATATTATTTCTTTAGCTATTTCTTCTTCACCATTGGTTTTAATATATGCCTAAACTAAGCAGTGCATTAGACATAAAGGGGTTAAAAACCTTGCTTACCTGAAAGGCATCTGTTCTTAGCTGTCATACAGTTTCAAGTTATTGTTAAGCATCTGAAATGAACAAAAGATCATTAAACTCATCTGACATCTCTAATATAATCAGACATGGTAAATATAAAGTAATGATAAAGTAAAAAATAAAGTAATCACAAATCTAAAGATAAAGTGATGATGAATTAAAAGATAAGGTGTTAAGAAATTCAAGGTAAAAAAATGTGGCTTGATGTCATGTAAGCAACATATAAATGTCATATGCTAATAACATGGAATGGATAGGCAATAACAAATGCAAACATATAATGAAACTTTGTGAAGTGCAAGCAAATGTGATATGTAAGCATAGCCAAGCAAGCATAAACTAAGCAAGCATAAACCTGTTAATGAATAAATATAGTGTATTAATGTGGGCATATGCATTTATAGTTATAGATTGTGTGTGTCTATGAGTGACATCTGTATTTCACTGTAAGATACTTTGGTGTAAGAAAGCATGGGTCGCCAAATACGCTATTTTTAGCTGAGATGCGACAAGACTTTTTCCCTTGACAACTTCCTCGCACTTTACCCCAAGAAGAGCCGGCATGACACCTTGTGTTCCAAAACCAATCGAGTCCCCAACGACACCGGCTTTTGTTTTTGCGACCATACGAAGCATGCGTGATCCTTATTCTCAGGGAACCAGAACACGATAAAGACATGGCCTTGCCTTCACAAGCGTAGCTTGTTTTCTCTGCATGGATGCAACAAAAACATCATTTAAAATGTAATGGAAACTAGCATATATGAATGTAGTGTGTAACTTGCTTCATTCTAAAACAGATAACGTAACTTACTATCTGTATGCAATTCAAATAACTCAAATTAGCGATAATTCTCTAAACCGCCCCAACTTAGATGTCCTCCCAACCCTTGCGACTCAACTGTGCAACACAGGGCCTGGGAGATGCTGTCTCGGGCTTGTTCCTGCACGTAAAGCATCACTGAATGCTAGTTTAAAAGGGATAGGAGAAGGAAATGCCCCCCCCCCCGATGAGAAAAGATCGTTAAAGCCGAAGAGGTGCGTGCAAGATCGGGGAAGGGGTTATTGTTGTAATAAATTAAATGAAAGATAGTGTTTACCTGGGCAGTTGTGAGTATTGCAGCGTCCCGTTTGTGAGGATGATCCAAAGATCTTGCAATCACGGCCACCATACTTGGCCCGTGGATTTGTGCATGTACGCTTGCGTTTGCGACTTCCACTACCACATGATTCAGTACAAGAAGACCATTTGCTCCACGTTGTATACCCACCGTGAACTGAAAAAGTAATAGCACACGGATTAATTAATTAAAATATAAACATATCGACACAATCGTTTTCAATAGAGTTGTGTGGATTTATGTCAGAAGTTGGTCACCGTGAAAATTAAAGCAAAATAACAAACTTCACACACCACACACGTTCTTACATGGTTTGTTCTCATAAAAAACGTGTATTTTTATAAGCAATTAGAGCTCCTTGTATCGATTTAGAGTAGAAAGAAGATAACAAAAGTGCTTATAATACCCTGTCTAAACACACACGTTCTTTTATAAGAAACTGGATCAGAACTTGATACTAAAAGTTTCATAATCTAGCATGAAAATTTGTCGGTTATTGTACTAAAAATTTCTCAATTGGTTTCTTATTTTTGGGATCTAAAATTGACTTATTATTTTTAAGTTGATCACTTTTGGATGAAAATAACTAAATATCGAAATAAAAAAAACCAAAATAAAAAATTACAATCCTTTCCAAACAAAATTTAAAAGAATTTATTATATTCGCTGACCATGCACAAACTAAAACCAATTGACTCTTATATATAAGAGTGGAAATTTTACATTTTGGAAGTTTCTTAATTATTCTTGAGTCTACTGCCATGCTAGCCATCCTAGTTTTAGCTTCATATATAAAAAAACGTTTAATCATAACTACCTGGACATTTTTTCGTGCCGCAGGACTGTTCGTCGACGCTCTTTCCCTCACAATCAGCCCCACCAAACTGAGGTTTAGGGTTTGTACAGCCTCGGTATCGTTTCTTCTTGCCACCTCCACATGTCTTTGAACATGCATCAAACTTTGTCCACTTGCTCCAAACACCATTGACTAAAAACAAAATCAAACACAAAGTGCTTAAAATAATCAAACATCGTGACATTAAATCGGGATTCAGAAATAAATGAATGGCATCAACGTAGAAGAAAGCAAATATGTTTACTTGGGCAAGGGTCGGTGTTACATGATTGCTCTTCTGAAGTAGGTCCAACACAAGCCTTTCCTCCGTTAGCTGGGCTTGGGTCAGTACAGGTTCGAACCCTCTGTTGCTTGCCTCCGCCGCATTTCTTGCTGCAACTGCCAAATTCAGCCCAGTCAGTGAAACCACCGTCGACTAGAAGCAAGCCAAGAAGGATTCATAATAAAATAAACGAAACATATTCGGTGAAAGAGATATAATATAGCAGGAGGAAAGCTGGGGACATAAAAATCAATTCAGGTTTGGAGGACACAAGGCACTTTGATTTCTTCTGACTTCGTCTATCACTACTGGGGTATTGAGTATTGTGGTATTCCTGGGCAAATTCCCCCAGCAGGCCGATAGTTTGTTAAAAAGTTGCCTGGTCCTTTTAAAGAGCATTTTAGTTAGTACTTTAAGTATTGGCGGGCACCCTTGGTGTTAAGCGTGTTCTGACGTAACATACCAGGACATGGTGAGCTCTTGCAAAATGCGATTTCTGTCAAATTGCCGAGCGCAGAGCAGTCTTTCCCATTGCCTTGGGGTATTGGTTTGGTGCAAGTTCGCTCCCTGTTTCGAACTCCATCACCGCAGCTGGGGAAGCACTTCGTCCACTGTCCCCATTCCTCCAAGCCGCCGTCCACGTTCTTTTCTACAGTAAACAAGACATCAATTCAAAATTCAAAGATATGCAATGCATCGAGATTGAAAACTTCAAAATCTAATTAACTGTCGAATATGACAGCAACCAAATGCGTATCGAAAAATGTCTTGCATACCCCCTGACAGCCCCTTCAATTTGTAAACATATTCAGCTTCTTCGGTCCCAGCGCATTCCTGATGACTTTCGTCGCATTTCGAATAAGTTTGGTCACCAACACAAAGATGCGAGTTGTCTCGTCCAGTAAATGCGTCCAAATGGGCTTGGGTTTGTCCATAGCACTCTCCGTAATAATGCAATGAGAAGCCAACGTAGCCTTTATTTTCATCTTTGTTCTTCCTCTTGATCTCCTCCACACACTTACATGCCAAACTAAGAAATTTAAAAACGGAAAACGCCCTTCAGACTAAACAATCATAACCTAATCACAACTTGTAGGAATCATTACTTATGCAAGTTGTGCATGTTTTCTATCATGAAAAGCATAACTCACTTATGCATATATTCAGCAATTTGTCCCCAAGCTATATTTCCTCTGTCGAATAGAAGAAGCTCGTTATTTGCCTTGCCTTTGAAACATCCAAGTTTATCGTATGCTCGGTCGCATGTCTGCAGAACTACGTAAAAAGAAAAGAAAATGTTGATTTTATGACAAGAAAAGGTTACTACTATGACAAGTCAAGTAATGTAAGGGTCTGTAAATAGTACTGAGTGGCTTGGCTAAATTTATGGATTACACTTTTTGAGAAGCTGAATAGCATATATGTATGTAAAAATCTCAACATTAAGTAGCCAAGACCTCCGCACACGAAAAAGCAGAATGATTGATCAAATGACAGAGCTTGGAGAAGCTAATGATAAAATTGCTTTACATGTAAAAAGACATTGATAATCACTTACCAGAAATGCAATTTGGTATCAAAGCACACAATAGGATTGCCGCGAGAAAAGTAGTAGCAGCCATTGTGACATCAATATCAGAGGCTTCTGAAAGACAAATAGTCGAAAATAACAACGTAATATTGCTGCCGACATGCTTGAATTCTAAGCAAAATAACAGACAGCTTACCTGGACACTTGGACAACTTACCTCTTGATATAACAAGCAAAGATATGTTTGCTTCACAGTACCAACTGTGAAACTGACAAAATCAGTTGATCGCCAATCTTTTATACCTGTAAAAACTTAAATTAAATATTTGCCAACCAACAATACCAAAGCTTGACCGCCTTAATTTAACAACATGCATTGTATTCTATTTCCAAACAATTTTAGTTTTTAATTAGATTTTTAGTCAATACAAATTGCTATGTACTTCGGTGTCAGTAATGAAACAAAACTATTGTAAAAGGACTCTTATTCCATACCCAAACGATATAACAGGTTAATGCTAAAATTCTTACGTAGAACCAGCTTGCCACCATGGGAACTTCGCATTCAATCCGTATTCCGAAGGGTCAAGTTTCATTAATTAGCAAAAAAAATAATGACAATGCTTCGCATTTTTAATCCATATTTTGCATCATATTGATGATGATGAGTATTGGTGAGCATAAAGGTAGCTGTTAATGCCGTCAGATATTTCTGCTGATACAACATATTACCGTAGAAACGAACAAATTAAGCAGTTAGCTTGATTACTTTTTAACTAATATAAAATAAGGCTTTGGAACTTATTTTCTGTTAGTTTAACTTATTGCAAAGTCATTTCATTGCAACAAAGGAGCATAGCATCAATATAACGACCAAAACACATCAGCTAACAACACAACAACATCTACACCTCGTATAACTGTTGCCAAAATGCTTAGCGATTTGTAGAGACACACATTTTTCATCAGAAATGCGCTACACACGCATTTCATTATTCAGGAGATAATACCTTCCTTACAGGGCATTTTCTGATACCTCAACAGTCTACCAGAAATGACTTGAGGATTTGTGGTAGACTGCTAAGGAATTGATAACAAAATAATCAAATCTTAAGCACTTAGAGCACTTATCAATAAATATGGAGCAACACAACTCGTGGTATACCCAATTATCAGGAAAAGCTAAGGAAATGCTAAGGTATTAGGTATTCAAAATTGGTTAAGGAATCTTTAGTACTCAACCGAACTTGCCCATAAAAGACGCCTGAAGTGCAAATAAGAAATTGCTTACCTTTTTAGTCTACTTCCTCTTCGATTCGTTACTGCAAAACCATTTTTTTTATTTAGCTCAGCTCAAGACCTTACAAACTGCAAAACAGCAATAGAAAACCAGCAGAAAAACACTTTAAATTGCTAGAGATTAGCATCAAATTATCATACAGCATTATCCAAATCATACCCCTTGTGAAAACCTCAGTTTTCCTTAATAAAGTTATCGGTCTTTATCTAACAATGTCGTTACATAAATTTAACCTTATTACATTGGCTTAACTGTGCAAACCTAAAAAATGATTACATTAGATAAAATTGATTACTGTCACATACAGCAGTGCCGGTTTAAGCAAGCAGAGATTAAGAAGTATACGTTAAAGTAAGCGGAGATTAAAATTGTTAAAATGACGGAAATTATAGCTATCAATGTCTAAGATAACAAATCAATAATGATCTTATATATGGATCAGATACCACAAAACAATAACAAAGACTGTATTTCTGGCAGTATTATGGGCTTAGAGCCTATGCCTTTTAAGTAGAAGAGAGTAAACTCGGTAAGTAATACTGCAGGGCAGTTAGACGGGTCATATTCTAGCATCAGTCCTGTTATTAGCATGGAAAGGCTCTCAGAGCTCTAACTCGTCAAATGGCATTATCAATACGTATGGTAGAAATGTAGAAATTTCCTTTCGAATTTACTTCAGAGAAAATGTCCTATTGACATTGCTCAGTCTTATATACGGTCCATTGTCAATAAAAAGTCATATTAATAAAATAAAAACATACATAAAAATAAAGTAAATGAGAAAGTAAGTGACAGAGTAAATGATAAAGTAAATGGTGTAAAGTATATGATAAAGTAAATGATAAAATAAATGATAAAGTAAATGATAAAGTAAACGATAAAATAAATGGTTACGAAAATAGTAAAAATACAATTTGATAGTAGCCCTTGTACAATTAAATCAGGGTATAATAAAAATACTTTCATTCACCCCACTCAGGCCATCCTATGTGTCGTACTGTTCATCATAGCAAGATCATATATATAAAGAAAAATAATTGACTCAGAAAGAGACTGACCTCGTATTCATATTACAGCTCGGTGACAAAAGCAGGCTGAGCATTCTGGTTGCTTCGATATCGCTGTTGCGTTGATGAAGAATTTCTTTCGACAATCTGAGAAGAGAAATTGAATAAAATTAATCTCAGAATCGGCACTTCTCGTGCGATTTAGCAATTAATCACTAACAAAACAGAAAACGTGTCCCCATATATAATATTAAGCAACCTGGAGCATGCAGTAAAAGGACGCAAAATATCAATACAATTTTTCAAAACAACAAGTTTGGCAATTTTCCTGGAAACAGGCTGATCGGTGTCTGATAATATGGTTAAAAACTTTCAATGATTGTCAACCATCATCAAGCACTGATAAAATAGATAGACTTTTCATGTTGCAGCTATCGTTTTCGGACAAACTTTGCATAATTTAATGTATTTGAAAACAACCTCATTATAAAGTGTCCAGAAATGATAAAATATTTACATATTTTTTTAGATTCTCTTGTAAGAAGCTTTTGTAAAACCAGGCTGAGAAGTTCGTAAATGAAAGAACCGTTTCTCGACAAAATCAGACAGAAGTTTCTTATAAAGTGATTTCTATTTTGTGGGCTCTTACTGCATTGTAAATGGTTGAGGACCGCGTACTCAACAATTACCCCTTGAGTTCAATTGCAATGATTAAAAAAACCTACAGAATGCCTGAACAAGGTCATAGCTTATTGCCATAAATATGTTTATATATGTCTATTCAGTGATTGCCGTAATCGATGACAAGAGAAGTGCACGTTTTTTTATAAGAACACTTGGCTCCAGTTTCAGCCTGACGTTTCTTATTTTTCCGTATATTTTCAGCCTAAGGTGTTTCTTATTCTGCTTCTTATGTTTGTATTCAAATTTCCTGTGCATAAGTGTCAAAACATAACACGTGCTGATGGTGTTGAACTAATTTTATTGCAATAAGTTTGTTTAATGGCTGTTTAACTC
Organism: Sanderia malayensis; assembly: GCA_013076295.1. Taxonomy (NCBI): domain Eukaryota; kingdom Metazoa; phylum Cnidaria; class Scyphozoa; order Semaeostomeae; family Pelagiidae; genus Sanderia; species Sanderia malayensis. The sequence goes on along the minus strand of RQOL01000466.1, from coordinate 5,247,675 downwards.
TTTCTGTTCTTCTGTTCTTACAGTAGTTTGTTGTTTTCGATTGTTGCTGATGTTTTATTTCTTGAGTTTTGTTGAATCTCAGCCTGCCTTGTTTCTTATGTTGTTCTTACCTTTTGGCCTAATCTCAGCCTGGTGTTTCTTACAAAGGTTGTTCTTATAAAAAAACGTGTATCTCTGGAAAAGTCGCACTCATAAACACCCCTGTTCATGACACGATAAACTTCTATTCTCATCACAGTATAATGGTTCAAATCATTAGGACACTGCGTCATCCACTAATATTCAAGAGCCTAACCTATCAATGATCATTATTAACTGCCAGTCTTAAAAATATCCCACATTACGAAACATTGAAGTAAATCACCTTATATTTGTGAGTTGTGACATTTGAGTTTTGCTCTCCTGTATCCCTGCGTTTTCGGTCAACAGCGGCGTCTGTTTTGGCCACATGTGCATGCCACTGTTGGTTTCCATTGTTACCCAGTTGCTTCTCACCACCACCACCAACATCACCCTTAATATTCGCTCTACCAATCGAGTTAGAATTGCCGTTGTTTTCGGAACGACCAGCCACGGATCCGGCATTGATCGCATCAAACTTTGTAAAGAAAACCTTCAAAGCAACGAGAAAAAAACGATGCAGAAAGATCAATTTTCATGATACAACCCCCGGGGTCATGTGGCTTGATAGTATATACCACATTGGCAAATGAATTCAACACGGGGTTCATAGATTCACAGATCAACATCGCAATCATATGTTAACTTACATCGCTCGTATCACTTTTATTTGATTTGACTGACGTCTTATCGGCTCGGGATTGCATCCTTCTGCCATCTGGAGCAATGTCAGCAGTAACAGACACGCTACGGTTGTTTGAATCAACTTGGCCGATATTGTCGTCGCCACTTGCGGAGGTTCTACCATCGCCCACCAATGAAGTCGCCTTCATCGACAAACGCTTCTGAATACGGGATGTCCCAGAACCAGGGCCTAAACACAAAAATCACAGCACGAGCATAAGACAACAACAACAATATGAAGCTATGCACCTCGAACGTCACGCATGAGATAAATTACTTTCTAATCAGTTACACGTTCTTCTTATAAGAAACCGCTTTACAAGAAACTAACCTGAAGAAGACCAAGAAATTTAGGAAACTTTCACTGGTAAATGAAAAATCACTAAGAAACTTTTTCATTTTTGATTCTTGTGAAATGTGGAAGCTAACCAATTTTACACTGTGTTTATGTAATGACGTGGATAGATGCATTCTTCAAATATCCAGTTAAGAAACTTTTAAGAAACTTTTACTAGTAAAACATTAGTTTGGTTTCTTATCAAAAAAGTGTATATTTCGTTAATCTCAGCCTCCAAGTGACCCCCAAAGACCACATCAAGTTGATATTCGAGTACACCGAAAACCCACACACACAAATAGGTGCTTCACCAGTGCGATATATCTAAACCAATTGTTTTGCAACAATAGATTGGACCCAAAGCGTGCAGATTCTTATATGCGGGTTTTTACCATATCCATTCGATAAACAATATGCACACAACAGCATCGTTTAAAAAACTGCAATTAGCATCATCACAACATCAAAAACTCACCAAAATAGAGAGGCGGCTTTAAGATTCTAATCTGTTGAATGGTATTATAAGCTTTGTCTCCATCATCGTACAAGACAAAATACTTGTGACCCTCGATGCGTTCAACTGTACCAGGTAACATGGCAGACAGACCACTCCAGTGTGCGATGACTTTTGTTCCAATTGACAATTCACTCGCATTTGGGTCCATGTCAAAGACGACACTATCCTGATCTGACCTATGGAATGAGACAGATAATCACGTAGATAGCTTCAGTGGTACGTTTCTGCTGAGGCTCAAAGGAATATAATCAGGTACAAGGGTTGGTGTATAAACCTTTCATGGGCAATCGTGTCCCCATTGTCGAATTTAATGTAGGTTTTATCAGCAAGGGCAGTCACTTGTCCTTTGTAGTAATCTCCGTTAAATGATTTGGCCCAAACGTTTGAACCAACTCTTATATAGCCTAATAACGGGAAACAATTTGATAATCAGAAGGAAATAAAAGACGAGATGATATTAGTAAATAAGCAACTAACAATTAAATGTAAATAAATAACGAACAACTAAATGTAATAAACAATGAACAATAAAATGTAATAAACAATGAACAATTAAATGTAATAAACAATGAACAATTAAATGAAATAAACCTACCGATTGTTGACCTCTGGGCATATCTTTCACTTCTTGTTCTGTGAATAAAGAAAGATAAACATTAAGCGATTACAATTAAAAATGAAAATTAAATAATTTCGTTTAGAAATACATACGTAGGAAATTCTCATGTTATGGACAATCGTTACGCAAAGGCAAAAAAAGAAACCAACCTTTTGACTTTCAGGGATTTTCTTGCGTTGATGCTGTCATCTTTATTCGCTTGGTGCAGGGTTCTCCCACTGTACACGATAAACAACTACCATTAAACCCAAATGAAATAGCAAAAGGAATACGATACGTGATTGATAATAAATGGCTATAACGGTACCTGTATCTGAAGCGAGACCCAAAAGATCCGAATCTGAGTAAACTCCCTCCTCTTTGCACCGGTTCCTGCACTTTAGTCAACCTTGAAAAAATGACAAATATATGCAACAAGAATGTATAAGAAAAATATACCACCAGAAACAATTGAGATGTTCATGATAACACTTAGAGTGGAACCTCGATTAAACGAACATCCATGAGGTCGATGAATATATGTCCGTTGCATAAAGGTTGTAATAAAATTTGTAATTTGTGCTTTTATTCTCAAGGTATAATCTTTTTTCCTGTGTAATAATTACGTATACATGAAATAATAAAAGCACAAATTTGTAATAAAATAAACAATCTTGAAACATTTTGAGACAAAAATATTTGTCCCTTGTTTAGAGGATTCCACTGCATAGAAGTGTCCATTAACAGAGGTTCCACTGTATAACATTAACAAGGTTTACACAGAATTGACCTTCAACACACGACGCGATGCTATCAATGAGAATTTCAAGCATTCGTACCTGAAAAACGTATGGTATTCAATGGCACACTTCCACAAGTGCTTGCTAGCTCGTGCAGATGTTAGCACAAACCTATGCTCTTCATTTCCATTGTTGCTCTACAAAATTAGAAACATCAACTATGGTTAAGGTATCAATCGCCATAACAAAACTCATATGCTAAGAAATAAAAAGAAAGAAAACGTCTTCACACCTGCACACCAAGAACAAATTCCCGCTTGTGAAACGCAATGTTTGAAATTTTGGGCCTGAAAAGCGGTGATAGCATTGAAGTTTAGTTGCCTCAGCAAATATTAATTGTACACGCATTTTTTTTTATAAGGAATTTCAGCTCGAGCTCAGTACTAAAAATTCCTTAGCTAGAAGGCAAATTTAAGTACTCAAAATTCCTTAGCAGTTCCTTAACTTTGTTTTCGTGTTTCTCAGAAATAGACTAGAAAAAGGTAAATATTCGATAATTGTAATTGGGCAAGTATTTAAAGTTAGTATTAAGGGTAGACAACACTTGGACAGGCTATTTCCGCTAATAAGAGGGTGTACGTTTTACATTTCCTGTTAAGTGCTGAAAATAAAAATTTTCCAATTCCTTAGCAGTCTTCTGTCCAGTACTAGAATTCCTTAAGTTTTTGCCTTGCCGAGTACTGCGTTCCTTATAAAGTCGTTCCTTATAAAAAAAATGCGTGTAGTTTAGTTGCTTCAGCAAATATCAATAAATGGAAGATGTTTGAATAACGTTAATTCATTTACCACTGGTATCCGGAAATCCTTTGATTACCGTTGTAGATCAAAATTCCTTCAGCACACAGACCAAGTTCATAAAACTTACTTTGTTTGTCCTGAAGGGGAAAAGAATCGTCATAGCAAGGATAACAAGACTCCATCAAAACTGCATTTAACTGTGAAAAAAGAGACCCAGCTACATTTAGAAATATTCTGCATTCAAAGATTGCCCCTTTTCTTATCAAACTAGATTTGTAGCAGGTTTAATGTTATCCGTAACGATGCTAATGGCTAGTATTATTCAACACATTAGGCTACAAAGATACAATTCCATTTAGAATACTTTGAGCAAAGTTAATGATCTCTTCGGCTGTAATTAGCAACAAATAAATTTTGAATTTCCGTGCATACCTGAACTGTATGAAAATCAATGCCATAATTTTCAAGTTTCTTTGCAATCTTTAAAAAACTCAATTCACAATCAGCAGGATTTAAGCCAAGCAGTTGCTTGTGATGTCTTGCAATACCAGCTTCCAGTTCTGCTGTCTAGTTCAACAAAAATAACATGAAATAGACAAATCGGCTTGGAAGAATCACAGCAGGAATGAAGGAAGATTAATAAAGATATAAATGTGGTTATCTGATATATCATCTTTCTCTCTAACCTGGTTTGGTACAAGTCTAAACTCTGACACATAATTTCCACTGTGAAGTTGATGATCATAATCACCCAATTCAGCTAGGGAAAAAATGAGAATTTGACGTAAATTCAACTGGGATCTGAGCACAGGGCTTCTTCTGACAGGGTTCTGTTGCCCTCTTGTGAAATTGTCAATGTGATTTGTGGTTTTCTGATTTCAAATTTCAGTTCAGTTACAGTGAAATCAACAGGAGAATTAAAACACCCCATGAAAATTGTCATCAGTCATCCAGTTTGTAGTGTCGTAAACTTTCCTTAGAATATTCACTGTCACAAAGTACTAGTCTCTCTGAGCTTTCGATTAATCAAATGGGCAAACCAAGTGGGAGAAAAGAAAGAAAAGAATGCTAAAAAATCTGGATATTAATGTTCTTACATTGTACTGAATAAGCCCCAATGCCAACCATCTGTTCAAACGTTGGCTTAAGTCTGAAAAATCATTGAATTAAAGACGTTACACAAAATCCACACAGCTGTTTAGTTGTAAGAAGATAAAAAGTATTATGAACAACTTAACTCAAGGTTGAAGAAAAATAGGTTGAGTCTAAAAAGTGGGACTTACTTTCCTCTCAGAATATCCTGCTTGATTTGAAGAAAGTAGTGGTATCTATGAGAAAAAAAGGGAAGTACAAAGTTTCAATATAGCTTGGATTTAATTCACAATGCTAGATCTTTATGTAAGTAATAAAGGTATTTCTAAATACACACTTTGTCAATTCTTCATGTAAGTTCTCTGGGTCTGCAGCGTAGAACTTAACACGAAAATGCAGAGTGTATGGAGGTCCAACTAGAAAGGAAATCACAATAAATATTACCACATAAATATTTTATTTCATATCTGTAAATTGAACACTGCTGAAGAATACAAACTTTTTTAAAAGAATATAGTTTGTAAGAGCATTGAGACTCAAATTTTCTAAGTTTAAATATTCAAGGCAAGACACTTAAGAAATTGATTTAATTTTTGAAAATATAAAAAATCCCATACTCATGTTTTTTCATTGAATATTTTAGATAGATTGAGAAACACTGTAATTAACATAGGAAATTAACGAAATCCATTCACGTAATATTGTTGGGAAGATGATAAAAAATCCTAAGAAACTCTTAAGAAAATTGTGTTCGAAAATTTTCTGATGCTTTATGAATGTGGATTACCCAAAAAATGGATGTAGCTTAACAATAAATTCAGACTCAAAATAAAAAACTTTTATGGATATTGACTTTACGCAAAAAGTATTCATTATAAAAAAATGTGAAACAAAAATTGTCTTTACTTTTCACTTGCTTCTTTACTTTTTTAGTTGGATCAAGCCAATGCTATAAAACAAAAACATGTTCATTATGCATAAAATACAAAGTAGGTTTCTTATTGTGGACATCTTAATACAAGGTGGAATTATCATGGTCTCATTTATTCTGATGCACATTAATGGCCTTTAACAACCCTTGCATTGAAAGACACAATTTAATTTTCCACACAAAGGAACCGAACTGAAAATCTTACTTCAAAAGGACCAACATTCAATTACTGCACAGGCAAGAGGGTGTGTTAAACATATGATACACAGAATTAAATTTGAATCCTGCATCGCATGTCTGGCATAACAATTAAATGCTGACAATTAAAACAAAAGAAAATAACTCACTGGAACTTGCTTTGTGTCCATGAACTGAAGCCCAAAATAATCTTTCTCTACCAAGTCTAAGTTCAGTAACACTTTCTTCACCAAAACCTCTCCTTTTGCCTTTTTCTACCGACAAAAGCAACGTAGATTAATGACTTCGCCATGCAAATCAGATAAGATTTTTGTTTAGCATATTAAATCAAGCAGACATAACGTTTGTGTATACGTAACTTAACCGCAAGACTGGGGCACTTAGTAAGTCCTATAAACTAAGTTTAAAAACATTGGTATACTAAACTCTAAGAGAAGAAACATTTAATAATCCTTGCTTTATTAGTAAGATATGGTACCCTAAAGTTAGTTATAACAATAAAATAAACATCAAAAATATTTCCAGACGAATTTAGGCCCGTAAGTATCTGACATGACAATTGCTATTTGTCATCGTCGCCACAACGGCGAGAACATGAAAACAAGTTTGGATTGTATAACTGGCTTTCGTACCTCGACATCTACCGTCAAATCTGTGCCATCAAGAAGAGCAATTTTACAGCGAATGCATCCCTTTTTGACAGGCCTAGCATCGGCGCTATCTTCAGCTTTTCTTGTGGGAACATACGGTCTCTGCTTTCGTCTGAACGACTTTCGAATTCTCTCACTGAACCTTCGAGCAAGGCCAGACATCTTAACAAGTCAAGGTAAAAATTCAACCTTTGTTTAAAATCACGATTCAAGTACCTATTTTAAAAAACTAAAACATGCTATGTAATACATAAAACAAAAATATTCCGAGTTGAAACCATCAATACATTAAAGATGTACACGCGCATATCATAATACAATGCCACTTTCTTTTCTGAATAATCATCAGATCAGAAACTGAAGGCATTTGTTATAAAAGCATTCTTAACATACCATACAGCTTGTTGGCCAATCGCTAGTTGGTATTTTATTGAAACCAGTTGTCTTGAAAAGAAAGCAACCGCTTTAAGCTCTTAAGGGAAGTGGTTTGGTGGTAGAAATTATCTGAGTTATACATTGTTTATCCGGCTTATTTCAATAAATGATAAATTCCTCGTTAACGCTCTCTGTATACACCCATTTTTTATTATAAGAAACCCTTTATAAGAAACCATAGGCCCCTATTTTCAAAACTTAAGAAACTTTAATAGGAGATTTTGTGTGACTGAACGAAGTTAAGAAACTTTTTATGTTGTTTTAACGAGAAAAAATGTCAAAAACAACTTGTGCACTTCATTCCCACAGATTTGTAACAAATCTCAACAATGTTAAGAAACTTTTCGTACCATAATTAGGTACAAAACCCTAAGAAACTAAGAAACCCTGGTATCAAAATTTTGCACAGTTTCTAATACCAGATGGATGTATTTCATCATCTCGTACCAATTATGAAAAAACGTGTTAATATAAAAAGCCTTTTGTTAGTGAAATGTATTATAAGTTAATAGGCTCTATTTACAAAATATATAAAGTACAACTCAAAGAAAACACTCGTGTAATTATAAAATTACTTTTTTCCAAGATCCTGCATAACCATTCGCGCAGCATTGTAACCAGGTGAGCCCATTACCCCACCCCCGGGATGCGCCCCACTGCCACATAAATACAACCCCTTCACCGGGCATCTGTAGTTCGGCATGCTACGTACTGGTCTCATGAAATACAATTGATCCAAAGACAGGGCCCCGTGAAATATATTCCCTCCAGTCAGGCCAAAAATGCGTTCCAGATCAGGAGGTGTGAGAATATCTCTTCCAACAACACTCCTCTTGAAACCAGGAGCATAATCCTCAATTGCATTGAAAATCTTATCAGCGAATTCCTCTTTCGTGTCTTGGTCCCATTCCCCGTTCTTTAATTTATACGGTGTGTATTGAATGAACAAAGAGACCACGTGTTTGCCAGAAGGAGCAAGGGTGGGATCAAGTGAACTTGGTATGCACATTTCAATGATGGGATTACTTGAATACATTCCACGTTGCGCATCGATGTACGCATCGTGCACTTCTTCGATGCTTTCGCAGTTCAGATGAATCGTGCAGTGATGGTGTGGACTTGCAGTTCCATCTTCATTCGAAGGTGCAGCTTTAAAATTTGGCAATTTATCCACAGCCACGTTGATTTTCGTTACAGGTGAACTGTAATCAATTGTTGAGATTTGACTTAAAAAATCACTTGGCAGAACGTCGCTATCAATCAACTTGTTGTACGTTATCTCTGGCGTTGCGTTTGATAAGATAACATCAGCGCTGATTTTTGTGCCGTCTTCAAGCAGAACACTTTCGGCTCTTTGACTCTCTCTGTTGACAACGATTTCCTTAACCCCAGCGTTAGTCCGTATATCAACACCGTAGCCCACAGCAGAGCTCGCGATTACTGTGGACACAGCCCCCATGCCCCCTTCAGGATAACCCCAAGCGCCGACGACGCCATTTGCTTGACCGATAAGATGGTGTAGAAATACATAGCTGCTTCCTGGGGTATGGGGGCTCATCATGGCTCCAATGACAGCATCAGTGGCCAACACAGCTTTAAGAACCTCCGACTCGAACCAACCGTTTAAAAATTTCGTTGCAGGCGTTGTTATTAGCTCGTAGAATGACAAGGAATTCTTACCCAAGCTTTTTATCACGCGTAGAAACGGGTACGTACTTCTGATGTGTCTAAATTTCTCGAAAAACGAACCAACACTAAGTTCGTGAAAGTTAGGGGGTGGGTCATCCAAAATTGGCATTACAGCTTCGGCTAATTCAGTGATGAATTCTTCGTAAAAAGGATAAACAGAGGCGTCCTTTTCCGAAAACTTTCTAATTTCTTCTTGATTCCTCTTCATGTCTCCGCCTAATAACAAATACTTCGGGTTGCCAGAGTATTTACCAGGGTTTCGCAACGGTAGAAACGAATTTGGGTCTCGAAAATGCACTTTCAATCCATGCCCTTTCAGATTCAGTTCCTCGATGATCTTCGGTCTCAATAAACTGAGAACGTAAGAGCAGCGAGAAAATTTGAAACCGGGTACAATTTCTTCCGTCACTGCTGCACCTCCTACCACATGTCGCTTCTCCAATACCAAAACATTCTGGCCAGATTTTTGAAGATACGCCGCAGCAACAAGTCCGTTGTGTCCTCCTCCGATAACAATGGCGTCGTATTTCTCTTTTATCGACCCACGACAAGCTTCGTCACTGGACGTTGACCTGGTTAAACGCAAGTACGATCTTGCACCACGTAGCAAACTGCTGGATGATACGTTTTTCGTGATAAAACTCATTTCTGATCTGCAATGCGCACAGAGCAAACAAAAGGTCGATCTGAAAGACAAGTTCGGGTTTTTATTGTCGGACAGTTATCAAAGTTATTGGCCGGCAGAATGTCAAGAATTCTGAGTGACATTGGTTCCAAGACCCTTTTAGCAGGCTTCGTTTTTCTAGCTGTGATTCTTGCTTCGGCGACGTGGTGCATTGGACGTGCACGAAATCGATAATCGGCAAACTCAGTAACAACTTAGATCCTGGTCATGGCACCAATTTGTGTAGGAACATACACAATGAAACAGAAGGTTTGCTCAAAATATACATAACGATAAAATAACTGAAAACGATGTGACAATGTAAAATGTACCGAGGAAAATATAAGAATGAATTAAAAAAGCAAGTCTGCTAAAAGGGTCTGGGAACCAATGTCATCTGAATGTCACTCAGAATTCTTGACACAGAAATTCTACCACCAGTGGAGCACCCGCTTTTCTATAAGAAGCCGTCAACAAGAAACCGTGCCCTTTCTGAGAAATCTGAGATAAAAGAGCAATAAAGAAACAATAGTACTATTAAGATAATACAATAAATAGAAGCGGGTATGACTAACCTAATATATCATATTGATAGTGTTAATCACCCTCAAACTTAAGAAACTGATGAAAAATAGGATGGTCAAAGCATTGTAGATATGTGGGACAAAACTCCTTGGGCAGCTCTGGGTACTTTGTGCAATGACTTTGTGAGGAGTACATTAACTAGGACAATGTGGGTAGAATTTGAACTATTATTCTAGGCGATTAAGTTATTTTTTATCTAAAAAGCAGGTCTTTGGCAATTTCATTTTAAAATATTTTCAAAAAAACTTTAGTAGCTAAGATCAAGCAAAAAATTAAGAAACTTAGCACTGATCCCAAGCTTAGTTCTTATAAAAAATTGCATGTGCTTAAACATTCAGCGAACAGTGAATTATACAAATTTTAGGCATGCACAGATTGAAATGGAGTCTTCCAGATTACGCTGTCTTCCAGATTCCATGGAGACGCCACTCCCTCCCCCCCCCCCGCCGATCCACTCAAAACACAACAAAAGTATTGTTTAAAGATTTAAACGGCAATATTCGTCAACAAATAATTATATTGAGAAAAACTAGCTAACATAACTTAACAAATTTCAATATAAATCGCTTATTTTAATAGAAAATACAATTAACATGCTTGAAATTAGCCGAGCATTATGTGACGAGGTCGCGTGGAGACAAAAAACTCTCCAGTCGGTCTTCTGGGCCTAATAAAGCCTCATCATCGCAGAAATTTACAAAGCACTCGAAATATCGACAATACTGATATATAAAGTATACTTTAAAGCTAAGACAATAAGACACAGAAATTTTCGTAAATACATATAGGTTTTCAAATAACTTACCCCAAAGTTGGCAAAGTTAAGTCAGAAGAGTCTGAGATAAGTGTTTCTTTTTTGCCACGTGCAAAAGATTTTCTAAATACTCGATGTAAATACATCACGACCGCCCACCTTTTCGGATGTCGGTCCGTAAACTAACGATAAAGTTAAAGGAAATATCAAACCAAAAATATTATTGTTTATGGGGTCTTAAGTCCTAAGTATTAAATTTATTAAGTTTATAAAGAAAATTTACATCTCTGCTAATTACGTATTTTAACCCAATAAATCATTCTTACAATTCTGTCAATCCACTTCCCAGTGGCATTAGCATATGCCTGTTCTCCTCCATATGGTGGAAGCTAGAACTTGACAACATATAACTGTTATTATTGTTATTGTTGATGCTGTTGTTGTTGTTGTTGTGATACTCGTGCTCTGATTTGACAATGGCTGTATTGATTCCATCACTTGCAAAGCGATAAGGTGAATGGACACAGTCAATATTACTCATGGAAGCAGAATGAACGCCATTGATGCTATGTGCTGACTTTAATGCGTCACAATTGGTTTTTGTGTCAATCGAGTCTTGGTATTTTATCAACTTTTGATCGAAACTTTCCCTGAAGCAGTAAAAAAAAATGTTCAAACTCACAAAAATGATTAAAGATAAAAACTAATCTGATCTAGGAGCATGTAATATCACGCAGGGTTCTGAAGTGAGACAACACGTTGACCAATGATCGCTGACCGATTTTGGTCCTTCATATCTGATGCCTCATGCGAGTATGCATCATTCCCCCAAGAACCAAATTCACCTTATTCTGAAACCAAGAAAACCCAACACCGCATTGACCTTTATAGCCAGAACATCCAACCTCTAGTCTATAATATTACGCATTTAGCTCCACCCTTATTACTCAGGTTCTAACATTTCCCGACGCTTTGAACACCAGAGCAAGAGATATTGCAAGTCAAAACAAAAACAGAAACAAAAACTTGCGTACAAAAACAGTAGACGATGCAAAATAATCACATTTGCTGATCCAAAGAGAGACGTGACAAGAACAAGAAGGCAATTTCTACGCATTATACTTGCTCTTACAGCACCTTGCAAAACAAAATTCACTACAAAAAGAAAACCATTGTTTCTATTTAAAGACGTTATGACGCTAGACATATATAAGCAATAAGTCGATCAAATCTGCTTGTTGAAGACACCATCAAAGCCAAAAAACCTAATTCACCACAAGTTCGTATTTGATGACAAATTTAAACCTTGTGAGTGTCAACAGAAAGAACATGATTAAGCTTACATCCACTGATAACCATAAAAAAATGTTCAAATTATTAACAGACTGCTATTTAGCATAACACCAGCAAATGTACCAAAGGTGTCCAACAACGACAAGGTTTCGAATGTCAACATAATAAAGGTTTCAAACATTGTCTGGGTTTCCTCATTCTTCGAACCATGCTGTGGGCTTTCAAACATGGACATTAATAACATGTTCCATGTTAATTAGTTTTAAGACTAAAATTCCATATATTTTACCAAACGAAGTGACATAAGAGCTTTAGCACGTCACGTATTTAAAGTAATTTATGGCATCGATTTACAAAGGGTAGTTGGATTTCCGCAACAACAGTTACTATCCATTAAAGAGTCAGAGTCCAATCCTCTGCAAATATTTTCTCAGTATCAACTGAATCTGTGATGAAATATCACTGGCTTCTATGACCAAGGTTGCTGTATGCTCTGATCATATATATCTTGCAAACTCAATCACAAAACATGCCACGAGAATAGTTGCAAGGATGCTGAGAAATGAATAGAAATAAACAAGACACTTACCGATCTTTGGCTTCTGCTGCTCGATCTCTTTGCCTTCGATTCTTAAACCAATTGCTGACTTGTGTAGTCGAAAGTCCTGTGCCATCAGCCAGGTCCTTCTTTTCTCTTGGTGATGGGTATGGATTCCTGATGTACCATTCTCTGAGGATTGCTCGCGATTTCTCTTTGAAGCAATAGCTTGTTTCCTCGCCGTCCCAAATCGTTCGTGGCAACGGAAACTTCCTTCTCACCCTGTATTTCCCCACAGCACCCAACGACCTTCCTCGCACCTTCTCTGCTTCGATGTAGTGCGCTTTCAGCCACAAACTTTGCAGTTTTGGGTGCGACGCAGGAGAGAAATTGTGATTCTCGATCACGTTGTACAATTCTTGGAAGTTCCCGTGGTGGAATGCCACGGCTGCCTTCGCCTTGAGCACGCTCTCGTTCTGGCAAATCTCGTCACAATTTGGCAGACTCCAAAGAAACCTGGCTAATCGATCCATGCTGCCTCCTTGCTGTAAAACTTCGCACACACATGCAACTTGCTCGGGAGTGAAACCGATCGGTGTTGCTGTTGTTGTATTGTCCACATACCCACTCATCACGCCAGATATTCGACAAAGGAGGTTGTTCAGCACGCTAACGAAACGACGGTGCTTGTACGAAGTGAGGCTTTCTTTTGTAAACTGCCCTACTATTCTCGATATGCAAGGCAGAGCGGGAGCAAATCTTTACGCTGCTCAATACGCAAGTTTGACAAAGTCGAAGTCGAGACAGATTAGCAGCATTCCAGTGGACAAAAGTTCGTGGTTTCAGGGTAAGCCAAGGCATTCACACGTCTGTAATCAAAATCGAACAATCAAATTAGCAAAGGCTGAAAATAAGCAACTTGTGTAATCAAATGGTTAGATGCTCCGGCCCCGTGGGGTCCTGCTGTCGTGACATTTGATATGCATAATTGTCACAGGCATTGAACGTTCCTCAAGGAATGTGATAATTATTGGCTAGAATTACATTTGTGCAATAACATTTAAGATGTGATGATACGCGATAGTGCAGAGGTTAATTAAGTTCATGTAAGAGAGCGCTATAAATAGATGTAGCATTAATGCATGTACATACCTGACTGAGTTCAATTTCGGTAAGTGTGATATGTACGATGGTTTTTACATCTGTGATCGCCAGCCAAGAAAACAATTGAAATTAAAACAGTAAAATGTGGAGACAAGATTGAATTGTTTGGATTACTTTGTTTG